>CM060962.1:313332200-313644700 GCA_030765045.1 Tenodera sinensis
CGATTCCAGCGCCACTTCACATGATGCTACCTTCTTTTTGTGTACATCCACGCGCGTTATAGAAACACGTCTTCTCATCTCAAACACACGATTCCAGCGCCACTTCACATGATGCTACCTTCTTTTTGTGTACATCCACGCGCGTTATAAAAACGCGTCTTCTCATCTCAAACACACGATTGCAGCGCCACTTCACATGATGCTACCTTCTTTTTGTGTACATCCGCGTATGCGTTATAGAAACACGTCCTCTCATCTCAAACACACGATTCCAGCGCCACTTCACATGATGCTACCTTCTTTTTGTGTACATGCACGCGCGTTATAAAAACGCGTCTTCTCATCTCAAACACACGATTGCAGCGCCACTTCACATGATGCTACCTTCTTTTTGTGTACATCCACGCGCGTTATAAAAACGCGTCTTCTCATCTCAAACACACGATTCCAGCGGCACTTCACATGATGCTACCTTCTTTTTGTGTACATCCGCGTATGCGTTATAGAAACACGTCCTCTCATCTCAAACACACGATTCCAGCGCCACTTCACATGATGCTACCTTCTTTTTGTGTACATCCACGCGCGTTATAGAAACACGTCTTCTCATCTCAAACACACGATTCCAGCGCCACTTCACATGATGCTACCTTCTTTTTGTGTACATCCACGCGCGTTATAAAAACGCGTCTTCTCATCTCAAACACACGATTGCAGCGCCACTTCACATGATGATACCTTCTTTTTGTGTACATCCACGCGCGTTATAAAAACGCGTCTTCTCATCTCAAACACACGATTCCAGCGGCACTTCACATGATGCTACCTTCTTTTTGTGTACATCCACGCGCGTTATAGAAACACGTCCTCTCATCTCAAACATACGATTCCAGCGCCACTTCACATGATGCTACCTTCTTTTTGTGTACATCCACGCGCGTTATAGAAACACGTCTTCTCATCTCAAACACACGATTCCAGCGCCACTTCACATGATGCTACCTTCTTTTTGTGTACATCCACGCGCGTTATAAAAACGCGTCTTCTCATCTCAAACACACGATTGCAGCGCCACTTCACATGATGCTACCTTCTTTTTGTGTACATCCACGCGCGTTATAAAAACGCGTCTTCTCATCTCAAACACACGATTCCAGCGGCACTTCACATGATGCTACCTTCTTTTTGTGTACATCCGCGTATGCGTTATAGAAACACGTCCTCTCATCTCAAACACACGATTCCAGCGCCACTTCACATGATGCTACCTTCTTTTTGTGTACATCCACGCGCGTTATAAAAACGCGTCTTCTCATCTCAAACACACGATTCCAGCGCCACTTCACATGATGCTACCTTCTTTTTGTGTACATCCGCGTATGCGTTATAGAAACACGTCCTCTCATCTCAAACACACGATTCCAGCGCCACTTCACATGATGCTACCTTCTTTTTGTGTACATCCACGCGCGTTATAGAAACGCGTCCTCTCATCTCAAACACACGATTCCAGCGCCACTTCACATGATGCTACCTTCTTTTTGTGTACATCCACGCGCGTTATAAAAACGCGTCTTCTCATCTCAAACACACGATTCCAGCGCCACTTCACATGATGCTACCTTCTTTTTGTGTACATCCACGCGCGTTATAAAAACGCGTCTTCTCATCTCAAACACACGATTGCAGCGCCACTTCACATGATGCTACCTTCTTTTTGTGTACATCCACGCGCGTTATAGAAACACGTCTTCTCATCTCAAACACACGATTCCAGCGCCACTTCACATGATGCTACCTTCTTTTTGTGTACATCCACGCGCGTTATAAAAACGCGTCTTCTCATCTCAAACACACGATTGCAGCGCCACTTCACATGATGCTACCTTCTTTTTGTGTACATCCACGCGCGTTATAAAAACGCGTCTTCTCATCTCAAACACACGATTCCAGCGGCACTTCACATGATGCTACCTTCTTTTTGTGTACATCCGCGTATGCGTTATAGAAACACGTCCTCTCATCTCAAACACACGATTCCAGCGCCACTTCACATGATGCTACCTTCTTTTTGTGTACATCCACGCGCGTTATAAAAACGCGTCTTCTCATCTCAAACACACGATTCCAGCGCCACTTCACATGATGCTACCTTCTTTTTGTGTACATCCGCGTATGCGTTATAGAAACACGTCCTCTCATCTCAAACACACGATTCCAGCGCCACTTCACATGATGCTACTTTCTTTTTGTGTACATCCACGCGCGTTATAAAAACGCGTCTTCTCATCTCAAACACACGATTGCAGCGCCACTTCACATGATGCTACCTTCTTTTTGTGTACATCCGCGTATGCGTTATAGAAACACGTCCTCTCATCTCAAACACACGATTCCAGCGCCACTTCACATGACGCTACCTTCTTTTTGTGTACATCCACGGGCGTTATAAAACGCGTCTTCTCATCTCAAACACACGATTCCAGCGCCACTTCACATGATGCTACCTTCTTTTTGTGTACATCCACGCGCGTTATAGAAACACGTCCTCTCATCTCAAACACACGATTCCAGCGCCACTTCACATGATGCTACCTTCTTTTTGTGTACATCCACGCGCGTTATAGAAACACGTCTTCTCATCTCAAACACACGATTCCAGCGCCACTTCACATGATGCTACCTTCTTTTTGTGTACATCCACGCGCGTTATAAAAACGCGTCTTCTCATCTCAAACACACGATTGCAGCGCCACTTCACATGATGCTACCTTCTTTTTGTGTACATCCACGCGCGTTATAAAAACGCGTCTTCTCATCTCAAACACACGATTCCAGCGGCACTTCACATGATGCTACCTTCTTTTTGTGTACATCCACGCGCGTTATAGAAACACGTCCTCTCATCTCAAACATACGATTCCAGCGCCACTTCACATGATGCTACCTTCTTTTTGTGTACATCCACGCGCGTTATAGAAACACGTCTTCTCATCTCAAACACACGATTCCAGCGCCACTTCACATGATGCTACCTTCTTTTTGTGTACATCCACGCGCGTTATAAAAACGCGTCTTCTCATCTCAAACACACGATTGCAGCGCCACTTCACATGATGCTACCTTCTTTTTGTGTACATCCACGCGCGTTATAAAAACGCGTCTTCTCATCTCAAACACACGATTCCAGCGGCACTTCACATGATGCTACCTTCTTTTTGTGTACATCCGCGTATGCGTTATAGAAACACGTCCTCTCATCTCAAACACACGATTCCAGCGCCACTTCACATGATGCTACCTTCTTTTTGTGTACATCCACGCGCGTTATAAAAACGCGTCTTCTCATCTCAAACACACGATTCCAGCGCCACTGCACATGATGCTACCTTCTTTTTGTGTACATCCACGCGCGTTATAAAAACGCGTCTTCTCATCTCAAACACACGATTGCAGCGCCACTTCACATGATGCTACCTTCTTTTTGTGTACATCCACGCGCGTTATAGAAACACGTCTTCTCATCTCAAACACACGATTCCAGCGCCACTTCACATGATGCTACCTTCTTTTTGTGTACATCCACGCGCGTTATAAAAACGCGTCTTCTCATCTCAAACACACGATTGCACCGCCACTTCACATGATGCTACCTTCTTTTTGTGTACATCCACGCGCGTTATAAAAACGCGTCTTCTCATCTCAAACACACGATTCCAGCGGCACTTCACATGATGCTACCTTCTTTTTGTGTACATCCGCGTATGCGTTATAGAAACACGTCCTCTCATCTCAAACACACGATTCCAGCGCCACTTCACATGATGCTACCTTCTTTTTGTGTACATCCACGCGCGTTATAAAAACGCGTCTTCTCATCTCAAACACACGATTCCAGCGCCACTTCACATGATGCTACCTTCTTTTTGTGTACATCCGCGTATGCGTTATAGAAACACGTCCTCTCATCTCAAACACACGATTCCAGCGCCACTTCACATGATGCTACCTTCTTTTTGTGTACATCCACGCGCGTTATAAAAACGCGTCTTCTCATCTCAAACACACGATTGCAGCGCCACTTCACATGATGCTACCTTCTTTTTGTGTACATCCGCGTATGCGTTATAGAAACACGTCCTCTCATCTCAAACACACGATTCCAGCGCCACTTCACATGACGCTACCTTCTTTTTGTGTACATCCACGCGCGTTATAAAAACGCGTCCTCTCATCTCAAACACACGATTCCAGCGCCACTTCACATGACGCTACCTTCTTTTTGTGTACATCCACGCGCGTTATAAAACGCGTCTTCTCATCTCAAACACACGATTCCAGCGCCACTTCACATGATGCTACCTTCTTTTTGTGTACATCCACGCGCGTTATAGAAACACGTCCTCTCATCTCAAACACACGATTCCAGCGCCACTTCACATGATGCTACCTTCTTTTTGTGTACATCCACGCGCGTTATAGAAACACGTCTTCTCATCTCAAACACACGATTCCAGCGCCACTTCACATGATGCTACCTTCTTTTTGTGTACATCCACGCGCGTTATAAAAACGCGTCTTCTCATCTCAAACACACGATTGCAGCGCCACTTCACATGATGCTACCTTCTTTTTGTGTACATCCACGCGCGTTATAAAAACGCGTCTTCTCATCTCAAACACACGATTCCAGCGGCACTTCACATGATGCTACCTTCTTTTTGTGTACATCCACGCGCGTTATAGAAACACGTCCTCTCATCTCAAACACACGATTCCAGCGCCACTTCACATGATGCTACCTTCTTTTTGTGTACATCCACGCGCGTTATAAAAACGCGTCTTCTCATCTCAAACACACGATTGCAGCGCCACTTCACATGATGCTACCTTCTTTTTGTGTACATCCACGCGCGTTATAAAAACGCGTCTTCTCATCTCAAACACACGATTCCAGCGGCACTTCACATGATGCTACCTTCTTTTTGTGTACATCCACGCGCGTTATAGAAACACGTCCTCTCATCTCAAACATACGATTCCAGCGCCACTTCACATGATGCTACCTTCTTTTTGTGTACATCCACGCGCGTTATAGAAACACGTCTTCTCATCTCAAACACACGATTCCAGCGCCACTTCACATGATGCTACCTTCTTTTTGTGTACATCCACGCGCGTTATAAAAACGCGTCTTCTCATCTCAAACACACGATTGCAGCGCCACTTCACATGATGCTACCTTCTTTTTGTGTACATCCACGCGCGTTATAAAAACGCGTCTTCTCATCTCAAACACACGATTCCAGCGGCACTTCACATGATGCTACCTTCTTTTTGTGTACATCCGCGTATGCGTTATAGAAACACGTCCTCTCATCTCAAACACACGATTCCAGCGCCACTTCACATGATGCTACCTTCTTTTTGTGTACATCCACGCGCGTTATAAAAACGCGTCTTCTCATCTCAAACACACGATTCCAGCGCCACTTCACATGATGCTACCTTCTTTTTGTGTACATCCGCGTATGCGTTATAGAAACACGTCCTCTCATCTCAAACACACGATTCCAGCGCCACTTCACATGATGCTACCTTCTTTTTGTGTACATCCACGCGCGTTATAGAAACGCGTCCTCTCATCTCAAACACACGATTCCAGCGCCACTTCACATGATGCTACCTTCTTTTTGTGTACATCCACGCGCGTTATAAAAACGCGTCTTCTCATCTCAAACACACGATTCCAGCGCCACTTCACATGATGCTACCTTCTTTTTGTGTACATCCACGCGCGTTATAAAAACGCGTCTTCTCATCTCAAACACACGATTGCAGCGCCACTTCACATGATGCTACCTTCTTTTTGTGTACATCCACGCGCGTTATAGAAACACGTCTTCTCATCTCAAACACACGATACCAGCGCCACTTCACATGATGCTACCTTCTTTTTGTGTACATCCACGCGCGTTATAAAAACGCGTCTTCTCATCTCAAACACACGATTGCAGCGCCACTTCACATGATGCTACCTTCTTTTTGTGTACATCCACGCGCGTTATAAAAACGCGTCTTCTCATCTCAAACACACGATTCCAGCGGCACTTCACATGATGCTACCTTCTTTTTGTGTACATCCGCGTATGCGTTATAGAAACACGTCCTCTCATCTCAAACACACGATTCCAGCACCACTTCACATGATGCTACCTTCTTTTTGTGTACATCCACGCGCGTTATAAAAACGCGTCTTCTCATCTCAAACACACGATTCCAGCGCCACTTCACATGATGCTACCTTCTTTTTGTGTACATCCGCGTATGCGTTATAGAAACACGTCCTCTCATCTCAAACACACGATTCCAGCGCCACTTCACATGATGCTACCTTCTTTTTGTGTACATCCACGCGCGTTATAAAAACGCGTCTTCTCATCTCAAACACACGATTGCAGCGCCACTTCACATGATGCTACCTTCTTTTTGTGTACATCCACGCGCGTTATAAAAACGCGTCTTCTCATCTCAAACACACGATTCCAGCGGCACTTCACATGATGCTACCTTCTTTTTGTGTACATCCGCGTATGCGTTATAGAAACACGTCCTCTCATCTCAAACACACGATTCCAGCACCACTTCACATGATGCTACCTTCTTTTTGTGTACATCCACGCGCGTTATAAAAACGCGTCTTCTCATCTCAAACACACGATTCCAGCGCCACTTCACATGATGCTACCTTCTTTTTGTGTACATCCACGCGCGTTATAAAAACACGTCCTCTCATCTCAAACACACGATTCCAGCGCCACTTCACATGACGCTACCTTCTTTTTGTGTACATCCACGCGCGTTATAAAAACACGTCCTCTCATCTCAAACACACGATTCCAGCGCCACTTCACATGATGCTACCTTCTTTTTGTGTACATCCACGCGCGTTATAAAAACACGTCCTCTCATCTCAAACACACGATTCCAGCGCCACTTCACATGACGCTACCTTCTTTTTGTGTACATCCGCGTATGCGTTATAAAAACGCGTCTTCTCATCTCAAACACACGATTCCAGCGCCACTTCACATGATGCTACCTTCTTTTTGTGTACATCCGCGTATGCGTTATAAAAACGCGTCTTCTCATCTCAAACACACGATTCCAGCGGCACTTCACATGATGCTACCTTCTTTTTGTGTACATCCAAGCGCGTTATAGAAACACGTCCTCTCATCTCAAACATACGATTCCAGCGCCACTTCACATGATGCTACCTTCTTTTTGTGTACATCCACGCGCGTTATAGAAACACGTCTTCTCATCTCAAACACACGATTCCAGCGCCACTTCACATGATGCTACCTTCTTTTTGTGTACATCCACGCGCGTTATAAAAACGCGTCTTCTCATCTCAAACACACGATTGCAGCGCCACTTCACATGATGCTACCTTCTTTTTGTGTACATCCACGCGCGTTATAAAAACGCGTCTTCTCATCTCAAACACACGATTCCAGCGGCACTTCACATGATGCTACCTTCTTTTTGTGTACATCCGCGTATGCGTTATAGAAACACGTCCTCTCATCTCAAACACACGATTCCAGCGCCACTTCACATGATGCTACCTTCTTTTTGTGTACATCCACGCGCGTTATAAAAACGCGTCTTCTCATCTCAAACACACGATTCCAGCGCCACTTCACATGATGCTACCTTCTTTTTGTGTACATCCGCGTATGCGTTATAGAAACACGTCCTCTCATCTCAAACACACGATTCCAGCGCCACTTCACATGATGCTACCTTCTTTTTGTGTACATCCACGCGCGTTATAGAAACGCGTCCTCTCATCTCAAACACACGATTCCAGCGCCACTTCACATGATGCTACCTTCTTTTTGTGTACATCCACGCGCGTTATAAAAACGCGTCTTCTCATCTCAAACACACGATTCCAGCGCCACTTCACATGATGCTACCTTCTTTTTGTGTACATCCACGCGCGTTATAAAAACGCGTCTTCTCATCTCAAACACACGATTGCAGCGCCACTTCTCATGATGCTACCTTCTTTTTGTGTACATCCACGCGCGTTATAGAAACACGTCTTCTCATCTCAAACACACGATTCCAGCGCCACTTCACATGATGCTACCTTCTTTTTGTGTACATCCACGCGCGTTATAGAAACACGTCTTCTCATCTCAAACACACGATACCAGCGCCACTTCACATGATGCTACCTTCTTTTTGTGTACATCCACGCGCGTTATAAAAACGCGTCTTCTCATCTCAAACACACGATTGCAGCGCCACTTCACATGATGCTACCTTCTTTTTGTGTACATCCACGCGCGTTATAAAAACGCGTCTTCTCATCTCAAACACACGATTCCAGCGGCACTTCACATGATGCTACCTTCTTTTTGTGTACATCCGCGTATGCGTTATAGAAACACGTCCTCTCATCTCAAACACACGATTCCAGCACCACTTCACATGATGCTACCTTCTTTTTGTATACATCCACGCGCGTTATAAAAACGCGTCTTCTCATCTCAAACACACGATTCCAGCGCCACTTCACATGATGCTACCTTCTTTTTGTGTACATCCGCGTATGCGTTATAGAAACACGTCCTCTCATCTCAAACACACGATTCCAGCGCCACTTCACATGATGCTACCTTCTTTTTGTGTACATCCACGCGCGTTATAAAAACGCGTCTTCTCATCTCAAACACACGATTGCAGCGCCACTTCACATGATGCTACCTTCTTTTTGTGTACATCCACGCGCGTTATAAAAACGCGTCTTCTCATCTCAAACACACGATTCCAGCGGCACTTCACATGATGCTACCTTCTTTTTGTGTACATCCGCGTATGCGTTATAGAAACACGTCCTCTCATCTCAAACACACGATTCCAGCACCACTTCACATGATGCTACCTTCTTTTTGTGTACATCCACGCGCGTTATAAAAACGCGTCTTCTCATCTCAAACACACGATTCCAGCGCCACTTCACATGATGCTACCTTCTTTTTGTGTACATCCACGCGCGTTATAAAAACACGTCCTCTCATCTCAAACACACGATTCCAGCGCCACTTCACATGACGCTACCTTCTTTTTGTGTACATCCACGCGCGTTATAAAAACACGTCCTCTCATCTCAAACACACGATTCCAGCGCCACTTCACATGACGCTACCTTCTTTTTGTGTACATCCACGCGCGTTATAAAAACACGTCCTCTCATCTCAAACACACGATTCCAGCGCCACTTCACATGACGCTACCTTCTTTTTGTGTACATCCGCGTATGCGTTATAAAAACGCGTCTTCTCATCTCAAACACACGATTCCAGCGCCACTTCACATGATGCTACCTTCTTTTTGTGTACATCCGCGTATGCGTTATAAAAACGCGTCTTCTCATCTCAAACACACGATTCCAGCGGCACTTCACATGATGCTACCTTCTTTTTGTGTACATCCAAGCGCGTTATAGAAACACGTCCTCTCATCTCAAACATACGATTCCAGCGCCACTTCACATGATGCTACCTTCTTTTTGTGTACATCCACGCGCGTTATAGAAACACGTCTTCTCATCTCAAACACACGATTCCAGCGCCACTTCACATGATGCTACCTTCTTTTTGTGTACATCCACGCGCGTTATAAAAACGCGTCTTCTCATCTCAAACACACGATTGCAGCGCCACTTCACATGATGCTACCTTCTTTTTGTGTACATCCACGCGCGTTATAAAAACGCGTCTTCTCATCTCAAACACACGATTCCAGCGGCACTTCACATGATGCTACCTTCTTTTTGTGTACATCCGCGTATGCGTTATAGAAACACGTCCTCTCATCTCAAACACACGATTCCAGCGCCACTTCACATGATGCTACCTTCTTTTTGTGTACATCCACGCGCGTTATAAAAACGCGTCTTCTCATCTCAAACACACGATTCCAGCGCCACTTCACATGATGCTACCTTCTTTTTGTGTACATCCGCGTATGCGTTATAGAAACACGTCCTCTCATCTCAAACACACGATTCCAGCGCCACTTCACATGATGCTACCTTCTTTTTGTGTACATCCACGCGCGTTATAGAAACGCGTCCTCTCATCTCAAACACACGATTCCAGCGCCACTTCACATGATGCTACCTTCTTTTTGTGTACATCCACGCGCGTTATAAAAACGCGTCTTCTCATCTCAAACACACGATTCCAGCGCCACTTCACATGATGCTACCTTCTTTTTGTGTACATCCACGCGCGTTATAAAAACGCGTCTTCTCATCTCAAACACACGATTGCAGCGCCACTTCTCATGATGCTACCTTCTTTTTGTGTACATCCACGCGCGTTATAGAAACACGTCTTCTCATCTCAAACACACGATTCCAGCGCCACTTCACATGATGCTACCTTCTTTTTGTGTACATCCACGCGCGTTATAAAAACGCGTCTTCTCATCTCAAACACACGATTGCAGCGCCACTTCACATGATGCTACCTTCTTTTTGTGTACTTCCACGCGCGTTATAAAAACGCGTCTTCTCATCTCAAACACACGATTCCAGCGGCACTTCACATGATGCTACCTTCTTTTTGTGTACATCCGCGTATGCGTTATAGAAACACGTCCTCTCATCTCAAACACACGATTCCAGCGCCACTTCACATGATGCTACCTTCTTTTTGTGTACATCCACGCGCGTTATAAAAACGCGTCTTCTCATCTCAAACACACGATTCCAGCGGCACTTCACATGATGCTACCTTCTTTTTGTGTACATCCGCGTATGCGTTATAGAAACACGTCCTCTCATCTCAAACACACGATTCCAGCGCCACTTCACATGATGCTACCTTCTTTTTGTGTACATCCACGCGCGTTATAAAAACGCGTCTTCTCATCTCAAACACACGATTGCAGCGCCACTTCACATGATGCTACCTTCTTTTTGTGTACATCCACGCGCGTTATAAAAACGCGTCTTCTCATCTCAAACACACGATTCCAGCGGCACTTCACATGATGCTACCTTCTTTTTGTGTACATCCGCGTATGCGTTATAGAAACACGTCCTCTCATCTCAAACACACGATTCCAGCGCCACTTCACATGATGCTACCTTCTTTTTGTGTACATCCACGCGCGTTATAAAAACGCGTCTTCTCATCTCAAACACACGATTCCAGCGCCACTTCACATGATGCTACCTTCTTTTTGTGTACATCCACGCGCGTTATAAAAACACGTCCTCTCATCTCAAACACACGATTCCAGCGCCACTTCACATGACACTACCTTCTTTTTGTGTACATCCACGCGCGTTATAAAAACACGTCCTCTCATCTCAAACACACGATTCCAGCGCCACTTCACATGATGCTACCTTCTTTTTGTGTACATCCACGCGCGTTATAAAAACACGTCCTCTCATCTCAAACACACGATTCCAGCGCCACTTCACATGACGCTACCTTCTTTTTGTGTACATCCGCGTATGCGTTATAAAAACGCGTCTTCTCATCTCAAACACACGATTCCAGCGCCACTTCACATGATGCTACCTTCTTTTTGTGTACATCCACGCGCGTTATAAAAACGCGTCTTCTCATCTCAAACACACGATTGCAGCGCCACTTCACATGATGCTACCTTCTTTTTGTGTACATCCACGCGCGTTATAGAAACACGTCTTCTCATCTCAAACACACGATACCAGCGCCACTTCACATGATGCTACCTTCTTTTTGTGTACATCCACGCGCGTTATAAAAACGCGTCTTCTCATCTCAAACACACGATTGCAGCGCTACTTCACATGATGCTACCTTCTTTTTGTGTACATCCACGCGCGTTATAAAAACGCGTCTTCTCATCTCAAACACACGATTCCAGCGGCACTTCACATGATGCTACCTTCTTTTTGTGTACATCCGCGTATGCGTTATAGAAACACGTCCTCTCATCTCAAACACACGATTCCAGCACCACTTCACATGATGCTACCTTCTTTTTGTGTACATCCACGCGCGTTATAAAAACGCGTCTTCTCATCTCAAACACACGATTCCAGCGCCACTTCACATGATGCTACCTTCTTTTTGTGTACATCCGCGTATGCGTTATAGAAACACGTCCTCTCATCTCAAACACACGATTCCAGCGCCACTTCACATGATGCTACCTTCTTTTTGTGTACATCCACGCGCGTTATAAAAACGCGTCTTCTCATCTCAAACACACGATTGCAGCGCCACTTCACATGATGCTACCTTCTTTTTGTGTACATCCACGCGCGTTATAAAAACGCGTCTTCTCATCTCAAACACACGATTCCAGCGGCACTTCACATGATGCTACCTTCTTTTTGTGTACATCCGCGTATGCGTTATAGAAACACGTCCTCTCATCTCAAACACACGATTCCAGCACCACTTCACATGATGCTACCTTCTTTTTGTGTACATCCACGCGCGTTATAAAAACGCGTCTTCTCATCTCAAACACACGATTCCAGCGCCACTTCACATGATGCTACCTTCTTTTTGTGTACATCCACGCGCGTTATAAAAACACGTCCTCTCATCTCAAACACACGATTCCAGCGCCACTTCACATGACGCTACCTTCTTTTTGTGTACATCCACGCGCGTTATAAAAACACGTCCTCTCATCTCAAACACACGATTCCAGCGCCACTTCACATGATGCTACCTTCTTTTTGTGTACATCCACGCGCGTTATAAAAACACGTCCTCTCATCTCAAACACACGATTCCAGCGCCACTTCACATGACGCTACCTTCTTTTTGTGTACATCCGCGTATGCGTTATAAAAACGCGTCTTCTCATCTCAAACACACGATTCCAGCGCCACTTCACATGATGCTACCTTCTTTTTGTGTACATCCGCGTATGCGTTATAAAAACGCGTCTTCTCATCTCAAACACACGATTCCAGCGGCACTTCACATGATGCTACCTTCTTTTTGTGTACATCCAAGCGCGTTATAGAAACACGTCCTCTCATCTCAAACATACGATTCCAGCGCCACTTCACATGATGCTACCTTCTTTTTGTGTACATCCACGCGCGTTATAGAAACACGTCTTCTCATCTCAAACACACAATTCCAGCGCCACTTCACATGATGCTACCTTCTTTTTGTGTACATCCACGCGCGTTATAAAAACGCGTCTTCTCATCTCAAACACACGATTGCAGCGCCACTTCACATGATGCTACCTTCTTTTTGTGTACATCCACGCGCGTTATAAAAACGCGTCTTCTCATCTCAAACACACGATTCCAGCGGCACTTCACATGATGCTACCTTCTTTTTGTGTACATCCGCGTATGCGTTATAGAAACACGTCCTCTCATCTCAAACACACGATTCCAGCGCCACTTCACATGATGCTACCTTCTTTTTGTGTACATCCACGCGCGTTATAAAAACGCGTCTTCTCATCTCAAACACACGATTCCAGCGCCACTTCACATGATGCTACCTTCTTTTTGTGTACATCCGCGTATGCGTTATAGAAACACGTCCTCTCATCTCAAACACACGATTCCAGCGCCACTTCACATGATGCTACCTTCTTTTTGTGTACATCCACGCGCGTTATAGAAACGCGTCCTCTCATCTCAAACACACGATTCCAGCGCCACTTCACATGATGCTACCTTCTTTTTGTGTACATCCACGCGCGTTATAAAAACGCGTCTTCTCATCTCAAACACACGATTCCAGCGCCACTTCACATGATGCTACCTTCTTTTTGTGTACATCCACGCGCGTTATAAAAACGCGTCTTCTCATCTCAAACACACGATTGCAGCGCCACTTCTCATGATGCTACCTTCTTTTTGTGTACATCCACGCGCGTTATAGAAACAGGTCTTCTCATCTCAAACACACGATTCCAGCGCCACTTCACATGATGCTACCTTCTTTTTGTGTACATCCACGCGCGTTATAAAAACGCGTCTTCTCATCTCAAACACACGATTGCAGCGCCACTTCACATGATGCTACCTTCTTTTTGTGTACTTCCACGCGCGTTATAAAAACGCGTCTTCTCATCTCAAACACACGATTCCAGCGGCACTTCACATGATGCTACCTTCTTTTTGTGTACATCCGCGTATGCGTTATAGAAACACGTCCTCTCATCTCAAACACACGATTCCAGCGCCACTTCACATGATGCTACCTTCTTTTTGTGTACATCCACGCGCGTTATAAAAACGCGTCTTCTCATCTCAAACACACGATTCCAGCGGCACTTCACATGATGCTACCTTCTTTTTGTGTACATCCGCGTATGCGTTATAGAAACACGTCCTCTCATCTCAAACACACGATTCCAGCGCCACTTCACATGATGCTACCTTCTTTTTGTGTACATCCACGCGCGTTATAAAAACGCGTCTTCTCATCTCAAACACACGATTGCAGCGCCACTTCACATGATGCTACCTTCTTTTTGTGTACATCCACGCGCGTTATAAAAACGCGTCTTCTCATCTCAAACACACGATTCCAGCGGCACTTCACATGATGCTACCTTCTTTTTGTGTACATCCGCGTATGCGTTATAGAAACACGTCCTCTCATCTCAAACACACGATTCCAGCGCCACTTCACATGATGCTACCTTCTTTTTGTGTACATCCACGCGCGTTATAAAAACGCGTCTTCTCATCTCAAACACACGATTCCAGCGCCACTTCACATGATGCTACCTTCTTTTTGTGTACATCCACGCGCGTTATAAAAACACGTCCTCTCATCTCAAACACACGATTCCAGCGCCACTTCACATGACGCTACCTTCTTTTTGTGTACATTCACGCGCGTTATAAAAACACGTCCTCTCATCTCAAACACACGATTCCAGCGCCACTTCACATGATGCTACCTTCTTTTTGTGTACATCCACGCGCGTTATAAAAACACGTCCTCTCATCTCAAACACACGATTCCAGCGCCACTTCACATGACGCTACCTTCTTTTTGTGTACATCCGCGTATGCGTTATAAAAACGCGTCTTCTCATCTCAAACACACGATTCCAGCGCCACTTCACATGATGCTACCTTCTTTTTGTGTACATCCACGCGCGTTATAAAAACGCGTCTTCTCATCTCAAACACACGATTGCAGCGCCACTTCACATGATGCTACCTTCTTTTTGTGTACATCCACGCGCGTTATAGAAACACGTCTTCTCATCTCAAACACACGATTCCAGCGCCACTTCACATGATGCTACCTTCTTTTTGTGTACATCCACGCGCGTTATAAAAACGCGTCTTCTCATCTCAAACACACGATTGCAGCGCCACTTCACATGATGCTACCTTCTTTTTCTGTACATCCACGCGCGTTATAAAAACGCGTCTTCTCATCTCAAACACACGATTCCAGCGGCACTTCACATGATGCTACCTTCTTTTTGTGTACATCCGCGTATGCGTTATAGAAACACGTCCTCTCATCTCAAACACACGATTCCAGCGCCACTTCACATGATGCTACCTTCTTTTTGTGTACATCCACGCGCGTTATAAAAACGCGTCTTCTCATCTCAAACACACGATTCCAGCGCCACTTCACATGATGCTACCTTCTTTTTGTGTACATCCGCGTATGCGTTATAGAAACACGTCCTCTCATCTCAAACACACGATTCCAGCGCCACTTCACATGATGCTACCTTCTTTTTGTGTACATCCACGCGCGTTATAAAAACGCGTCTTCTCATCTCAAACACACGATTGCAGCGCCACTTCACATGATGCTACCTTCTTTTTGTGTACATCCACGCGCGTTATAAAAACGCGTCTTCTCATCTCAAACACACGATTCCAGCGGCACTTCACATGATGCTACCTTCTTTTTGTGTACATCCGCGTATGCGTTATAGAAACACGTCCTCTCATCTCAAGCACACGATTCCAGCGCCACTTCACATGATGCTACCTTCTTTTTGTGTACATCCACGCGCGTTATAAAAACGCGTCTTCTCATCTCAAACACACGATTCCAGCGCCACTTCACATGATGCTACCTTCTTTTTGTGTACATCCACGCGCGTTATAAAAACACGTCCTCTCATCTCAAACACACGATTCCAGCGCCACTTCACATGACGCTACCTTCTTTTTGTGTACATCCACGCGCGTTATAAAAACACGTCCTCTCATCTCAAACACACGATTCCAGCGCCACTTCACATGATGCTACCTTCTTTTTGTGTACATCCACGCGCGTTATAAAAACACGTCCTCTCATCTCAAACACACGATTCCAGCGCCACTTCACATGACGCTACCTTCTTTTTGTGTACATCCGCGTATGCGTTATAAAAACGCGTCTTCTCATCTCAAACACACGATTCCAGCGCCACTTCACATGATGCTACCTTCTTTTTGTGTACATCCGCGTATGCGTTATAAAAACGCGTCTTCTCATCTCAAACACACGATTCCAGCGCCACTTCACATGATGCTACCTTCTTTTTGTGTACATCCGCGTATGCGTTCATCAAATAGTTCCCGTATTGTTAGGGAAGCGATCTTTAGCTATTCTCCCTTCGCTTTTAATATTTAACACATATAATTCTTTTATTTATACATATATATTAAATTTAAATATGGAACTTAACATTTATGACGTCTTTAAACAAACTTAATTTTTTTTGTAACAATGACAATAGCAACACGTTTTCGTTACTCAACTAACTCGTATCAACACCAAAAATAAATTACATTTTCAATAAATATTTACACCAATGATTTCCTTTTGGGGTCTTACAATATTCCGTCTCAAGGTGCTTTTAGGACATTTGTAACTCTTATCCCCCCAAACCTTTGTGTGTATTTGAATGCTCCTTAGCGATCGTTTTCCTCTCGCAGAATGACTTTGCGAACAGCAATGCAGCCTTATCCCCCCAAGTCTTTGTCTGTATTTGAATGCTCCTTAAGGACCATTTTCCTCTCGCAGAATGACTTTGCGAACAGCAATGCAGCCTTATCCCCCCAAGTCTTTGTCTGTATTTGAATGCTCCTTAAGGACTATTTTCCTCTCGCAGAATGACTTTGCGAACAGCAATGCAGCCTTATCCCCCCAAGTCTTTGTCTGTATTTGAATGCTCCTTAAGGACTATTTTCCTCTCGCAGAATGACTTTGCGAACAGCAATGCAGCCTTATCCCCCCAAGTCTTTGTCTGTATTTGAATGCTCCTTAAGGACTATTTTCCTCTCGCAGAATGACTTTGCGAACAGCAATGCAGCCTTATCCCCCCAAGTCTTTGTCTGTATTTGAATGCTCCTTAAGGACTATTTTCCTCTCGCAGAATGACTTTGCGAACAGCAATGCAGCCTACGAACGGGCGAGGTACCTGTGGAGGAAGGCAGAGAAGAACCGCGACATGAAACAGCCGCTGGAACGTGCAAGGTGTGAAATCAAGATGCTAACAGAACAATTGGCCAATGTTGAAGCTATCAGAAAAGCAATCATGGAAAACAAAAAGCAACTTGACGAATGTATGGTTCAGAAGGAAGGAACGTTTGTCGAATTGGAAGTCCTTGAAACGAGATATATCAAGGTAAACTGTCACACATTATACATTTACACTCGACCATACCCAAATTAATTAATTGTAAGTCTGATAGCGATCCTTTAATGGAGCTCCTTAAGTTCAAACTTTCATTAAAGGACTGGTGTTCCACCAATCAGAGAATTCCCATGCAGCAATGGCAATGCGCAATATCGATTAATTCTCGAAACGCAACTAGGGCGAGTTTAGAAAACACTAAAATGGTGGACACTACTGACAGTGAGATGCAACTTACTCCACCCGCCTAAGTAAGATGCTACTTACACAAATTAACCTCAATACAGCATCAACTTCCAAGAATATCACACTAAGCACAGTCCCTAAGCAAATTAATTTCACTAATTGTACAATAAATAACTTATACATGAAATAAAGTTTCAATATATTAAATTTGCCTTCTATTTTTCAATGTAACGTAGCATTCCAAGGTTATCATTTTCATCATGCAGCTGTGACGTGCTGGAAACTAATAGGTCGTTTAGCGCCTGCGCAGAACTCCAAATATCAATAGGTATGTAGGTCATTGTCCCTGGTGAGTGTACAACATTTTACAATATTTCAACTATAAAATTAGGTATATGGTTGAGCTTAAATTGTCGTATGAAACTTGACTATAATGGTAATTAAGAATCATGTATGCTAAATAAGGTTTTAGCGGACGAACTAAGTATTTCAGCGACTCAAAAATCCTGGACGAGTTCGTTAAACCTTTTGCATCAGTGGTTTTTATAATAATCAATCAATTCATCAATGAATCAATTTATTTGTCCAGGATCATAATTACAGTTGGGCCTGCTTTCTACGTAACCCAGTTCAACGTAATTCGCTTTTATACGTACATTTTTTGTTGTTAGCTAATGCTGGATTTCTGACAATGAAGTCATTAATCCTCTTGCTCTCCAATATTTTTCACTGATGGATGGGAAGGGCACTAGAAGTGGCTGGGCATATTTGAAGGTGGTCTTGGTCCATTTCCCCTTGCAGATCACATAGAGGACTGAGTGGTGAAGAATATATCCCAATTCTGTTCAAATGTTTATTTATGCCAACAAACTTACTGTTGGCGTTTTTAAACACGCAAGACGTGAGTGGGCAAAGTTTAAGAGGTAGAATCTGAACTGAAAAATCTGATGTGTTGCACTCATATGACTTTCTCTACTCCTGTACTAATCATTCTTACAAACTCTTATTCCTGTATCTTCTTCGTGTTAGTCGAGATAAACATTTGTACAAATTATCTTATTGCTTATTTCCTTGTAGGTACAAGGGGAATATGGGAATACAGTAGGCTTTGAGTGATAAATCTTTTAAAGCTTTGAGATCCCATTCTCTTTGCACGATTAACATATAAAAAAAGAAACAACGTTGTTGCATTTCGCGAAAGTTCTAAGTTTTCCGAAACTCACACACATAACAAGGAATATCTCCGAAATGGTTCACCCTACAAGAAAATTTATTGAGACATAATTTTTGTATTTTAGCAAGATCTACATTTTTTGTAGAGTATGATTTTGTCTATCTCTAACGGTTTACCAGTTATGCAAAATTCGTCCAGAGTAAATACGACTACAGGGGCTATAGCCAGAAAATTCAAGATATACATTTCATTTGCCATAAAAATCTCAAACATATGACATTTTAATTAAAATCGTTAGAGCCATTTTCAAGAAAATCAAAATTTTCGAAAAATGTTCCATGTAAAGGGTAGTGTAGGGTGGGGTTATTTTCTTCAAAATCTTTGTGTCGTATCCTTGAATGACAATAAACTTAAATACCAACTTTGGTTTTTAACCGACTTTTGGTTTTTAAGCTATGCTGTCCACAGACTGACAGACTGACACACAGACACACACACGGACCTTTTTCTAAAAATGCTTTTTTTGGATTCAGGGGGCCTCAAAACATATATTTCTGGTGAAATCTCGACATCGAATTTTTGGGTGGAATACAATACTTCCTTCTACTTAACAGTAGAGAAAGTAAAAATGCAATGCCACAGCTGGGATTTGAACAACAGACCCTCCGCTTACCACGCGAGTGCTCTAACCATTAAGCTACTTTGACAACCTGACAGAATGGCATTAAATTCTCAAACCAGTTCGTATTTATCCTGGTAAACCACAAAGGCAGTCTCACACCAGAGACAAATTACCCCAATGGTGACTTACTATTGCAAGTACTTTATGTCCCAGGATTAAATAACCTTCAGAAGGTAATTATTATTTATTTATGCCAAGAAACGTTTCAAATTTTACTGATGGATAACTTATATGTTTCAGCTAGCACAGGAGGAAGGATTTCTCCGTAACATGCTGCTTAGGGAAGCGTTGGAGATTCAGCATCGCCAGTGCCTCAAGTTCGTCATGCTTCAAGAAAGGATAAGTACTGTAGGGCGCATGCTCGACACTAGCGACCTCCTGGAGAACAAGATAATAGCGACCTATCTGAAGGATCCCGAAATGAAGGCTGAGGCTCAGAAGAAGCTGCAGGTAATACTTGATGTCTTTGTGTTCATTCTTTATTTTCCTTGCAGGGCTCCTCAACAAGTGTGTGTGTATGTGTGTGTGTGTGTGTGTGTGTATGTGTGTGTGTGTGTGAGTGTGTGTCTGTCTGTCTGCCTGCCTGCGTGCCTGCCTGCGTGCGTGTCTCCGTGCGTGCCTGCGTGCCTGCCTGCGTGCCTGTCTGCCTGCCTGCCTGCGTGCCTGCCTGCGTGCGTGCCTGTCTGCCTGCGGGCCTGTCTGTCTGTCTGCCTGCGTGCGTGTCTCCGTGCCTGCCTGCGTGCCTGTCTGCCTGCCTGCGTGCCTGCCTGCGTGCGGGCCTGTCTGTCTGCCTGCGGGCCTGCGTCTGTCTGCCTGCCTGCGTGCGTGCCTGCCTGCGTGCCTGTCTGCCTGCCTGCCTGCGTGCCTGTCTGCCTGCCTGCGTGCCTGCGTGCGGGCCTGTCTGTCTGCCTGCGGGCCTGCGTCTGTCTGCCTGCCTGCGTGCCTGCCTGCGGGCCTGTCTGCCTGCCTGCCTGCGTGCCTGCCTGCGTGCCTGTCTGCCTGCCTGCGTGCGTGCCTGTCTGCCTGCGGGCCTGCGGGCCTGTCTGTCTGTCTACCTGCCTGCGTGCGTGTCTCCGTGCCTGCGTGCGTGCCTGTCTGCCTGCCTGTGTGCCTGTCTGCCTGCCTGCCTGCGTGCCTGCCTGCGTGCCTGCCTGCGTGCGGGCCTGTCTGTCTGCCTGCGGGCCTGCGTCTGTCTGTGTGTGTCTGTGTCTGTGGGCAGCATAACTCAAAAGATTTTGAAGGAAATAGCCCCACCCTAAACTACCCTTTACATGGAAAATTTTTCGAAAATTTTGATTTTCTTGAAAATGGCTCTAACGATTTTGATTAAAATGCCATATGTTTGAAATATTTTGATGACAAATGAAATGTATATCTTGAATTTTCAGGCTATTGCCCCTGTAGTCGTATTTACTCTGGATGAATTTTGCATAACTGGTAAACCGTTAGAGACAGACCAAATCATACTATAGAAAAAACGTAGATCTTGCTAAAATACACAATTTATGTCTCAATAAAGTTTCTTGTAGGGTGAACCATTTCGGAGATATTCCTTGTTATGTGTGTGAGTTTCAGAAAACTTAGAACTTTCGTGGAAGGGATCATCGTTGTTCATTTTTTATATGTTAAGCGTGCAAAGACAACAGAATCTCAAAGCTTTAAAACATTTGACTATCGCACAAAGCCTACTGTATTGTAATATTCCCCTTGTACCTACAAGGAAATAACCAATAAGATAATTTGTACAAATGTTTATCTCAACACGAAGAAGATATAGAAATAAGAGTTTGTAAGAATGATAAGTACGAGAGTAGAGAAAGTCATGTGAGTGCAACACATCAGATTTTTTCACAAACAGATCTGCTTTCTCATCACCAATATATTCCTACCTGTGAGAATACCCATTGAAGGAGGATTATTTTCTCAATTAGTTTAGTGTGTACAAATTTGCCGTGTTTCTGAAATATTTTGAGAGATAGGAGGTTTCTTAAATGTTATTGCTTCAAAGGTATGCGGTTTTATATGGAACACCCTGTATAACATGATCTATTCTGTCATGTTTCAGGCTATAATGCAGGAGAAGAATTCGGCTATAAACGCCCTGAAAGAGCAGCTGAAATGTGCACTGAAGGCACACAATGTTCTCGTCAAAACGCTTCAGATCAAAATGGACAGATACGGAATGCAAGATGCTGATCTCGGCTTCAAAACCCTGGAGCTGATCAAGTAAATATATGTTCACATATCCTTTTGAGAAGACGTAACACAATAAATACATTTCTGAATATTATCATATGCATGTTTCATTGTTGTAGTTCGTGTGCTTTTAGTGTATCATTATGTGAAAGTAAAGTACGATTTTACAGCCTCTGCTACAAAGTTCAAGTAATACCGCCAAAGGGGGTGAAATGTGAAATAATAGGTTCACGAAACAGTTGCATAGAATACACAAAGGAACAGAACTTTTGCTGAATTTCTTAGTTTCTATAATATTTAGGAAAGTTTTTAAGATATACAATTTTAAATGATTGTTTATCATTGATTATATCCCAGGAGAACAAACCGCGCACTTGAGGTTTCAGCTGTCTACCAGCCTCTCTGTCACAGTGTTGCCAATGTTGACTCGCTGCACGTGGCCAGTGGTTAGTGGTTCCACGCCTGAGCAACATTCTTCCTCTTCCCTAGTTCTCTGATTTTCACTATCACTGAAGGTACTTATGTTTATAATGACACTTTCAATAGCTTCCTCTAAAAGTCCTTGTCCCATTAACGCATTCTGTATAGGTTGCGCGTTCGTTCTTGACGAATGACCTTGAGCAGAAATCCAATGAGTGAGCCTACCCTTAATAAACAGGTCAGCAAATGTTTATGCTACGATAACAGACACCTCTGTTTTCCTCTGTCGCGTACGTGTATACAGTCGACTGCAAAAGTTTTGTGCGGTACGGATGTATGTATGCATGCAACGAAAATAGCAATTCAGACGAGGGAGAGATGTCGGGAATAGAATAAATGCAAGAAACTTAAGTGGAAACAGTTATAGAGGTATAGTGTACAATACGTGTGGCTGATATTACTGCAAGTGTCATAAATTGATTTGTAGTGTTGTACTACTTCAGCTCAGAAGCATGCGCGTCATCTCACTGCAGACTGTACCTCCTCTCTCTCGTTCCCGCAAAAGCTGAGTAGAGACTCGCATTCAACCTTTCATATAAAATTTTCATTCGTCAAGAAGTAACGCGCGACCTATACAACACCTCTCGTATGCTCAACTATTTTTTCCCAGTTTTCGCACCTAACCTCATTTATACCTTTAAGCGTCAACTCCTGAACCTCAATGAAAAGGAAGGTATCAGTGTTGCGGTTGACATAACCCTTTACATGTGCCCATCTACATTCAGTCAGGTTGAAGTGGCGGTAATAGGGCGGTAGGCGCAGTAACATTTCTTCCAATTACTGATGTCTAGGGGATATGTGGATAGTGACCACAAGGTACCCAAGCTGAGTAGACCATTACTTCCACTTACCGGTGTCTAGGAGATATGTGGATAGTGACCACAAGGTACCCAAGCTGAGTAGACCATTACTTCTACTTACTGGTGTCTAGGGGATATGTGGATAGTGATCACAAGGTACCCAAGCTGGGCACAACATTACTTCCACTTACCGGTGTCTAGGGGATATGTGAATAGTGACCACAAGGTACCCAAGCTGAGCACAACATTACTTCCACTTACTGGTGTCTAGGGGATATGTGGATAGTGACCACAAGGTACCCAAGCTGAGCACAACATTACTTCCACTTACTGGTGTCTAGGGGATATGTGAATAGCGACCACAAGGTACCCAAGCTGAGCAGAACAATACTTCCACTTACTGGTGTCTAGGGGATATGTGAATAGTGACCACAAGGTACCCAAGCTGAGCACAACATTACTTCCACTTACTGGTGTCTAGGGGATATGTGAATAGCGACAACAAGGTACCCAAGCTGGGCACAACATTACTTCCACTTACTGGTGTCTAGGGGATATGTGAATAGTGACCACAAGGTACCCAAGCTGAGCACAACATTACTTCCACTTACCGGTGTCTAGGAGATATGTGGATAGTGACCACAAGGTACCCAAGCTGAGTAGACCATTACTTCTACTTACTGGTGTCTAGGGGATATGTGGATAGTGATCACAAGGTACCCAAGCTGGGCAGAACATTACTTCTACTTACTGGTGTCTAGGGGATATGTGGATGGTGACCACAAGGTACCCAAGCTGGGCACATTACTTCCACTTACTGGTGTCTAGGGGATATGTGAATAGCACCACAAGGTACCCAAGCTGAGCAGAACATTACTTCCACTTACTGGTGTCTAGGGGATATGTGGATAGTGACCACAAGGTACCCAAGCTGAGCACAACATTACTTCTACTTACCGGTGTCTAGGGGATATGTGGATAGTGAACACAAGGTACCCAAGCTGGGCACATTACTTCCACTTATTGGTGTCTAGGAGATATGTGGATAGTGACCACAAGGTACCCAAGCTGAGCAGAACATTGCTTCCACTTACTGGTGTCTAGGGGATATGTGGATAGTGACCACAAGGTACCCAAGCTGAGCACAACATTACTTCTACTTACCGGTGTCTAGGAGATATGTGGATAGTGACCACAAGGTACCCAAGCTGAGTAGAACATTACTTCTACTTACTGCTGTCTAGGGGATATGTGGATAGTGACCACAAGGTACCCAAGCTGGGCACAACATTACTTCTATTTACTGGTGTCTAGGGGATATGTGAATAGTGACCACAAGGTACCCAAGCTGAGCACAACATTACTTCCACTTACCGGTGTCTAGGAGATATGTGGATAGTGACCACAAGGTACCCAAGCTGAGTAGACCATTACTTCTACTTACTGGTGTCTAGGGGATATGTGGATAGTGATCACAAGGTACCCAAGCTGGGCACAACATTACTTCCACTTACCGGTGTCTAGGGGATATGTGAATAGTGACCACAAGGTACCCAAGCTGGGCACAACATTACTTCTACTTACTGGTGTCTAGGGGATATGTGGATAGTGATCACAAGGTACCCAAGCTGGGCACAAGATTACTTCTACTTACTGGTGTCTAGGGGATATGTGAATAGTGACCACAAGGTACCCAAGCTGAGCACAATATTACTTCCACTTACCGGTGTCTAGGAGATATGTGGATAGTGACCACAAGGTACCCAAGCTGAGTAGACCATTACTTCTACTTACTGGTGTCTAGGGGATATGTGGATAGTGATCACAAGGTACCCAAGCTGGGCAGAACATTACTTCTACTTACTGGTGTCTAGGGGATATGCGGAAAGTGATCACGAGGTACCCAAGCTGAGCAGAACATTACTTCTACTTACTGGTGTCTAGGGGATATGTGGATAGTGAACACAAGGTACCCAAGCTGAGCACAACATTACTTCTACTTACTGGTGTCTAAGGGATCTGTGGTTAGTGATCACAAGGTACCCAAGCTGGGCAGAACATTACTTCTACTTACTGGTGTCTAGGGGATATGTGGATAGTGAACACAAGGTACCCAAGTTGAGCAGAACATTACTTCCACTTACTGGTGTCTATGGGATATGTGGATAGTGGCCACAAGGTACCCAAGCTGAGCAGAACATTACTTCCACTTACTGGTGTCTATGGGATATGTGGATGGTGGCCACAAGGTACCCAAGCTGAGCAGAACATTACTTCCACTTACTGGTGTCTAGGGGATATGTGGATAGTGACCACAAGGTACCCAAGCTGAGCAGAACATTACTTCCACTTACTGGTGTCTATGGGATATGTGGATAGTGACCACAGGGTACCCAAGCTGAGCAGAACATTACTCCCACTTACTGGTGTCTAGGGGATATATGGATAGCACCACAAGGTACCCAAGCTGAGCAGATCATTACTTCCACTTGCTGGTGTCTAGGGGATATGTAGATAGCACCACAAGGTACCCAAGCTGAGCAGAACATTACTTCCACTTACTGGTGTCTAGGGGATATGTGGATAGCACCACAAGGTACCTAAGCTGAGCAGAACATTACTTCAACTTACTGGTGTCTAGGGGATATGTGGATATGCTTAAATCATGACCAATTCTTTCGGTGAAACCAGTATAGTAGGCAGTATCACCAGGCCCCAGGAATGGGAAAGATTTGGCAAAGTTGTAACTTTGTTGTCTTTGGGCACAGGATAAGATTCATATTGTGCATATTAAGACTTTTCACTGCAGAAATTATTCAGGCGGCCATTCCATGAAACAGCTGGTAGTTCTCTCTAGCTGCAAGTTAATAATATGTGCAATATTGACCACCTTACATCGATAACATGCCTTCTTATTCTTGTTACCAGACTGTTGTGAACCAAAATGGAGAGTGCTGCCATAGCTTTCTGCTCTCATTGCTAATATATTATCCTTACCAGGTGGTTGTAAACCAACATTTAAAAGGTAAGTAGTGGATAGTGACAGGTGAAATGAAACATTGTCACTCACAGTAACCCTCTTTATTTTACCAACATTGAAATTACAGGCAAATATAAGTAATGCAAGTTCTGTGATCTTCCAAACATCTCCTGTGATGTAGGTACTTCTGTTGTAGAAAACCGCGGAGCAATCATGCTCCATGAGTGCCGATGAATTCAAGGCAAATGTGTGCTACTTACCAAACAGTAAACAAGAAAACAGCCTTTACATTAAATCTTATAACTAATTGTGCTGATACTCAACTATCTTATTCCCATGGCAATCCCACTTGTGCTGGATAATTACCAAATATGCACTGAAAGAAAAAAAAAATGCTATTTTAGCAGCTATATCCCCCAAATATTCTCTTAATTCCAAGTGAAATGCCTGTTCATTTAGGTGCTTTAGGATCTGCTTCCCAAGTGTGAGTTATACAATTTTAAATTTAAGGTATGCTTCGGAAATGCATAGAACACATGTTGAGTGTTATGGTGGCAGTTCCAGACCAATGATGAACCATTCCCTGTTACGTGTACTGTGTTTTAGGATAAACAAAATTATAACTAGCTTAAGAAACATCTTTTGTATGAACTACCGTGCCCACCCAAGTGCTAATTGTGACGCTAACTGCATAAATTAAGAACGTAGGGAAAGCAGACTGATTTAACTGTGCTTTAAGGACTGCCAATTATCCACCTACTATGTGGTGTGGTAGAATGGTGATGCAGAACTGTGGCAAAATTTTTTATTTTTTATTTTACAAAAATGGAGCAGAGGATGTTAGTAAGGAAAGGAATCTTAGATGGGATGCCATGGATGGTCTAGTGAAACATAGGTAACACAGGGAAGAAGCAGACTGGATCTCGAGGCTCCTGCTCTCGTTCGCTTGCTTGCTCACACGCACGTCGGCACGCACTGCCATCAGCTACCCGCTTGCTACCCCCGCACAACAGCTACTCTGCCACCGCATGAACCCCAACACAGCTTACACAGCAAACTGCCACAGCCTCTCGCTCCAACTCTACCGCTCACCTTGCGGTATTGGAAAAACATGGTTAACCACCAGGCCACAATTTCATCTCTTTGCCATGACTCAATTTCTTTAAACACAAACCATCTTTAGAATCTCAACTTATTTGAGAGAACTTGATTTAATACACAGAATATTTAAATGTGAATTGGTTGGTTCACACACCTACATCTTATAAGCTGGTAATGCTATACTGTTAGATTTTCGTACTACAGGCTCAAAATAACCTAACATTCTTCAAGTGCTAATGAATGCTAGGTAAGTGTACACGTGTCATCGAAAAAGAGTTTACTGGCTATGCAATATTTCGAAGGCCTTAAATTCATTATACTAAGCATGCCTGGTAAGTATAGGACATGCTAAAATCTGATTGATATTGCCACATTCTTAGGATTCCTGTTTCTGCCAGTTTCTCTTGGTAGCTTTTTGTCAACTGCCATACATGCAGTACATGTACAAAGCATGTATTGATTTAGAACCTAACTAAATGCAGGGCGAGCATCAGAGGAAATGTATTAATCATTTGTGTTTATGGAAACATTAGCAGGCGACAAAACCCAACCATAAAGGAAATAAAAATAGGAAGAGATTGACCGCAAGGGAGCAACATAGGCTAATTTGCTTGCTTCCTGACCGAATAACCATGAACTAACATTCTTACATGAATTGTAATACAGGCATGTGTATGCTCAACAACCTGAAACATACACTGGTGTAAAGCTAAATAGTCTCCAAACATAAATACCCATGTCAATCTCCTTTTAGATTTAATTCCCAAACAGCTGGCTTTAAGGCTGGATCACCCATTATCAACCATCATCCCCAATGACAGGTTAGTAATGCCACTGGCAAACTCCCCTTACACGGGAACTTCACGTTGAAAAGAAGGGATTGTATCGCTAAATTTGATATTAAAAATTGCTTGTATCCTTACTTTTCAGACATGCTTTGCATATTGCGGATCAATACCATAGTGGATATAACTATGAAACTAGTTTTATTTGTTCTCACTCACAAGCAGCTTTTATTATTTGTAAACTTATAAATCTGATATACAAAGAAACAAATAAAATAATTTTAAAAGCAACATATTTTTTTTGTTTAATTCCACATTCCCCTACCCAGCAGATAAACATATAATTCCAGTATACAGTTATCTACAACACATTAAATATGGCTATATTAAAATACTCTTTTCAAACCAGATTTTAACGTTTTTCTGACAAAAATGACATCTTCAGCTTTACAAGGAAATGCTACAAGTGTAGCATATATTAAGAATATATTGTTCATATAATTAATGTGTGGTAATAAATGAAAGAATTGCCTTCAGTATTCGCCGACCAATGGTTCAAAATTGTTATGTGCCCCATGATGTGCTAAATGTTAATGCCTCACTGGACTTGTCTCTAAGCTATACTATGTGAAACCATTCATATCACCGAACCAACCAATTCACATACTTGCATGCTTTCCTTTATGGAACTAAATTCTGCACAAAATTTTAAAGATAAGCATTTAAAATACTTTACAAATATCTTTATGAAATACAGTTAATAACTACAAAGAAATAAATGACATTATAGAATTCAATTACAGTAGGTACCAAGAATCATAGACCTGGGATGTTCCATTACAAAGATATTACAATAGTATACACCCTAACTAAAGTCAATATTATAAGCAATGCTGCAGCTTTTTTGAAGATCACAATAAGAATGCTTATACAACTAAATGAAAAGCAACTTCCTAATAATGTGTCATGAAAGCAAAATGAAACAGACTATTCCCTAATACAAACTTAAGTTTACAGCTGAAATGTGTTGTTGTTGTTGTTGTTAGCTAATGCTGGATTTCTGACAATGAAGTCATTAATCCTCTTGCTCTCCAATATTTTTCACAATGATATTAAAGAGAGCAATAGCAGTAATAGTAACCGTTTTTTTAGAGAGCACCATATATACAGTTAGTCCTTAGCAGTCGCATGCACTGGTAAAAGTTTTTGCCAGATGGTTTTAAGGGATTTCCACATTATTGTGCAAGCGATTTCTAAGGGAAAGATTTGTGAGATGAGGACCTAAGTGTGCTGGAAGTAATTTGTGCCTACTGCACAAAACCCATCTTCACCAGCCTGGCTATTACCAACAGGCGTGACAGCTGTACTTAGCTCACTGACCTCATAATCACTCGGTGTGCTGCTTGAAGCACAGCTCACATTTGCAGCTTCTTCTGCAAAATCCAAATTGTCATCATTGTTATCAAGCACTTCTTGTAGGAGATTGATTAAGCTTCATCATCTTCAGGATTTGATGCTCTATAAACATGTTTAACAAGGACAGGCATACCACTAGGTGAAGCCATGGTGCAGCAAAAAAACACTTTCACATTAGGAACATCAATTGACATTTCCTCACCAGATGGCACAAGTAGACATGTATTATTGATTTATGCTATTGGTTGGTGCTGCCTTCTGGCCCAAATATTAGCAGTCAACTGAAAAAACAGCAGTTGAAGCACACTAGTTTCTCCAGTTTAATGACTAGTTCATGCTAGTTTAGTATAGGGTTATCAAGAAGAGTTAATGTCACAGATCACTGCCTGCCACCCAGTTTAAGTATGTACAGCAAAATCAACAATGCAAATTATGCTTGAATTAACATAACATGGGTATTTTGACAGCTTCCTAGACATTCACACATGCTGTTCACATAGCCATGAATTTTGATATACCGTACTATATATAGACAATATACTGGTTTATATCCAGCAACCCAGATAGCACAGTCACTACAACAAATTTTTCCTCTTTTTAAGGTATACAATCTTAATCCAAGAAACAAACAAACTAGGTACTCAAAATATATGTTGGAACGCACACCAATGACAGAGTGTATTGGCGTGCCCTATTCTGCCATACTCTCACAAAGACATCAGTCATTTCTCTGGTTTAAAAGTTTGTTGGTCTAATTTTGAATAGTAAAGCTGTGATTAACTGTGAAGAATGAGATGTTTATGTTCTACGTCTGTTTCTTGAATTAAGATCGTGTGCCTTACTAAGATAAATTCAATACTAAACTTGAATTAACATAACTCGGGTATTCTGACAGTTCCCTAGGCGTGTGTTACGCACATGGTAGGGGAGTGGCACATCAGTCTGTTGTCATGACAACCAGGTTTGACCTTTAAGTAGCCAATAGACTTTGTGGCAGGATTGCGTGGCTCTGAAGTCTATTTGCTACTTCAAGGTCAAGGCTGGTTGTCATGACAGCAGACTGCTGTGCCACTCCCCTATCATGCGTGTGATGCATGCCTAGGAAGCTGTCAGAATACCTGTGTTATGTTAATTCAAGCATAATTTGCATTGTTGATTTTGTCATACATACTTAAACTGGATGGCAGGCAGTGATCTGTGGCATTAACCCTTCTTGATAACCCTATACTTAACTAGCATGAACAAGTCAAACTGAGAAACTAGTGTGCTTATTTGTGCTGATAATAATTGACGAAATAATGCAAAAAAGGTTATCTAGTCTACCTAAAACAATGTAATTTCCATTCTCGTAGTGATAACACGTTGTATGAAAATGGAAAGGAGCCTATTGACATTCTATAAAAAATAGAAAATAAAAACATCAGATTGTAGACCATTTCAGGCTTCTTCCTACTGTTATCTCCTGAGTGAATTCCTGATTGGCTGTGGTTCTGATAGTTGTGTATCATAAAATGATTTCAGGAAAGTGTTCTTGGCACTAACAGTGCAATCATGTTTCAGCTGTCACTGGTTATCATACTACTGTCCATTCCAAACCAAAGTGCCTCATACTGCTGTAAACAAGCTCTTTGTATTAATCAGTGCAAAAGTAGTTTGCAATTCCCGCATGTAGCAGCTGATTTTTCCTCTCACACATACTTGCTGCATATCACTTATAGTTGAACATGTTTAAATCCACAAAATCCAAATTCTCTGAAGATGATATAGCTGACACACTGGAGTCAGAAGTATCATCCAAGTTAATGACAAGCTTGTCCACATCCCTGTCGCACACAAAATCTAGTTCCCACATTCTATTCTCTTCTATAATGTGCCCGATGTCCACCTGCCACATTTCAGATGTTGCAATTGCATTGTTAAAATGTTCTTCAACTTCAGCCAGTTTGAAAGTTTTGTTTCTAGCGACATGACCTTTTAGAAATGCCCAAACTAGCTCGATCAGATTTAAATTGCTATGGCTGCGAGGTAACCTCAGCACACGGTGTCCAGCTCTAGATGTAAGATAGTCTATCACATACTTTCTTTTGTCCCAGTGAGCAATTTCCTGTGCTAGGTACACTAATTCAGCTTTTACACTACTTTTGTCGATAGACACTTTCTTTTCCTGCAACAACTCTCATCACTTCTTTCTTACGCCATGAACTATTCGGGCAATCATGAAGTTGCACACTGTGGTAGGGTGCATTGTTTATCAGGAATAAACTACTGGATTTGAGTTTTGGCAAAACACTTTCAAACCAGTTACGGAAAACGTCACCATTCATCTCATGGTAATCACTAGTTTTTTAAGACTTGAAAATGAGTAATCTGCAATCCATGAAACCACTATCCCTGCCAATATGGGTGATAATTAGGCGTGTGCCTTTGCCACTCTGTTGTTTTAATCCTCTAGATAAACCTGCCCGGAGAGCTGCTTCTTTTGAGCCTACAGTAGTGTCTATCCAAACTTTATAAGTTGTGTGCCCCTCGTTAATCCAAGTCTCATCTAAATAATAAAAATTGCGACCTTCTGCCCGATATTGACACATACCTGAGAATGTCTTCTCCACAACACAATATCGTCTATCACTATATATCATTCAGGTTTTAGAATATGTGAAACCTATTTGTAGCAACAATCTATAAAATGTTAGCTGATGCTGGATTTCTGACAATGAAGTCATTAATCCTCTTGCTCTCCAATATTTTTCACTGATTGATGGGGCATTAGAAGTGACCGGGCATATTTGAAGGTGGTCTCTATCCATTTCCTCTTGCAGATCACATAGAGGACAGAGTGGTGAAGAATATATCCCAATTCTCTTTAAATGTTTTGCCAGATAATCTAGTCCTGTAATCAACCTGAAGGTTGCAATTGCTGTTTTTCGAGGATACTCAGGAATTACCATTTGAAATCTATAAAATGTGGTTCTTTTAAAATTTGGAAGATCACTGTTTACAATAGAAAGTACCTTATCCAATGTTGGTGGCTCATTTTTAAAGAAAAATTGGTAAACTTTATTTTGGATAGCACTCTAGAAAATCGTCTATCTGTACTATAACACGGCGTAGTTTGATGCCGTTCTTCTTTAGGGGACAGTAGGCTTTTATATCTAGATTAATGCTGAACTGATAGCTGAACAGCCCTTGCTCTCTTTCGCTATTCTGATTCAAATATGTCTAAGATCAAGTCTTTCCGTTACTAAATTGGAGAAACTATAAATGGTAGATGAAGTCCCAAGAACACCATTGAAGCCTGTCCTCAATTGACATAAGCTGACAAAATACTGCCAGTATGCTTCAGATGTAGTGAGCATGGAGTTGCAGCATTAGTTATTGCAGTGTCAACATTTACCTGAATGTGTTAACCAAAAGCATTCACTTTAAAAGTCAAATGTCAACTTTTCTAAAAATACCTTGGAAAGAAAAACTTCCTTCTTTGGATTTCCTGTAATATTTGGGACAGCTGATGGCTGCACAGGAAGTCAGAAAGTAGCATTATTATACAGCCCCACCCTCTCTAATTTACGGTCTGTCCATCAGAAAAACGTAACTGAGGTCTGAGGTGAGAGGTGGGTTGAATGGCTTATCTTACATAGTCCATTTGTTTACTACAAAATGTGTTTATGCAAGTGTTACCAATTCTGGTGACTTGTTAGATCTGAGTCATATAGCAAGAGCTTTAAAGTGACTTCTGATTTCAGAGGACAGTAAGTGGCAGCTGGGTATGCTGTATTGCAGAAATGTGGTTAAGATTTTACGAAATATGCATTACTCATTCAAAAGCCCACAAAATTTCAGGCATAAAATTGGTACAACATACAGCCCTGGGAATATCCAGTGCAACTTGTGCTGCGATTGTTGGGGACCAAGATTAGCCATTTTTCTATTACAGAAAAGTTCTGCTTTAGGGTATTAACTACCTTTTAATTATATTTTGATTTAGCAACTTTTGACTAACACTAGTTAGCAACACTGGCACATGAATCACTGGCGTAGAACAAACATAAGGTTCTAAAATAAGAAATTAGAAACAAAAACCTTCAGTTCTCTTAGTAATATCACAAGAGTTTCCACAGTTGACATAACAGGTCACTTGTTTGTATAGCTTTGAAAATAAGTTGGAGACAGCTTGAAACATGTCAGCTGTAGAAAATCTTGCAATATTACTAAGATAACTGAAGCTTTCAGTTTATTTTAGACTCTGTTGCTTCACTGTTAATAGCTTCAATATTTCCTTATTAAACATAAGGCGGTTGACAGCATTCCTCCAGCTTGCCTTCTGGTGTGCACACCTGTTCCAAACAATGTACTATTTTTTTTATACAAATATTGGTCTAGTAACATATTTGGAGGGAAAAAGGACAAAGAACACCTCAAATTTGTAACTACTCATCCTGATTTTCTACACTCCACCAAGTGCAAGTAAGGGTTCTGGTTTAAAAAATATGTGCCAGCCAATACCCCAGCACACCTTTTGCATGAATAAAAATAGGTTTTTACCGCAATGCGTATATTGTCAACTTATCACACTTTTTATACTTCTAATCAAGACAGTAAATAACAGTGTTTTAAGTCACAATTATGGCTTAGTGCATAGGTCAGAAATGTGTAATTCAACATAGTAATGGCAAAACCCTTGGAATCATTGTGCATTATGTTGTATTACATCCTGGTAATCATATTAAATTATAGTGTATGGTTTCAGAAGGCACATGAGCTGAACCAATGCGTGCACATAGCTGTACTGCTGTCAAGTGATGTGCCAGAAAGTGGAAGTTATGGGGAGGGAATGAAGAATAAAATTTGTCATGTCACAAATTGTCAGAACATAAACTTATGCAGCACAGGATAACAAACTGTAACACTCAAAATTAACGTACTTATTTACATGCACTTCCTCAGATGCCAATTCCTTAAAAAAAACTGTACACTGAGTGGAATACTTTAACCTTAGTATAGTGAACGGTTTATTGGCAGTTCCCTAGAGTTCAACATGGCTGACAATACACTAAACAGGTAAGAGTATTCCAAAAAGCAGTCCTGCCTATGTACAATAAAGGCATTTCTAAATAAAAGGAATTAGAATCAAATACTGGGAGACTAGAAGAATGATTTTGTTGTCAATTCCTGAGCATCGGTCACACACACTTATGGGCTATCCTGGAGCTGAGTGGCCACACATGGCTCACAGGCTGCTGTGTTATGAATGAGTATTGTTGTCTGCTACTATGCCTTGAACGTGTCAATGATTTATAGGTTGCCAACACCAGAAGTATGAAATCTGCTGAAGCATGTGAAGTTTGCCAACAGTTATCTTAATGTTATTTCTTATTGTTTCGTAATCATGTGGTGTCACATTAGTTCTTATGCATTTTTTTGAAATTGTCATTTATTCTCTTAACATTATTGTTTCGTAATCATGTGATGCGAGTTATTAAACCATGTGATTTGGAATAAGTCTTTAATTTTATTACTGACCAATAATAGCAAGAACAAGAATAGGAATAAGAATGTTTCAGGAATTGTATCATTTATAGTGGTATTGGCAATTTTGTGACACGGTGTTGGTACTTTCAGCAAGTTCTACAATGTCAGGTTGGCAAGAGGCCAACTTTCTCCATTCTAACTTGTGGCAGATGACACCAGCCAGTGAACCATGTGTGGGCACTCAGGATAACCCACTTATGAGCTGGTTGCATTGCAGTAATTCTAAGTGCACGCAAACTTCCTAACCAACTTATTCATCTTTTACAACTGTTGGGTATTAATGCCAAATTGTTAATTTATACTTTTTAAAAATTAAGAACTTACTTTTGGGATTATCCCTGTAATAACTATCAGGTGGACAAACTTCCACAGACCAACCCGCCAAAAAGAAAAAATATATCCCAAAATATATCTGTTAGGCACATAAATACAAACCAAAAAATGCCTCAAACCAGAAGGGAAAGAAAAAAAAGAAAAGGAAAACACCAAAGTTCAGAAAAAAACATTTTTAAATACAGATAACACTTAACAAAAAAGACATTGAAATGCAGTTTCTGTACACTTCACCTCTTCTCTCCTCCTCTACACTCTCATTGTACCTCATCTTTCTCAATTTCATGCCCGAATCTATAAAATTGAGCTACACCTAACCTAACCAAAACTAAGCTAACATGGCACTGCCAAACATTACCAATCCTAGCAATCTACTATTCCAAAGTCGACAAATATCTTTCTCTGATGCAATATTGGGGAGCTTTTCGACTATGGGGAACACACTAAGAGTGACTTTTATGCAATTTCAATGCCATTTTATTAATTTTTGATGGGGTTAGTCTGCGGAAGTTTAACACATCTTGTTTTTAATAGAAGTCACATGGAGCCTCAGCTGCCAAAATTTCAAACTCCTATCTCATTAGGGGCAAAAGTTCACAAGAGGTTGCAACTCCGCAGGAAGGACAGAGGGAGGGCCCATGTTGCAAACAATTCTAAGAGTTCCTCAAAGGAAGCAGTCAAACTGCACATGTGTTAACTAGACAGACTCTAGAAGTTGTACAATAAAGAAATGCAACATGCTGTATGCGCACATGAATGTTAAGTTTTCCCTGGATACAGAATTATACACTAAAGGAATTAGGAAGGGGAAAAAAGTTTCACATATTTGATAGCTGAGTCAAATGCATTTATGCATATTGCGTGTGATTAGCCTTTCCAAGCTGCTCTTAAATATATTTGCCTTTGAGTAATGTCTGGCTAACTTACTTCTTCACTTAGATTTGGGTCTTGACTTGCTTTTGCTTTCATGAGGTGACTTGCTGTGTTAACGAGACTTCCCTCGGGAACTCTTGCTGTCTGAGCGTGACCTGGAGCGACTTCTGGAACGAGAGTATGGTCTACGGCGAGACCTTGATCGCGAGTGGCGAGATCGGGAACGAGAGCGGCTCCTGCTGTGAGAACGACGATGAGAGCGAGACCTAGACCTACACAAAAAGCATAAACAACCGCATTTGTTACTAAATCCTACAGTATGGATGGAGGTGAGGCAAGTTTTTATTCATGAAAATGGGAACATGGTAGCAAACATTGATGATTCACACTTGCCGATCTCTATACAACCTGCAAATTTCTGAAATTAAATTGCCTTAACTACATTCCGGAAAGAATTTGGAAAATATATGGCACCAATATGTACAGCCCTTACAAATCAGGTTATTGATTGATAAATGCTCCACCTCCCCCCTACCACAATTACTTCACTGCAGCTGGTAAAAATTAAAGTGTTAGGTTAAATACAGACCTGGACATGCTTGATCGACGAGCCTTTGAGCGTGAGCGACTCCTGCTTCTTGGTCGTCGACGTGACCTATGGGGAGGAACAGAATAATTGCTTACATTACTAACCTGCTTCACAAATATGTATTAAAATTTTAACTAAACTGTTGAGGTATGGAACGAGTGGACGATCGGGTGCTGGTCACAGCGGCGGTTCACAATGCCTTCTGGAGCTTTCTGCTGGAGCTAAATTACACACTGGAACGCTGAAATAGTTGCACAAATGCCCATTTCGCCACATCCATATCAAAATCGTCCATTCATTCCAAAGGGATAATAGTTCATCTATTGTAAACGCACCTTCTCCTGCGACTATGCCGGCGGTAAGGCGAAGATGGTCGTTCGTATCTTGCCATGTGAACTCTCAACTCCCTACCATCTAGAAGTCGACCATGCATGGCATCCAAAGCATCCTCTGCATCTCTTTTATCATAAAATCTACGACAAAAAACAAAAACAAAATTGGCAACTGTTCCAGAAATTGTCCTGCCTATCATGGCTGCCACAGCCAATTCAGCATTACCTTCATAGGACGCCATTATGACGTGGCACCTAATGTGAAAATTTATTTGAGTAAGCGAAAACATTTTAATATCCATTTTACACTCACCTTACAAATGCAAATCCCCGGCTTTCTCGCGAGAATTTGTCACGGGGTATGTAAATATCACCCACTTCACCACATCTTTCAAACACACGACGCAAATCCTCAGGCGTTGTTCTGTAGGTCAAATTGCCAACCTTCAGGGAAACCATTCCCCCTATTCGAGGTGGCCGTCTTCCGTAGCTCATCTTTACAATTAATTGTTTACTAACGATTTGAACCCTATCTGACTCTCTCGAACTCTGTACAAACGACCTTACTCAAGCCCGGCTAAACCAAAATGGCAGAGGCGTCCTGTTTCAAGCAAGCCCAATGAGATGCTACTACGTAAGTCAAGCGATAGACGAATTTCCTTTAATGCATTTACGGACTTTTAACTAAACTTTTGATAATCGAAGACAACTAGTTACATTATTTCGTAAAAATATATATAAATATTAATGATAGAGAAATATGTCAAGAAATCAATAAATTAAAAATTATAAAATCATAATAACTGACTAGGTACGTGACTTTTAAGACTGCTTTAGTCAAGCAAAAATATTTTTGAGAGATGAAACAACTCACCTCACGAATGCAAATCCTCTGCTTTCCCACGAGAATTTATCTTTGGGAATGTAGATATCTCCTACACTACCGAATTTTTCGAAAACTGGACGTAAATCTTCTGGTGTTGTACGGTATGTTAAGTTCCCAACTTTCAAGGATACCATTCCATCAATCCTAGGTGGTGGTCTTCCGTAACTCATTGTACAAAATTTCAACGAAGTTTTCACGTTACACTCTAAAAATATATTCTCATTAATTAAACTTTATTATTAATAAAATCACTTGTAACCATCCACATATCTTAGTATTCCTAAACATTCACATTAAACAACATGGCGGAGAGGCCAGCGTATGACGCACAGTCTGTCAACTGGACTAGCCACTTCCGGTTCTGCATCGAGCTTCCAAAAAATTCCGAGGAGAACCAAACATTTCGAGCACTGCCCGTCTCTTTTTACCAGATGTCAATGGAGGTAGAGCAAGTATCAGTGATGCCAATATTCGTTATTATGGGAGTATCGCACTATGAAACAATAGAAAACTATAGAAAATTCTGAATAAAACAGTAAAATGAAGGAATAAATCATACAATAAAATGAATTACCGAATGACCGAACTGAGTCAATCCCAAATATGCATAAATTACAGACCTAGTTTCGTACTTTAATGGAGTGTAAGTTGGTGATGCGACACGCAGTGACGTAATTTAAAAGTGTTAATTTGATTTGAAATATGGTTAACGTTTTCTGATATTATTAACGGCAGCGAAGCGAAAATAAATCTGGAAGAATATTCTTGTATTTGTAAAACTCGCAAGATTTTAAATATGTGCTAGAGCTTATGGGCAGCAAGAGGAAATGAATCTATTGTCAAAAGGTCGTTGGTAAGTATGATGCATGTAATAAATACATAAATGTTAAATACCCTGACATAACCTGAATTGTAATGTATCTGCATTGCTTATTTTCAATATAGAACTGTGTTGTTATGGAATTTATTAATATTGCTTTTTGCAAATCAGCTGTAGTTCGAATCTACTCTGCTTAGAATGATAACATTAATAATAAGTAACAGTTACATTTGATACTAAACTTACATGCACCAAACAAATAGAAAATGTAATACAAAGAGCAGAGGGGCGCCTTTCACTGTTAAAACGTCTAACAGGAATGAAGTGGGGATGTTACAGAGCAACTCTTAACACAACATACAATGTATATATATATATATATATATATATATATATATATATATAAAGCCATTATTTACTTACTGCAGCGAAGTTCTTGTAACAGCAAACACAAAAAGAAAAAAAAAAAATCAAATCAAATCTTTGAAAACCAAAGTCTGAGATTAATTACAGGTGCTATCAAAACCACACCAATAGCAGCTATGGAAATACTAACCAACCAATACCCCATTGAATATGAAATAGAAAAAGCGGCTCTTATTCAACACGAAAAGTTGATCAGACTCCCATTCAGTACATGGCACAAGAGAAATTTTACACATACACTAAAGACTCAGGAGAGCTTTCTTTCCAAAATTCAAGACATCAAGAAGAATGTATACCTTCCTAAGTCAAAGGAAACTTCATATGTAAAGTCAATCCAACACAAACATTAGACATCACATATTATTTACACCTGACAGAAGAAGTTAAGAAAAGTGATACTCCAACTAGTGTTATAAAATTATTGGCATTAGAGACAATCCATACTAGATTTCCAGAACACGAATGGCTCCATATTTATACTGATGGATCATTAATATCAAACCAAGATGGTGCAGGTGCTGGAGTCACATGTCAACTCTTTTCCTATTACAAATCTTTAAGTTATGGAACTACGAACTTTGATGGAGAAATTGAAGCAATTCGAATGGCCCTACAAAATCTTTTGTACAGAATTTCACATTTTCAGCAAGCAGTTATTCTCTCAGATTCTAGGGCAGCAATTATACCAATTACTTCCAAGTTGTCACCAAAAAACCAAACAATTATAGAATGCTGGAAAATCCTTACCCATCTAACAGCACTTCAAAAACACCTAATCTTCCAATGGATACCAGCTCACTGTGGACTGAGTGGTAATGAGAAAGCTGATTTTCTTGCAAAAAAGGGTACCGGCAATGTGCAGAAATCTATAGTTAATCTACCATTTTATGCAGCTAAAATATTAGTCAACTCTGAATTCAAAAAAATTATTGCAAAATATTACTATGAAAAATCAAAGAATAAAAGATGGGCACTACCAAACATTCAAACAGTAATTCCTGAGTATCCTCGAAAAACAGCAGTTTCAACCTTCAGGTTGATTACAGGACATGATTGTCTGGCAAAACATTTAAACAGAATTGGGATATATTCTTCACCACTCTGTCCTCTATGTGATCTGCAAGAGGAAATGGATCGAGACCACCTTCAAATATGCCCGGCCACTTCTAATGCCCCATCCATCAGTGAAAAATATTGGAGAGCAAGAGGATTAATGACTTCATTGTCAGAAATCCAGCATTAGCTAAGAACATAATAAGTAACAGTAACTTGATAGTTCATGAACTATGAGTCAGCAAGAAAAGTCCACTCGGAAACCTACTTAGGCATGTAGTTGTTAGAAGACTCAAATTGAAAGTCTTTGCTTTCCCATTTTAATATTAAATTCACTTTTGCATTCTTGGAATTTTAGAACTGTGCATATTACAAAATGAACTACTACAGTGCTTGACATCTCCAGAAGTGCATCTCCAGGACTATGGCACAGATTTCCTTCATTTATCATTTGAAGTAAGTTATATTTAATACATTTTCCACTTTGCTGCAATAACCTAATGGCAGACTCATTGCTACATCTTTAGTAAATTATCTTTTCTCTAATTTTATTACTGTGAGAGATTAGTGCATACAATCTTAATATTGTTGGTACAGCATTATGACATGGCCTAGGGTCACATGCTAAGATAAAGTTGTTTGTAAAATAATATTGCCGTTTTATTAAGGAAATCATTTAAATTTCAAACTTCAGTAAAGAAAGATGTGGTAAGATGTCTGGTGTTCATAAGTTGTAGCAATGTTTCAATCTGCACTATCTGAATATTGTTGTGATGTTACTGGCACATAGCTTATGGTATCACTTCTTTGAAGAACCATTGATATGAGATTAAAGCGGGGGTCCCACGGTCCAAACTTTTTGTATCCAATGGAATTGTACACAAAAGAAACAGTGTCTGTCACACTATGATGAATTTTGGTCCAACACAAATGACAGTTCACGTAGCAAGTGTGAAAAATAAACATGACAGAAGCAAATACTAATTTAGCGATTACTATATTAAGTATAGGTTTTTGGATATATTTCCACATGTCTATGTAGGAAGAAAATATATATTACAAGTAAAAGATGGTGGGCACGGTCATGAGAACAGGACACAGGCTAGGGTATATTGGGTCTGCTACAGAACGAATTGAGGTTAGAGGAATTGGAAAATTATGGTAGTTTTCTACAAATTGGCAAAGCTTTATGTCTCAACCTTTTACATCCTGTAGAAGGTAATATTTCACACCAGGACACAAATATGAGACAATCTATTACTGTGCGAAAGAGATAAGGTACAATTGTAATGGCTTTAATCTTAGTATACATGGACAGGAGATTTGAACTAATTTCATAATGTAAAATTTGAACACACTGTTAACTGGGTTTCTTATTATTTATGAAATTTAGCTATGTAATGTCCACCTTAGTAATGGTCATGAAAAATTGTTATTGAATCTTGCAGAAAAAGTTTAAAACGTTTATTATTTATTTATGCCAACAAACTTACTGTTGGTGTTTTTAAACATACAAGCCGTGTGTGGGCAAAGTTTGAGAGGTAGAACTGGAACTTAAAAATTCAATGCCACAACTGGGCTTTGAACCACAGACCTTCCGCTTACCGGGCGGCTGCTCTAACCACTGAGCTATTGTGACAAACTGCCAGAATGGCATTAAATTCAATCTGAATATAAATTGTGAAATAATAATAAGTTTAAAACGTTTTATTAAAACACCCATCACATTAAAAGAACCGTGAGCCATACGTATAAAACAGCTGACTACATGTTACTTGCGCAGTCTGCCATATTGCTTTGTTACAGACGCTGGTTTGACTATTTTCAAGTTGTTTGATGAAAAAATTAGATGCAACTATATCACATTGCATACAAACAGATTGGATACAAAAAATCGGATAGAAATTGTATGCAACAAAATTGTATCCAACTCTCGATGTCCTACAATGGTCTGTAGTTGTATACAATGCTTTGGACCAAAATGTTAGAACGTGAACATCAGCATAACTAAAAATATTGAAATAAAGAAACAAGTTTGTGGTAAATAAGTGATACTGCAACGTTGCATTTACAAAATTAGAGAAGTTTTGATCTGTGTTGCTGAGTAATGGACACACAATAGTTGCTGAGAATGAAGAGAGAATGTGTTGAAAGTGTCACGATATTTTATAGTTAGTGATGGACCAGCTAAATTATAGTATCCTGTAAAAACCAAATGTTGTCATTCGGTTTAGCCATTCATATAAACATGCTGAAATATAACTGGACCAATGAAAACACCTTTCTTTTCAATATTCATAGAGCTGATGTTACAATTGTATTTGGTTCTGTGTTGCATTAAAATTATATTTGCAGCACCGGTGTAAACAGAGTTTTCATGTGACCCAGAAACAGAATTTTAGCCACAAAACTGTAATTAATGATCTTAGATATACTCTTACTCAGTCATTAATTGCTCAATTTATTCAGAATGCTTGTCATTGTGTTAGGTTATGTTTATTTAAATGTAAATATACTTTTTGACATTGCACTAGGTGAAGTATAATAGCTGTTTGACAGTTTGTTGTTGGTCGAGGTCATTTAATAGTTTGGGGTATAATTACAACAATGCTATTCTTGTGTTAGAGATATATACAAGAAAAAATTAGTTTTCTTATGGATGCACTTTAACTAATATAGTTCTCAGCGTCCCATACTATGTTGAAAATGACAGATTGCTTAATTTTGCACAGAGGCCACCTTAATTAGGCTTGAGCTCTTTTTTGTGCTGTATACCTACAACACAGGATACTTCCCTTCTGAAGCAAGCTGTGCTAGAAATGTTGTTGTTGTTGTTGTTTTCTAGTGCCTTGCATCTGCCAATGAAGCCATTAGCATTCGTGCTTTCCAATACTTTTTTTGCTAGAAATGTTTAAGGCTGAAAATCCTCACCCTCAGGCACATTCAAACACCCAGGGCACATACACAAAATAAACAATAAGTGTGCAGTCAAGTCACACCAACAATATGTAGGTAGGTCGGTCGGTCGGTAGGTAATCAGGCAGGCAGGCAGGCAGGCAGGCAGGCAGGCAGGCAGGCAGGCAGGCAGGCAGGCAGGCAGGCAGGCAGGCAGGCAGGCAGGCAGGCAGGCAGGCAGGCAGGCAGGCAGGCAGGCAGGCAGGCAGGCAGGCAGGCAGGCAGGCAGGCAGGCAGGCAGGCAGGCAGGCAGGCAGGCAGGCAGGCAGGCAGGCAGGCAGGCAGGCAGGCAGGCAGGCAGGCAGGCAGGCAGGCAGGCAGGCAGGCAGGCAGGCAGGCAGGCAGGCAGGCAGGCAGGCAGGCAGGCAGGCAGGCAGGCAGGCAGGCAGGCAGGCAGGCAGGCAGGCAGGCAGGCAGGCAGGCAGGCAGGCAGGCAGGCAGGCAGGCAGGCAGGCAGGCAGGCAGGCAGGCAGGCAGGCAGGCAGGCAGGCAGGCAGGCAGGCAGGCAGGCAGGCAGGCAGGCAGGCAGGCAGGCAGGCAGGCAGGCAGGCAGGCAGGCAGGCAGGCAGGCAGGCAGGCAGGCAGGCAGGCAGGCAGGCAGGCAGGCAGGCAGGCAGGCAGGCAGGCAGGCAGGCAGGCAGGCAGGCAGGCAGGCAGGCAGGCAGGCAGGCAGGCAGGCAGGCAGGCAGGCAGGCAGGCAGGCAGGCAGGCAGGCAGGCAGGCAGGCAGGCAGGCAGGCAGGCAGGCAGGCAGGCAGGCAGGCAGGCAGGCAGGCAGGCAGGCAGGCAGGCAGGCAGGCAGGCAGGCAGGCAGGCAGGCAGGCAGGCAGGCAGGCAGGCAGGCAGGCAGGCAGGCAGGCAGGCAGGCAGGCAGGCAGGCAGGCAGGCAGGCAGGCAGGCAGGCAGGCAGGCAGGCAGGCAGGCAGGCAGGCAGGCAGGCAGGCAGGCAGGCAGGCAGGCAGGCAGGCAGGCAGGCAGGCAGGCAGGCAGGCAGGCAGGCAGGCAGGCAGGCAGGCAGGCAGGCAGGCAGGCAGGCAGGCAGGCAGGCAGGCAGGCAGGCAGGCAGGCAGGCAGGCAGGCAGGCAGGCAGGCAGGCAGGCAGGCAGGCAGGCAGGCAGGCAGGCAGGCAGGCAGGCAGGCAGGCAGGCAGGCAGGCAGGCAGGCAGGCAGGCAGGCAGGCAGGCAGGCAGGCAGGCAGGCAGGCAGGCAGGCAGGCAGGCAGGCAGGCAGGCAGGCAGGCAGGCAGGCAGGCAGGCAGGCAGGCAGGCAGGCAGGCAGGCAGGCAGGCAGGCAGGCAGGCAGGCAGGCAGGCAGGCAGGCAGGCAGGCAGGCAGGCAGGCAGGCAGGCAGGCAGGCAGGCAGGCAGGCAGGCAGGCAGGCAGGCAGGCAGGCAGGCAGGCAGGCAGGCAGGCAGGCAGGCAGGCAGGCAGGCAGGCAGGCAGGCAGGCAGGCAGGCAGGCAGGCAGGCAGGCAGGCAGGCAGGCAGGCAGGCAGGCAGGCAGGCAGGCAGGCAGGCAGGCAGGCAGGCAGGCAGGCAGGCAGGCAGGCAGGCAGGCAGGCAGGCAGGCAGGCAGGCAGGCAGGCAGGCAGGCAGGCAGGCAGGCAGGCAGGCAGGCAGGCAGGCAGGCAGGCAGGCAGGCAGGCAGGCAGGCAGGCAGGCAGGCAGGCAGGCAGGCAGGCAGGCAGGCAGGCAGGCAGGCAGGCAGGCAGGCAGGCAGGCAGGCAGGCAGGCAGGCAGGCAGGCAGGCAGGCAGGCAGGCAGGCAGGCAGGCAGGCAGGCAGGCAGGCAGGCAGGCAGGCAGGCAGGCAGGCAGGCAGGCAGGCAGGCAGGCAGGCAGGCAGGCAGGCAGGCAGGCAGGCAGGCAGGCAGGCAGGCAGGCAGGCAGGCAGGCAGGCAGGCAGGCAGGCAGGCAGGCAGGCAGGCAGGCAGGCAGGCAGGCAGGCAGGCAGGCAGGCAGGCAGGCAGGCAGGCAGGCAGGCAGGCAGGCAGGCAGGCAGGCAGGCAGGCAGGCAGGCAGGCAGGCAGGCAGGCAGGCAGGCAGGCAGGCAGGCAGGCAGGCAGGCAGGCAGGCAGGCAGGCAGGCAGGCAGGCAGGCAGGCAGGCAGGCAGGCAGGCAGGCAGGCAGGCAGGCAGGCAGGCAGGCAGGCAGGCAGGCAGGCAGGCAGGCAGGCAGGCAGGCAGGCAGGCAGGCAGGCAGGCAGGCAGGCAGGCAGGCAGGCAGGCAGGCAGGCAGGCAGGCAGGCAGGCAGGCAGGCAGGCAGGCAGGCAGGCAGGCAGGCAGGCAGGCAGGCAGGCAGGCAGGCAGGCAGGCAGGCAGGCAGGCAGGCAGGCAGGCAGGCAGGCAGGCAGGCAGGCAGGCAGGCAGGCAGGCAGGCAGGCAGGCAGGCAGGCAGGCAGGCAGGCAGGCAGGCAGGCAGGCAGGCAGGCAGGCAGGCAGGCAGGCAGGCAGGCAGGCAGGCAGGCAGGCAGGCAGGCAGGCAGGCAGGCAGGCAGGCAGGCAGGCAGGCAGGCAGGCAGGCAGGCAGGCAGGCAGGCAGGCAGGCAGGCAGGCAGGCAGGCAGGCAGGCAGGCAGGCAGGCAGGCAGGCAGGCAGGCAGGCAGGCAGGCAGGCAGGCAGGCAGGCAGGCAGGCAGGCAGGCAGGCAGGCAGGCAGGCAGGCAGGCAGGCAGGCAGGCAGGCAGGCAGGCAGGCAGGCAGGCAGGCAGGCAGGCAGGCAGGCAGGCAGGCAGGCAGGCAGGCAGGCAGGCAGGCAGGCAGGCAGGCAGGCAGGCAGGCAGGCAGGCAGGCAGGCAGGCAGGCAGGCAGGCAGGCAGGCAGGCAGGCAGGCAGGCAGTACATATTTCTTGAATGCTCTTAAATGTTTTGTTACAAGTTCTTCAGGGGGTACTGGCCAGTTACTGCCGTTATTATTTATGGCTTTAATTAGATCTGTTCTTTGTTGCTTTTTGTGCTGACACTCATAGATTAGATAATTGACTGATTCTGCTGCTCTTCTGCATGTACACGAAGGATCGTCTATTATATGGAATCGATGGAGATATGCGTTTGTTTTCCCATGGCCTGTAACTATTGCTGTGAATTCTGGTGTGTTTGTTAAGCGCAGCTTGAATCTTGTCCTGATTGAGGGAAAAAGGATTTACTCACTAGTCCTTTAGTTGTTATTCCATCTTCTCTGCCACTCTGGCAAACCTAGTTCTTTGATTTCGCTTTTAAATGTCGATTTAGGGATTCTATCGTAGATTGTTTCCAGGCGTTCATCTTTAACAGCTTGTTTGGCGAGTCTGTCTGCTAGCTCATTGCCAGTTATTCCTACGTGAGCTTTCACCCAGCTGAAATATATTTTCAATTGGCGCTGTTCTAAATTATGAACTGTCTTCAGAATACTGTCTATTATCGTATTGTGTGGTTTAGGATACTCTCAATTTTTTTGATATTGCCTTCAATATTCTGATCCCCGTCGAAGTACATCGAGGCCCCAAAGAATGTGGTGCCTTCGTATTCTACTTCGATTAGCACACAATCGCCGTCGGAAATTTGAGTGATTGCCAATGCATTTATCTTTTGATTGTTAATAAGAATTGCTGCCCTCTTCCTCCCGTTGCCTCCAGTATATTTTCTTACTGTCATAGTTATTCCTGCCAATTTATTATTAAGTGTAAGGTTCTTGTATAAAAATAACATCCACGTGGTTTTGTATTAAAAGCTGCACCAGATTATTAGTTGCAGTTCTGGAGTGTTGTAAGTTCACTTGATAACATTTTAGAGATTGGTTGTTCATCTTGCTAATAATCTGTGTTCTCTTGGTATCGCCTTAGTGCTGCTCGAAGACTGGGACAATTACTGTCAAGTGCAGAATGCTTTTCGTCGATAGTGCTACCCTTGTTATATTTCTTAAAGGTGATACAGTTAATACATTTATAATCGTCAGAGCTTGCTTTACAATCCTTTAACGCGTGGTTTTCGGAGCACTTTGGGCAGCTTAAATTACCCTTACAGTCATTTGCCTGATGATTAAACTTGGAACATTTAAAACAACGACTAACCTTTATATAATCATCCCAGCTGCACATGCTCCATCCCAGTTTCAACTTCCTTCCCAGTATTTCTTTACGGGCCTCGGAACTTACTTCTAATACCATGTTCTTGTTTTGTCTCTTATCTCTGAAGCCAAATTTGGCACCTTATTTTGTTCATATTTTTCCAGAGCTTCATTTTGTGTAGCGAGGGACTTGATTACAGTCTCCACTGTCATTTCCTCTGGAACATTGAAAATTATTATCCTGGGATTTCGCTTCTTGGTTAGGCTAGCTTCAAGTTCTTCGCTACATTTGTCATTTATATTTTGACAAATAATATCGGCCTCTTTCTTGTTACTTGATTCAATCAAAAGGTGCCCACGTTTTAGAGTTTTAAAAGAGTTAACTCCGACCTTTATCTCAACAGGATTAACTTTAGCTTTAACCAACGTTCTCATATACTCCACACTCTGGTTGTTTTTACTCTTAATGATCAATTTAATTGGCTCAGATTGCCCGTCTACTGTGCAGTTAGTATTTCGCTTCCCTGGTGGTCCTGCAGAGCGCCTTTCCACTACAGCTGAGTAACACTGCCGATCTTGTATATTAGGCCAAGCTCGAGTATCGTCCAACGACAAGCTTTGTGACATAGATGCTCCGCCAAAAAATGGCTTCATAGTTGCAATATGAGTAGACACACTACTGGATTTATCTTGCACTTCATGTTGGCAAGATTTGAGATCAACACGCAGTTTATTAACTTCAATTTCCTTTTCGGAAAGAGTATTCTTAACATTGTGCAGTACTTTTCTTATGTTACTTACAGCTTGGACGATATCCTGTTTTAGATCTAGCCTCAAATTTTTACTCATCTCAGTCACATTTAATAGTTTCTCAAAGGCACTCTCCACAATTTGTTCATCCTCCTTCTCCATCTTCGCCTTTGGAAACCACAAGCTCTTCTTTTGATTAAATTAGCTGAGAAAACTAATCTTTATAATCACTTAAATGCTCAAAACACGGCCTCCTAGAACCTTTGTAATAACACTATTCCACAGTACGAATTTTATTACTGAATTTCAAAAAAAATAACGCCAATCACTCAATCCCCACTTCCACCTACAACAGTGCAACACATCAATATTCTAAATAACGAAATGAAACCAATTTTAATACTAAATAAAAAGTGGAAACACTTAAATACGGAGATAACTTGTACACAAAAGATTCTGCTGTGCTTCTGCGTCCTTGCCACCTCATACATACATGTATGTATGCATGCATGTATGTATGCATGTATGTATGCGTGCGTGTGCGTATGCGTGTGCGTGTGTGTGTGTGTATGTATGTATGTATGTATTACATCTTGTTCTTTGGATCCTAGAATGAGCCAGGCTCAAGGATATAGAACACGTCATACAACCATGCAATTCCATACAACATTTTTTTTCCAACACCTAAACACAATCATTATAATAGGGTTAAACTAGTGGTTGAAAGAACTTATAGTATAGTATTCATTTATGCTGTAACTAGAATGTGCTAGCAAAAACTTTCTCAATTCCTTTTTAAATCTTAAACAGTCTCTTGGGTTATAGAAACAAATCCGTGTTGTATCAAGCAGGCTTAGAAACTAGAAGTTAATATGTTTTGAACTGATCAGGTTTGTGAAAAGAATAAGATTTACTCCGACATTCCAACTCCCACAAGGAAAAAGGATAGCAAAGGATATAAAATGTGTCAGTAGTACTATAGAATACACACTAAGAGTAGGAAATTGTACCAAACTAAATTTTGATTAAGATGGGACTTGATATCGTTTTGAAATGAACTATATGAAATACTGATGAATTATTTGCACTGTTTCCTGTTGTTTGTTTCAGGAGAGCATAATTGGATTTGGCAGCACCAGTGGGTGCCGACTGGAATAGGCACTTCCGGTTCTTCATCATTCCGTCAAGGTCACCGGTGTGAAAGGTACATTTCGAGCGCTGCACGTCAATTTTAGAACATGTGATTGTCAACAGATGTCTCTTTTTACCGGATGTCTATGGAGGTAGAGCAAGCATCAGTGATGCCAATATTCGTTATTATGGGGGTATCGTTTAATGAAACAATTTAACAGGAAATTCTGAATAAAACAATAAAACGAAGGAATAAATTGTACAATAAAAGGAATTACCTAATGACCGAACTGATTCAATACCAAATATGAATACTTTACAGATCTAGTTTCGTAATTGAATGGAGTGTAAGTTGGCGATGTGACACGCAGTGACGTAATTTAAAAGTGTTTTTAATTTGAAACATTGTTAACGTTTGTGATATTATTAACGGCAGCGGAGCGAAAATAAATCTGGAAAAAATATTCTTGTATTTGTAAAACTCGCAAGATTTTAAATATGTGCTAGAGTGTATGAGCGGCAAGAGGAAACAAATCAACTGTTACAAGGTCGTTGGTAAGTATGATTCATGTATTAAATAAATAAATGTAAAATGATGTCAGTTAAATCATGACATAACCTGAATTGTAATGTATCTGCATTACTTATTTTCAATATAGAACTGTATGGTATGGACTTGACTAATATTACTTTTGCAAATCAGCTGTATTTCGAATCTACTCCGCTTAGAATGATAACATAAATAATAAATAGCATAGTAACTTGATAGTTCATGAACTATGAGTCAGCAACAAAAGTCCATTCGGAAATCTATTTAAAATTTGTAGTTGTTAGAAGACTAGAATTGAAAGCCTTTTCATCCTCATTTTAATATTAAATTCACTTTTGCATTCTCTGAATTTCAGAACTGTGCATATTACAAAATGAACTACTGCAGTGCTCGACATCTCCAGAAGTGCATCTTCAGGACTGTGGCACAGATTTCCTTCATTTATCATTTGAAGTAAGTTATATTTAATACATTTTCAACTTTGCTGCAATAACCCAATGGCAGACTCATTGCTAAATTATTAGTAAATTATCTTTTCTTCAGTTTTGTCACTGTGAGAGATTAGTACACACAATCTGAATATTGTTGGTACAGCGTTATGACATGGCCTAGGATCACATGCTAAGACAAAGTTCTTCGTAAAATCATATTGCTGTTTCATCAAGAAAATCATTTAAGTTTACAAACTTCAGTAATGAAAGATGTGGTAAAATGCCTGGTATTCATAAGTTGTAGCAATGTTTCAGTCTGCAGCACTATCTTAATATTGTTGTGCTGTTACTGGTACATAGCTCATGGTATCTTCACAAGAAAATAATTTCTTTGGAGAACCATTGAGATGAGATTAAAGCCGGTATCCCACGGTCCAACGTTTTTGACCAAACTTTTTGTATCCAATGGAATTGTACACAAAAGAAACAGTGACTGTCACACTATGATGAATTTTGGTCCAACACAAATGACAGTTCACGTAGCAAGTGTGAAAAATAAACATGACAGAAGCAAATATTATTTTAGCGATTACTATATTAAGTATAGCTTTGCGATATATTTCCATGAGTCTATGTAGAAAGAAAATATATATTACAAGTAAAAGACATGGTGGGCACGGTCATGAGAACAGGACACGGGCCAGGGTATATTGGGTCTGCTACAGAACAAATTGAGGTTAGAGGAATTGGAAAATTATGGCAATTTTCTGCAAATTAGCGAAGCTTTATTTCTCAACCGTTTACTTCCTGTAGAAGGCAATATTTCACACTAGGACACAAATATGAGACAAACTATTACAGTGTGAAAGAGATAAGGTACAATTGTAATGACTTTAATCTTAGTATACATGGACAGGAGATTTGAACTCATTTCATAACGTAAAATTTGAACACACTGTAAACTGGGTTTCTTATTATTTATTAAGTTTAGCTATGTAATGGCCACCTTAGTAATGTATGTTAATGGTCACGAAAAATCATTAATGAATCTTCCAGAAAAAGTTTAAACGTTTTATTAAAACACCCATCACATTAAAAGAACCATGAGCCATATATGTATATAAAACAACTGACTATATGTTGCCTGCACAGTCTACCATATTGCTTTGTTACTGACGCTGATTTAGCTATTTTCAAGTTGTTTGATGAAAAAATTAGATGTAACAAAATTGTATCCAGCTCTCAGTGTCCCACGATGCTCTTTTGTTGTATACAATGCTTTGTACCAGTATGTTGGACCGTGGACATCAGCATAAGTAAAAATATTGAAATAAACAAGTTTATGGTAAATAAGTGATACTACAATGTTGCATTTACAAAATTAGAGAAGTTTTGATCAGTGTTGTTGCTGAGAATGAAGAGAGAATGTGTTATAAGTGTCAGGATATTTTATAGTTAGTGATGGGCCAGCTAAATTATAGTATCCTGAAAAAACCAAATGTTGTCATTCGGTTTAGCCATTCATATAAACATGTTGAAATATAATTGGACCAATAAAAACAGTTTTCTTTTCATTATTCATACACCTGATGTTACAATTGTATTTGGTTCTGTGTTGCATTAAAATTATATTTGCAGCACAGGTGTAAACAGAATTTTAGCCACAAAACTGTAATTAATGATCTTAGATATACTCTTACTCATTTATTAATTGCTCAATTTGTTCAGAATGTTTGCCATTGTATTAGATTATGTTTATTTAAATGTAAATATACTTTTTGACATTGCACTAGGTGAAGTATAATACTATTTGACAAGTTTGTTTTTGGTCGAGATCATTTAATAGTTTGGGGTATAATTACAACAATGCTATTCTTGTGTTAGAGATATATACAACAAAAAATTACTTTTTTTATGGATGCATTTTAACTAATATAGTTCTCAGCGTCCCATTGGGAATGACAGATTGCTTAATTTTGCTCAGAGGTCTCCTTAATTGGGCTTGAGGCCCTTATTTGTGCTGTATATCTACAACACAGGATACTTCCCTTCTGAAGGAAGTTGTGCTAGAAATTTTTATGCCTGAAAATCCTCGCCCTCAGCCACATTCAAACAGCCAGGGCACATACACAAAATCAACAATCAGTGTGCAGCCAAGTCACACCAACAATATAGAAACAAATCTGCGTTGTATCAAGCAGGCTTAGAAACTAGAATTTAATATGTTTTGAACTGATCAGTAGTACTATAGAATACGCACTCAGAGTAGGAAATTGTACCAAACTAAATTTTGATTACGATGGGGTTTGAAATCGTTTTGAAATGAACTATATGAAATACTGATGAATTATTTGCACTGTTCCCTGTTGTTTGTTTCAGGAGAGCATAATTGGATTTGGCAGCACCTACCATGGATAGCGTTATATGTATTATGTATATTTTTCATACTGCTTGGTTGCTGACACTGTCTCGTGTACTAATTTTAAACGTTTAAATAAACTATGAATGCCATATGAAACAATCTCAAATTTCAGGTCTTTCTCTTAATACATTCTTTTATAAACTTGTGCAGAAAATAATGTACCTACACATTAAAGTGTAATTGCTTTTCAAACTCTTATTAAACATAGGCATTAACATGACTTCTTTGTTCTCTGTTTAAAATAGTGCTGGTTTTTTGTACATAGTTGTTGGTGAATGTTCATTTAGAATCTATTTAGTTTTTTATTCCTTGGTCACTAAGGTTATCTTTCAGAAGTTTGTTTTAACATTATTACTAATTTACTGTGTACAAAAAAAGTTGCATTACACATAACCTTGTGATATCCTTTCCTGTTTTCCTCTGCCATTAACCCAATGTGTACTTATAATTGCTGTAAACTTTGAAATTCTTGAGAGAAATAAAATAAAAATATATTGCATAATCTCAACAATTTGTGTGATGTTACACTCTCCATCAGATTACTGAAGTTGTGATTAATTGAAGACAAATATTCATACATAGAAAAAACTGTCAAGTTTAGAAGTGGCTTCTTCTTGCCAATCTTATATTCAGGAATTGATTGAACTTCTTTCGAAGTCATATCTCGCGCACTCATGAATTGTTTAGAGCACATTTCAAATTTTCACATATTAGCATAATATGCATTACATCAGCTACTTGGACAAGAATCATGTAGTGCGTATTACGCTAATATGTGAAAATTTAAAATGTGCCGGAAACAATTCACGAGTGCGCGAATTGTGATTTCGAAAGAAAGAAATTCGGCATTTGATTTTGGCGCGGAATAGGCACGAAGGAGGGATGGATGTAGGGCTGCTCGGTCGATATAGAGGCGTACTGCATTATCGACGGATCGTTAGTTCGCGCCGGTGCCGGTGTGAAAGGTAGCGACATCAGCGCCATTTGTGACATCATCCTCTAACACAGAGTCGATCATCTGGTATAATCTGTGGGCAGCACTTACCTGGGATAGTGTTATATGTATTGTGTATATTTTGCACACTGCTTGGTTGCTGACAGTCTCATTCACTAATTTTAAACGTTTAAATAAACTATGAATGCCATAGAGACAATCTCAAATTTCAGGTCTTTCTCTTAATACATTCTTTGGTAAACTTGTGCAGAAAATAGTGTATATATCAAAGTGTAATTGCTTTTCAAAATCTCATTAAGCATAGGCATTAACATGACTTCTTTGTTTTCTTTTTGAAAGAGTGCTGGTTTTTTGTACATAGTTGTTGGTGTATTTTCATTTAGAATCTATTTAGTTGTTTATTTCTTGGTCACTAAGGTTATCTTTCACAAGTTTGTTTTAACATTATTACTAATTTACTGTGTACAAAAAAAATTGCATTACACATAACTTTGTGATATCCTTTCCTGTTTTCTTCTGCCATTAACTCAATGTGCAGTTATAATTGCTGTAAGCTTTGAAATTCTTGACAGAAAGAAAATAAAAATATATTGCATAAGCTCAACAATTTGTGTGCTCTGACACATTCCATCGGCTTACTAAAGTTATGATTAATTGGACACATAGCTATTCATACATAGAAAAAAATGTCAAGTTTAGATGTGGCTTCTTCTTGCCGATCTTATATTCAGGAATTAATTGAATTTCTTTCGAAGTCACATCTCGCGCACTCATGAATTGTTTACAGCACATATCACATATTAGCGTAATACGCGTTACATCAGCTACGTGGATAAGAATCGTTTACCGCATATGGCTTCCACGTAGCTCATGTAACGCGTATTAGGCTAAGAATATTCGAAAAGTGCAGTAAACTATTCACGAGTGCGGGAATTGTGACTACGAAAGAAAATCGGCATGTGATGCTGACAAAGAGGAGGGGAGGAGGTGGCGTAGCGCAGCTCAGTCGATATAGAGGCGTACGGCATTACCGACGGAATCGTTAGTTCGCAAAAGAACCGGTCGAAACATCTGACATCAGCGCCATTTGTGACATCAGCCCACAACACAGAGTTGATCATCTGGTATAAACTGTGGTATGACGTCAGTTGCCATGGAAATAATTTCCCGCCAATTCATATTTCAAGTTTTAAATGTGAACAAAACAAAAGATTTCCTAGGGTTCAACAAAGGGCCTTTATTTCAAAATTTGAAACGATCCTTTTGATTCTTTTTTCCTTTAATAACTTAAAAAGTGGACAAATTCGACAAGAAATTATGTTTGTCGGTGATATGCCTTGTCTGATTGTTAAATCCTGACAAGTGGCATTTTCTGCATTCATTATATTATAAACTTCCAATACCTAAGCAAATAAGCAAGATCACATAAATTTGTTTGGGTTTATTCTATACACACAGACATGGCAGACATTTACAACGAGGAATTTCATCAATACATGAATCTAGCTAGACGCCTTGGTAAAAACCTTCGTGATGCAAAAGGTACTGTAATAAACCTAACACAACCGCCCTTCGCTGGTCAAGGTAGTGAAATCATTTGATATACTTGATAAATAACGTTTATTTGCCTTCTGCCTTTTAGTTACCACTCATAATTAGATACTGCTTCGTAATATTGCACGATTCTAAGCTTCAGAAATAAACAAAAGGAAGTAGCACTTTGGCAATTCTATTGATTTGGGAGACCTTGATTTTCATCTTAGAGCTGTAACATATGCCCAGTTTTCCACCCAAATTTGCACAATATCTAATTAATCAGAAGTGAAATTTAAATCCACACACACAAGCCTATTCTGTTTACTTACCTCACCCACAAATGATTTCTTTTTGTGTGTGCATGTGTTTCTCCACAAATAGAACTTGTTTATTACCATGATTTAATGGGAAGGGATTAAGTATTCTCTGCTATTCACTGCAGCTAATGCTATGTCACTTAACCTATTATCCTTGTTGCTTTCTGTCCTAGTGCCTTCAGTTATAATTCCGTACTTTCTTCTGTTGGACCATTTTCCAAACCACACTCTTCTATTTTATCAACATGAAAGCATATTTTATCTCATTCTCTTTGACCAGCTGCTTGAAAATCATTGGTGGCATATTTAAATGTCATTACATTCATGCTGTATATGTACATTGTTCAATGTCTGGCCATATTAATATAATTGGATTTGGATGTGGATGGTCCGGCGGATGCCTTAATCTGCATGTTCTTGTTAATACTTCACAGTTATGTTCAAAAGTATAACTTTTAAGAATATCAGTAGTTTCTTGAAAACAAGGAAAGAACTGCAAATTAATAGCATAATTGGAAATTTCACATTATAATGTCAATCACTACCTGTTACAGCATGTTTGAGGAGTACCTATTGTTGCAAAACAATTATGTGCACTTATGGATTCTTCCCTGTGAGAGGCCAGTCCTTAATGCTAGCAGACAGTTTTGCTTTGAAACTGTGGAGAACAAATGTTGAAAATACTCTTAGATGGTAACATCTGAAGAATACAACTCAATTTACAAATTAATAGGCTCTCTTCACAGTCATAGCATAAATTGTAATGTGCATGGCTTCAAGTCAATCACAAGGAAATGAAACGTGATATACCCAAAGCATCTAAAAGATGAAATATGCACTGTGAAAAAAAATATGAAACCTACATACCCGGCAGATGATCCCCAAAAACTATTCACCCCCATTTTAAAGAAAAGTATAGATCATATCCACAAACCATCAACTCAGCTGACCAGTAGGGTGTCAGAAGCAAAAAACATCTGATGTGTTGCACTCACATGACTTTCTCTACCCTTGTACTAACCATTCTTACAAACTCTTATTCCTATATGTTCCTAGTTTTAGTTAAGATAAACATTTGTACAAATTACCTTATTGCTTATTTCCTTGTAGGTACAATGGGAATGTTAGAATACAATAGGCTTTGTGCAATAGTCAAATCTTTTAAAGATTTGGGATTCTGTTCTCTTTGCGCACTTAACATATAAAAAAATGAACAATGATGATCCATTTCACAAAGATTTTAAGCTTTCCGAAACTACTCACACACATAACAAGGAATATCTCCGAAATGGTACAAGAAAATTTATTCAGACAAAATTGTGTATTTTATCAAGATCTACATTTTTTGTATAGTATGATTTGGTCTATCTCTAACGGTTTACCAGTTATACAAAAGTCGTCCAGAGTAAATACGACTACAGGGGCTATAGCCAGAAAATTCAAGTTATACATTTCATTTGGCATAAAAATATTTGAAACATATGACATTTTGATCAAAATCGTTAGAGCCATTTTCAAGAAAATAAAAATTTTCCAAGCATTTTCCATATAAAGCGTAGTTTAGGGTGAGGGTATTTTCTTCAAAATCTTCATGTCGCATCCTTGAAAGACATTAAACTCAAACAACACTTTGGTTTTTGAACTATACACACACACACACGCACGCGCACGCGCACAGCGCACACCGCACACCGCACACCGCACACACACACACACACACACACACACACACACACACACACACACACACACACACACACACACACACACACACACACACACACACACACACACAGAGGTCTTTTTCTAAAAATGCTTTTTCTTGATTCAGGAGGTCTCAAAACATATATTTTGGTGAAATCTCAACATCAAATTTTTGGGTGGAATACAATATGTCCCCTACTTACCAGTAGAGAAAGTAAAAATATGATGTTTTGAATCTGTTAATATAAAGGTGATTAGAATGAGGAAAAGTTGGGCTATTAAAAAAAAGTTTCGTGATTACTGGTGGAAGGAGGAATACTTATGGATTTTTATAAAAACAAAACATTTATTTATGTCAACATGTGGGCAATGTTTGAGAGGTAGAATCGGAACTGAAAAATTCAGTGCCACAGCTCGGATTTTTCAGTTTAGATTCTACCTGTCAAATATTAAAACTTATTACAACCGCTTTATTGAGAGAATAAAAATGCACTATTGCATGATTGATTGGAAGATGAGTGGAATAGGCAGAATGTAAGAACAATTAACAAGGATTAATGTTCTTGTAAACCTATATCTAAATTACTTTGTCATTTACAATTATTTATTATTATTATTTATTATTATTAATATTAATTATTGTTTATTATTATTTATTAATATTAATTATTTATTATTATTATTATTATTATTATTATTATTATTATTATTATTATTATTATTATTATTATTATTATTATTATTATTATTATTATTATTATTATTATTATTATTATTATTATTGTTGTTGTTGTTGTTGTTGTAGTAATTTTTTACCACTTACAGAATATTACACATTAATTCTAGGGCTATCTTCCTTGAAAATCAAAAGAAATATTTCACGAGGCAGGAGTATTTAAAGCACTACCTCTAGCTTTACTGCCAAACAGCTCCAAAGGAGAGCAATGCTGTCAAAGGTCTTCAAGCGAAATATAAACCTGAATAACCCACACGTGACTTCTCAGGTACCTACGCCACCAACCTTATTGAAAAGTAAACAACGTGAACCCTGTAACGAAGACAAAAAGAACTGCAAAACTAAACATGCATCACTCCCCTCTGTTTGAAGAAACAAGTCAAAATTATTTGTCATAGTTGCTTACTCGTGGAAAAACAAAAGAGACAGTAGATGATTCTGAGTAACTCAAGAATTCAAATTACAAGTTTGTACTTGAAAGTCGCAATTAATTTTCTTTACATGTATTGCAATATAAATTCTATGTACTGTATTATTTATTTATGCCAACAAACTTACTGTTGGTGTTTTTAAACACACAAGCCCGGTAAGCGGAAGGTCTGTGGTTCAAATCCCAGTTGCGGCATTGAATTTTTAAGTTCCAGTTCTACCTCTCTATGTACTGTATTTGTATAATGTTTTAGCTGGTCTATGTAGCAAGATAATACTAATAAATAACTATGTATATTTAACCTAAATAAAGCTAAACGTAGGAAAAAATTAAAAGGAAAAGAAAAAAAAATTGAATTCTGGCATATAATCACAAAAATGTAGCAAAGGCGTACTGGGCCCCCTGCGACTATGTTGCTCCAAACTGCGTGCTTAACAGAAGGTTAACAAGAAGTAGATAGAGACTGCCTTTGTAGTCCAGTAATTACATTCTGGCCTCCAAATTCAGAAGTCTCGGGTTGGATTCCCGACTGTAATATGGGAATTTTTCTTTAGCCAAGACTATCCCCTATCTTCTTTAGAGTCCTCGAAGTATGAAAGAGAGAGTGAATGTATGTGAAAATTTAAAGACAGCTGAAAAGCAGACAAAGAGTAAACAAGTGAGCATGTTGCCATGAGCAGTTCTTCCAAAGGCAAAAGTTACCAATACGGCATAAATGATAGGGGGCAGGGGGCAGGGGGAGATAAAAGAATAAGCTTTCATAACAACAGTTTCAAAAGTGAATAGAGGAAGTCAGGTGAATGTAACACAGTTCTTTGTTGCACTGAAATATCACTTTTTACTTTCTCTTCTACATAAAGTAGAGGAAGTATTGTATTCCACCCAAAAATTTGATGTCAAGATTTCACCGGAAATATATGTTTTGAGGCCCCATAAATCAAAAAAAGCATTTTTAGAAAAAGGTCCACATACGCGCATGTGTCTGCCTGTCTGTGTGTGTGTGTCTGTCAGTCTGTGGACAGCATAACTCAAAAGCGAAAAGTCGGTTAAAAATTAATGTGGTATTTAAGTTTAATGTCTTTTAAGGATGACACGAAGATTTTGAAGAAAACTCCTCCATCCTAAACTGCCCTTTACATGGAACATTTTTTTAAAAAAATGTGATTTTCTTGAAAATGGCTCTTAACGATTTTGATTAAAATGACATATGTTTAAGATATTTTTATGACAAATGTAATGTATATTTTGAATTTTCTTGCTATAGCCTATGTAGTCCTGTTTACTCTGGATGACTTTTGAGTAACTTGTAAACTGTAAGAGATAGACAAAATCTTAATACACAAAAAATGCAGATCTTGCTAAAACACACAATTTATGTGTAAATAAATTGTTTGTAGAGTGAACCATTTTGGAGATATTCCTTGTTATTTAAGTCAGTTTCGGAAAAAACTTTAGTCAAATACATCATTGTTCATTTGTTATATGTTAACCCTGCAAAGGGAACGGAATCTCAAAGCTTTGAAAGACTTGTCTATCGCTCAAAACCTACTGTATTCTCATACTCCCCTTGTACCTACAAGAAAATGAACAGTAAGATAATTTCTGCAAATTTTTATCCCAACTAATACTAAGAAGATAGAAGAATAAACTTGTAAGAATGTTTAGTACTAGAGTAGAAAAAGTCATGTGAGTGCAACACATCAGATTTTTAAGTTATGCAACACATAAAAGAATTTTGTATTTGTGTTCAGGTGTAATTACTGATGACTGAACATTTTTAAAAATGTGAGATGTTACATTGTATGCTTGAAAACTACAATCTATTATATCCACTGTTATACATACCATTCCATTGGTACATTCTATAAGTATGGAGTTGAAAATAACAACAGAGGTGATTTTTGAAAGTCGTAAGTGGTCTGTAATTTGTACTTGTACCTGTAGCATAAGTATGCAAAGTTTTGTCCAGATTGGTCAACCAATGAGACATGCAGAATGAGATATAATAATGAGCCAACTATCTCCATAATTGACAGCCTCCTTAGCGCAGTTGGAAATATGCCTGACTCTGGTGCGGAGGACCCGGGTTCGATTCCCAATACCAGCATGAGGATTTTATCCCCTTTGGAGGTCTGACACGGGGTGCAGTCAGCCTTATTAGGTCCCGGGGGGACCAACTGAGGAGCTACTTGATAGAAAAGTAGCGGCCCCAGGCCGTGAAGACCGCATAACTGGCTGGGAGGGATCGGGACGCTGACCACGTGCCACTCTCCAATACTGCACCCCACCAATGACGCCTGTAGTGGGCCGAGGTGGGGTACGCAGTGGCTGGGTGGTAAGGCTGTAGTGCCGGGACTTAGTTTTTTTATCTCCATAATCATTAAACAAAGATTACAGTGGGATGGCCATGTAATAGTAATGAACGCATACCAAAGAAAATATTATACAATGTTACTTGTGGCAAGAGACAAGTGGGTAAACCCAGAAATAGGTGGATTGATGCTGTGCAAGAGGATATAAGGATAGTTTTGGATATCGTAAGAGACTGGGAGAGGAGAGCACAGGATAGACAATGGAGGGGCTTGATTAAGGAGGCCAAAGCCCAATATTGGGCTCGTGCACCATAGAAGAATATATTATCCTCTGAGTTTTGCCAAGTCTTCTAGTGCAAATGCACAAATTTGTGTCCTGATTGACTAAACAGTACAGTTTTATGCATAAGGGATTGAAAATATAGTAAGGTTAACTTTTAACATTTTGAGTGCTATATAATTCAAAACAAGAATTCATGGTTTTTGAAAGCTTAATATAACTTAAGATTTTAACTGGCTCCTATTGTATAATATTTTGGCCATATGGTTTGAACAGTGTAGACTTCAACATATGGCGGTAGAAAATATGGTACAAATAGTTCTTTAGAGTTATAAGGTAGCTTGCAACTTTTGTTAGGTATTGTAGTATAAATGCACAAAGTTTCATCTAGACAGGCCAAAGAATATTGATTTGTATGTTAGTGGTTGAATATAAGGATTGAATGCAAGAACAGCATATTTTTGGTAGTTGCTAGAATCCAAATGTATCTGATTTTGTCAAAACGTTATGTCCTGTTAAATTACAGAGTAAGTTAAGCAAACATGTTCCAAAATTTTGCTCCTTAAGTATTTAATAAAAATTCAGTGAAATATGAAGGAAAATGGTGATACCAGTAATCTATACTTCCTAAAATAACTCATTTTAAAATAGGTTAAGCCTCCCAACTTTCCTCTTTGGATCAAACTCATTTAAAACTTCTATATTTGCAATAAAGTGCCAAAAGTAGCCCCTGATATCCATATTCAAGGAAACAGGATTAAATTTTGTGACAATGACACACAGAGCCCCAATCCGCCAGTTTTCAAGTTTGTGGAAACATTATAGGGCTTTTCAATGGTGAAAGAATTATCTAAGTTGGTTGAATAGCTTTTGGGAATAATACACAAACAAGTGCACATACAAATTTTCTCTCTTAATAATATTAGTACAGATAAGGAAAAGACACTTTGACACCAGAAGATACAAGAGGATCAACTAAGTAAGGAAAAGACAAATGACTGAGAAGCAAAAGTATATCTGGCAGCAGTAAGTCTCTGAGGTATATCTTGTTGCCTACTCGATGATGGTTTCCTGTAGGAAACTGATGTTTCTGAGTAAAAGTAGTTTTCAGCTATATATTTTGAATCCATTTTGTATGTATTTCAAGTTTTATTTTAAAATTACAGTTATATAATTATTGAAAGTATCCCAATGGTATTCACATTCATTTCCCAAGTAAAGTATTATGTTACTTTCCACTGTTAAAACTGGCATTTGTACTTTCTAGCTAAAATGCTCATTTGGCACTAATTTCATTAAGCAGGTATACTCTGAAATAAGTGATGAAGACAAGGAACCTTTATTATACCGCTCGCAAAAGTTCAAGGCATGTGAACACTGGCCGATGCTCAAGCAGAGCGCTGTTGCCAAGCGTGGTGTGTGTACCGACAGGTTCTGTACATAAGAGCGTGTGAGATGCATGTACCACATTCAGCAGCGCTGGTGGGAGGGGCAAGCTTAGGATTCGCTGGAGTCTGCAGTACGGCCCACCTCCATATGCCTTTAACTTTTGCGAAGATTATAATATTTAGCTATATTTAACACAGACATATTTTTTGTTCATTTCTTAGATCTCAATCTTTATAAAAAATGGTTAAGAAAGATTTGCAGTCTTGACTCTGATGATCTGATTGTCAAAAAGAATCAAAATGCTTTCTTCAAGTATGTGTTACATGTTCTACAAGATGGGCACCTTGAAGCGCCCTTCACTGAGTTACAACTTAAAGCTGAAGAAAAGAAATCAAAGGTTAGTGCAAGTCATAATAGATATGTTCTAGTTAGATAGTTCTTAAATATGTTCTTGATAATCACTTATAATAATTAGGTATATAATACAAAAGAACCTCGTTTATTCAGCCCTCATAAATCTAGATGGATGTTCACTGAGCTTTTTAACACAAAAATATGTCCATCCTTAAATACATATGGATGTATGAGAGGTAGAATCGGAACTGAAAAATTCAATGCTACAGCTGGGATTTGAACCCAGACCTTCCGCTTCACGTGTGGCTACTCTAACCACTGAGCTACCATGACAACTTGCCAATATTATTCATCTCTTCAACCAGTTCGTTGTTTTCCTGGTAGACCACAAAGGGAATCTCACATCAGAAATATATATCCCAAGGGTGACTTACAATCTTAAGTACTTTATATCCCAGAATTAAATAACCTTTAGATGGTAATTATTATTTCTTTATGCTAACAAACTTACTGCTGGTGTTTTCAAACACACAAGCCACGTGTGGGCAATGTTTGAGAGGTAGAATCGGAGCTGAAAAAGTCATTGCCACAGTCAGGATTTGAACCGCAGACCTTCCGCTTCACGCATGGCTGCTCTAACCACTGAGAACTGAATGTCATGCTAGCAAGTTGTCATAGTAGCTTAACGGTTAGAGCAGCCGCATGGTAAGCGGAAGTTCTGTGGCGCACATCCCAGCAGTGGCATTGAATTTTTTAGTACCGATTCTACCTCTCAAACTTGCCTACACAAGGTTTGTGTGTTTAAAGACACCAGCGGTAAGTTTGTTGGTATAAATAAAATAATATTTACCTCTAAAGGTTATTTAATCCCGGGACATAAAGTACTTACGATGGTATGTTGCCCTTGGGGTATTTGTCTCTGATGTGAGACTCCCTTTGTGTTCTACCGGGAGAAATACAAATCGGTTGCAGAGTTCAATGTCATTCTAGTACACTGTCACAGTAGCTTAATGGTTAGAGCAGTCGCACGTTAAACAGAAGGTCAGTGGTTCAAATCCCTGCTAAGGCATTGAATTTTTCAGTTCTGATTCTATCTCTCACCACCCTTGGTGTTTATGTTCAGTATATTCCAAACATGAGACACAAAGGTTTTCAAGAAAATCCTCCTACTCCAGACTACACTGTACATAGAAAATTTAATTCTATCAAAAATGGCTCACGCTAATTTTCATTAAAATATCATATATTTAAGATATTTTTTTGACAAAAGACATGTATGTCTTGAATTTTCTGGGAAAGACCTCAGAAGTTTTCTTCTATCTGAGTGACTTTTGCATAACTGGTAAATCGTAAGAGACATAAAATCTTACTACACAAAAAATGTAAATCTCATTAAAGCATACAATTTACATCAAATAGATCTTTTGCGTGGTGTGAACCATTTTAGAGATATTCCTTGTTATCTATTTGACATTTATAATACTTATACTTTTCCCAAATAGAAATGTTATTTTTTTTTTTTTTTTATCTCAGCCATGACCAAGAGAAAGGAATTTCAAATGCATCACATGGCGACCACTCTTAAAACATTTGAGTCACTTAAAGCCTACTGTGAATCCAATTCCCCTTGCAACTACAAGAAAATTAGTAATAAGATAATCTGCAAATGTGTATCTTGATTAACATGAAGTAGATTGAGGAACAAATGTTTTTGGGAGTACTTTGTAAAAGAGCAGAGAATGACATGTCAGTGCAACACATCACACTTTTTTCCTGCTGTTACAGTGATTCAAATTTTACTATGGTACATCACAGTTTGTTTTATGTTGTATTGTGTTATATTTATTTCATCTATAGAAATATGGTATGTTACAGGACATGTCAATTAAAAATACAGTAGGACCCCGATAACACGACTCTCGATAACTCAACATTTCGTGTAACCCAATAACTTTTTACTTTCTCAGAGGAAGTATTGTGTTCCACCCAAAAATTAGATGTCAAGATTTCACCGGAAATATGTTTTGAAACCCCATGAATACAAAAGAAGCATTTTCAGGAAAAGGTCTGTGCGTGTGTCTGTCAGTTTGTGGACAGCATAACTCAAAAACGAAAAGTTGGTTAAAAACCAAAGTTGGTATTTAAGTTTAATGTCTTTCAAGGGTACGACACAAAGGTTTTGAAGAAAACAGCCCCACCCTAAACTACCCTTTACGTGGAAAATTTTTCGAAAATTTTGATTTCGTTGAAAATGGCTCTAACGATTTTGATTAAAATGCCCTATGTTTAAGATATTTGTATGACAAATGAAATGTATGTTTTGAATTTTCTGCCTATAGTCTCAGTAGTCCTGTTTACTCTGGATGACTTTTGAATAACTCGTAAACCCATAAGAGATAGGCAAAAACTTACTGTACAAAAAATGTAGATCTCGCTAAAACACACAATTTATGTCTAATTAAATTTTTTTTTAGGGTGAACCATTTCGGAGATATTCCTTTTTATTTGTGTCAGTTTTGGAAAATGTAAAACTTTGGTGAAATGGAACATCGTTGCATATTTTTATATATGTCAAGCGTGCAAAGAGACTGGAATCTCAAAGCTTTAAAAGAATTGACTGTCACTCAAAGTGTACTGTATTCTAATATTCCCCTTGCACCTACAAGGGAATAAGCAATAACATAATCTGTACAAGTGTTTATCTCAACTAATATGAAGAAGATATAGGAATAAGAGTTTTTAAGAATGGTTAGTACAAGAGTGGAGAAAGTTATGTTAGTGCAACACATCAGATTTTTAGAAAATGGTTTGTGTGTGTGTGTGTATCTGTCAGTCTGTGGACAGCATAACTCAAAAACGATGTTGGTTAGAAACCAAAGGTGGTATTTAAGTTTAATGTGTTTCAAGGATGCGACACGAAGATTTTGACGAAAATTGCTCCACCCTAAACTACCCTTTACATGGAAAATGTTTTGAAAATTTTGATTTTCTTGAAAATGGCTCTAACGATTTTGATTAAAATGCCATATGTTTGAGATATTTTTATGACAAATGAAATGTATATCTTCAATTTTCTGGCTATAGCCCATGAAGTCCTATTTACTCTGGGTGACTTTTGCATAACTGGTAAACCCTAAGAGAGACACCAAATCTTACAGTACAAAAAATGTAGATCTTACTAAAACACACAATTTACGTCTAAATAAAATTTATTTGTAGTGAACCATATCGGAGATATTCCTTGTTATTTGTGTAAGTTTCGGAGAACTTATACTTCTGTCAAATGGAACATCCCTATTCATTTTTCTGTATGTTAACCGTGAAAAGAGAACAGAATTTGAAAGCTTTAAAGGATTTGATTATCGCACAAAGCCTACTGTATTCTTGCACATGTAAGAAAATGAGCAATAAGATAATTTCTGCAAACGTTTATCTCAACCAACACGAAGAAGATAGAAGAATAAGAGATTGTAAGAATGGTTAGTACAAGAGTAGAGAAAGTCATGTGAGTGCAATACATCAAATTTTTTATTTTAATTATTTTATTTTTAATGTTAAACTTAACTGTAATCATTTCTATCATATCTACTGTACAATGTAAACTGTGTAGGTAAATATTAATATACAACTTACTGCATTCTCCCTCACAGTAACAAAAGGACTTACCTTTGATATCTAGTCAGAACATAAGCAGCCAGCAGAACAAAAGCTTGCTGCTAATAAGCAAGCACTGCTGAAGATTGGGGTTTAATACATTCAAGATTAAAGATTATGATTATGTGTGCAATGCGGTCCAAATAAGCCTTAAGCATTTTAAGGAGTTACAATCTCTTTGTTAGAAAGCTGGTGTTAACTTGAGTATTGTCATATTTGTGGTTCTGAGGGTGTTTATGAATACTCTTCTTTTTTTTCTTCCCAATGCATACTCTTTAATTGCTATGGATCTTAGAGTCCCATTTTTATTGGGTGTGAAAGATCACTAATTTTGCTCAGAGTCCTATTTCAGACTTGTGGTTCTTTTACATGCCATAAATCTCTAACATCTTGACTTCCCCTTTGAAGGAAGCAATGCTAAGGACTATTGTGCCTGAAAAAAATCCATCATCCTCTGCCAAGTTTGAACCTACAATCTTGGGAACCAGAGGTTAGTTTGTTACCCCTAGACCACAGAGGATGACCACCTCTTTATTATCAGTTACATAAGCTCTGCGACATAATACGAGGGTGGTTGGTAAGTTTGGTAAAAAAGCAAGAAAAGATTTTTGTTTTATAAATAACCCATCTTACTTCACGACATACTCTTCCTTGATTACTATACACTTGGTAAAGCAATTCTCCAACTTTTTCATCCCATCGCAAAAATAGGTTGTCAAACTGCAAAATACTCGTTGACAGCAACAATCACTTCCTCATTTGGTGAATATTTCCTTCCATCAATGATGTCAGAGAACTGGGAGAAGTCATTTGGGGGTAAGCCTGGTGATTAGGATGGATGAGGAACCAATTCAAAGCCCAATTCATGCACTTTTGCCACTGTGAGCACTGATGTGTCGGGTGGTGCATGGTCCTGGTGAAAGAGCACCTTTCTTATGTTTCAATTTTGGTCTCTTTTCAGTCATAAACAAGTTGCTAATGATAATGAGGCATAATAGGGTCCAGGTCCTGTTATCTTTTTCCAAGTAATCTATGAGGATTATTCTTTGGGAATCCCATAAAATAGTGGCCATCACCTTCCCAGCTGACAAAATGGTGCACTTCTTCGGTGCATTTTCACATGCTTTTGTCCATTGTTTAGATGCTGTTTTAAATCTGGTGTGTAATGTTGGATCCAAATTTCATCAGTGGTCACAAATCACCACAAAAAGCCTTGCAGATTACAATTAACCATTGCCAGACACTGTGTTGAAATGGATGTGCTTTTGGTTCTCCATGTGCAATCATGGCACCTATCTCGCACACAGCTTCTTCATAGCCAGTTCTCCTAGCAAGATACTGTGCACTTGGTTGAGTTCCTACAATCTGAGCAATCTCACAAGTTTTTATTCGGTGACCTTGTATTACCAATCATGGATTTTGCCAATGGTGTCCTGTGTGGCGAGCTCAATTGGACGGCTAGACCACTTTGTTTTTTGGTGCTTGTCTGACAGGCAGGCTGATTCAGGGATATGAACTATAGACTTTCCTATCTTTAGAATGGAGTGAATAGTTTTGATGGATTGTCTGCCAGATATGTAAGTTCCATTTTTGTCTCATAGTGCATCTTTCAGATACTTTGTGAGTATGACTTACTTGATTTTACTAATTTCTTCAAATTTTTTAAAAGAAATTAGTCATTGGCTTAAAGTCATGCACATTCCAGTCGGTACTGTGAATGTGAAGAGAGCCTAACAATATGTAAATTGAGTTGTATGCTTCAGAAGTTTCAATCCTAGAATGAACTTTTTTTCTCCACAGTTCCAAAACCCATTTCTGCTAAAAATAAGGAATACCCTCTCACAGGGAAGAAGAAAGTTATTACTTTTGGAGCTCAAGGCACTTTTTTTCTGGAAGTAATGTGCCCAAATATGAACGCTTCTTTTGGCCCCCAACCTATCTGCAAATGGCCTCCTTCCTTTGAAAATTGCCTGTGGACATAATATGGCTTGCAGCAATCATTAACATGGACATAACATGGCTTGCAACAACATTTTGCATGCTAATTACACAGGGACAAAATATGATTTCATGCAAATTGAGTGCATGACATGAAAAAGCATTGTCATTGATTTTTTACAATACACGATAGAACATTGTTCAAGATAGATTAAAATGTTATTTAGATATTCAGAATGGTGCCTTGCTTCAATGGTTTAGAGGTGAAATATTATTCAATAATTACATATTGTATATTCTGAGAACACATTTTCAGCATTTAATGAGCACTTCTGTTCAGCAGCAATTATTACTGAAATAAAATGATTAAGGCTTATATAAATTGTTTCAAAGTATGAAAATACAGCTGGTGAGTCTGGTAACTTTATATTAACAATTCCTCTTTTTGCTGCAGAATGCCTGTCCCTGCATTAAACCTCAAGTAAAAGAAGAGGAAGAAAAAGAAGAGCCTAGACCATTCACATGCTACTGGTCACCAGATGCAAGTACATATGTTAGTGTTCAACCTCTTCAAGGATGTGGTGCATTAGTTTATATGGCCATATCTTATAACACACGGTTAGGATGGGATATTCCATAGAAAAGGAATAAGTAACTTTCATAATGCGTTTATACAATATTAAAATATAAATGTCTTTTGTTGAAATTATGCTGCACTGTTAAAAAGAATGAGAGCAGCTTTCATGTGTGTCCAATACACACAATTGTGAGTTGCAGTCAATATTATATGAACTGAGCTGTTGTATTTTGTAGTATGTCAGCCCTTAAATATTCTGTTCAGTTGTTTGCAAAGCACATTTTGTTGGCCTTGAATTGTTACTTCTGTGATCACAGTGCAATGTTTCCCAAGTGACAAGTTGAAATTAGTGTAGTTACAAAACAAAATGCAAAAATGTAAAACTTCCATTATCTTCTCTCTTGGAAGTTTGAAAACAGTGTTGTAATAATCAATTTAAACCAAGAAGGTGAGTTGATTAATAACACTACACAACACTTACTTATAATTTACTGGAACACGTTTCGGAGGCTGACTTTCCTCCATTATCAACCAGACATTGACTGGACAGAAAACCAACGCAGACAGACAATTACATAAGAGCTCATAGTTGCAATCCAAGAAGCCACAAACAGGCAATCCTCAATAGCTTAACACATAGATTGGTGAACATTCCCCTTCCAACAGAAGGATACAAAGCAGAATATTGCAAAATAATTGAAATGAGCAGAAACAAAAAAGTTACTACAAGAAACTACAACACTCAGAGCAGCAGAAACAAAATGACATTAAAAAAATTCACATTCCATCCTTGGGCCTTCGAAAAACTCAAAAAAGTTTTCAAAGAGCAGAACATTCAGCTAGCACTCTGTAAACCACTACTCCATAAAAAAATCTACTGAGCTCAGACATCAAAGATGCCATCCCACCCAAAAAAAAATCTGGCATATACCAAATTGAATGCAGTGACTGTAATGAAGTGTATACAGGAAAAACCAAAAGAAATTTAGAAATAAAATCCAGGAACACTTTAGAAATGTAAAAAACAAACAGTTGGAAAAATCAGCAGTTGCCACTATTGTACAAAAAACCACAACCGAAAGTCCTCAAACAAGAGCTGTCCACGTGGAAACAAATCTTCATTTTGAAAAATAGAAACAGCGTATATCTTCAGCAAGTTCCTTGAACCACCACCAGAGGAGACATCACAATTCACACCAGGGAGAACCAGTAGGGTTTATATTGGTAAAACTAAACGTCATTTAGATACCAGAATAAAAGAGCATTTTAGAAATATTAAATATAAAGAAATTGATAAATCAGCTGTGGCAGATCATTTTTGGTCATTTAATCATGGAACTAATCCAGAGGTTAAATTAATAAAACATTTAAATGGACCTATAGATTTAATGGTTTGGGAAAATATATTTATTTTAAAAAATAAGAATCGCGTTGACTTTTGAAATTCCTCTAATAGATTGTATTTAAAGGTTTTTGTTTTCAGAGATTGGTGCCAGAGTTTTAAAATGAGCATCAGTAACTATGGTAACTTGTTTGTATAGCTTTGAAAATAAGTTGGATTACAAGTTGAATCATGTCAGCTGCAGAAAATCTTGCAATATTACTAAGATAAGTGAAGCTTTTAGTTTCTAATTTGTTCTTATTTTAGATCATTTATCTATTTCTCAGGGGCAACAGCAAAAATGTCACCCACATATCTATGCCATATTTTAAAAATTAGAGGGAATGATTTTGTAATTTGAATTTCATGAAAGCTCATGAAAAGATTAGCAAGAAATGGCGAAAATGGACTCCCCATTGCCAAGCCAGGAGTTTGCTGAAAAAAATTACCATTAAAACTAAAGAAATTTTGATCCAAACAAAGATTTGTAAGTTTTACAAAATCATCTATCAATTCTTCGTCTAATTCTAAAGAATTTAACCATTTTTTAAAAAAATCAAAAGCTTTTTTCTAGGAATACTAGGAAATAAAGCAGTTACATCAAAAGAGACGAGTTTATCATCATCAGACAATGCTATATTGCTAATCTTTTCTATTAATTCAAAAGAAAATAAGTTGGATTTGAGACAGAATATGTGGTCAGGCCCTGAAAAGAAAGTATTTATGTAAATATTTATTGTAAATATAGTTTAATTTTCATGTTGGTAAGGATTTGTTAAGTACTGAGAGTGTATTACCATTGTTACATTGTTGAGAATAATATTTGTTTAATAACGTCATTAATGTTAAGTAATATATTTGAATTTAATATGTATAATTATAAGAATCATTTTATATTTAATATTAAAAGTGTAGGGAGGATAGATAAATATCATTTTCTCAAGATTCCGGGAACTATTTGGGCATGTAAGATTACGTCATAAGAGACGACATAGGAAATGAACATATACGCGTTTGGATACACACTTGTTAAAAGAAAATGCTAGATTTTAGCGTCTTAGCATCCTAGTGTCTAAGAAGAGAAGACGTGTTTTGGATACGTGCAGGTTTAGACGCTAAAAGTGCCATTTAAAATGATGAGTAATGCGAAGAAACCAATGAGGAAGTCGGTTTATGAGTAAGGAATGTTAACTAAAGTGTCATGCATGTAATATTCAACGAAAAAGGTGCAAATAAAATGTGAAAAAGTTATATCCTGTGTCCGCATTATTTCACTCTGTACCACGACCCGAGATAACGAAAGAGTGTATACTCTGTACATCAAGAAATTAGAGGAGACGTAAACAAAGCTACGTGTGTTTTGACCACAGTGCACTCTCTTGACACTTTCGCCGTCTAAATAGTCCCTTGAAGAAATACCATTACTAAGGGCTGAAATCTCAATGTTTGCTAAAGCAAGAACTAAGTGTACTAAGCATAGTTAAAGTGTAAGAATACATGGTTAAGTGAATCTGTAACTAGCCTAACTCATTCTGCATGCACATTATTCAGTATGAAAGTAACATGGTGGAACAAGTGGGTGTTGTGAAACATAAGAGCGGGAAGCCGTTGCGAAGTGGTGAAGACAATAATATGTTGTTGTTAGCTAATGCTGGATTTCTGACAATGAATTCATTAATCCTCTTGTTCTCCAATATTTTTCACTAATGAATGGGGCACTAGAAGTGGCTGGGCATATTTGAAGGTGGTCTCGATCCATTTCCTCTTGCAGATCACATAGAGGACAGAGTGGTGAAGAATATATCCCAATTCTGTTTAAATGTTTTGCCAGACAATCATGTCCTGTAATCAACCTGAAGGTTGCAACTGCTGTTTTTCGAGGATACTCAGGAATTACTGTTTGAATGTTTGGTAGTTCCCATCTTTTATTGAACGTGTTTAACAAGTTCTGCGAGAAATATCCTGAACTTGCTATCGAAGACATGATGAAATTAACATCTGAGTTTACCTGGTTTGGTTTGGTTTGGTTTAAGGGCGCTCAACTTCTAGGTCATCAGCGCCCTTAAAAGATTCCTGGCAATAGCCAGACATAAATTTCATTCAAAAAATAAAAATACTAGCAACAAGAAAAGTTTACAAAGGTAAAAATCAGTGGCAATGGCCAGATATGAAACAAGGTGATAAATATGTCCAAAAGCAGAAACAGATAATTAAAAAATTTAAATCTTCAAATTGATATTGCACTCCGCTAAAAAATTAAAAACTCTATTAACCGCTGTTTTGTCGTCCGCTAGGACCTCTGCAAGTCTGGCAGGCAGCTGCAGAGAATCCCGAAGGTGCGCTAGAGAGCAACACTCTAGCAACACGTGGCGAACTGACAATAGGTTGTCACACAGCGGACATAGAGGCGCAGGGTCCCTTTTAAATAGGTAACCGTGCGAAAAATTGCAGTGCCCTATTCTTAATCGAGCCAAACTAACCTCCTCGCGACGAGATGTGCGACAGGAAGTTACCCAGTTTATCGGAAGTTCTTTCACTTCTCTAAGCTTATTACCGCGGAGAGCTGACCACTCGTCGTGCCAGGACGACAGCACCGCTCTCCGCACTTTAAGCCTGAAGTCTTCCGAAGTAACACGTGAGATGGTAATACTAGGTTCTGTAGTTGCCGTCTTTGCTGCTAAATCTGCCATTTCATTCCCAGGCAAACCTACGTGACCAGGAATCCATGCACACACCACATCAACACCAGAAGCGTGTAAAACATGGAGGGCATCCTGGATACGTTGTACAATAGGGTGGGGGTTGTACAACTGACAAAGTCTCTGCAGTGCACTAAGGGAATCGCTCAAAATCAGGCAGTCACCTAATTTACGACGGCGAACATACAAAACGGCTCGATAAATTGCATAAAGCTCTGCAGTAAAAATGGAAGTGCTATTTGGAAAACCGAATGTATATGGTTCGGTTCCATAAACATAAGCACATCCAACACCGTTGGTGTTCTTTGATCCATCGGTGTAAACATATCGACGGTCAGAGTAGCCTGACAAAAATTCTAAGAAACAGGTGCGGATACTTGAAATAGGCATCGTGGACTTCTGGTGTATGGTCATCCCAAGATCTACATGGGGCGTACCAGATAGCCAAGGGGGGTAAAGTCTCTCGCCCTTGGCGAACATCACAGGCAGTTCCACTCCAAGCTTCACTAGGAGCTCTTGGAAACGGAACCCCGCAGGCTTTAGACTAAGGCAGCTATTTCTATATCGTTCTCTTAGCGTCGTGGTGAAAAAAGAAGCGAACGTTGGGTGCTTAGGCATACATCTAAGCGCACAACCATAATTTGCCAAGAGAATCTCACGCCGATATTGCAGAGGAGGTTCTGCGGACCCGGCGTAAAGGCTCACCACTGGGCTAGTTGGAAAAGCTCCTGTTGCAATGCGGATGCCCCTATTATGGACCACGTCTAATCTTCTCAGCACAGATGGTCGTGCTGACGAATAAACAATACACCCATAGTCTAGCTTGGATCGGACCAATGCGCGATATATTCGCAACAGAATTGTCCGATCCGCTCCCCACGATTTGCCATTCAGTACTCGCATAATATTTAGGGAACGGTCACATCTCGCTCTTCGCTGTGCAATATGCGACGACCAACTAAGCTTCCTGTCCAAGATCAAACCCAGGAAGCGCGTCTCTTCTGCGAAGGGAAGTGAATCTGGACCAAAACGGAGCGAAGGTGGTAATCGTCTCCTACGGCGCCAGAAATTAATGCAGATTGACTTCTCAGTTGAGAAACGGAAGCGGTTTTTCATGCTCCATTCTCTAAGGTTGTCCAAACATTGCTGCAGGCGACGTTGTAAGAACGCCGTGCGCTGAGAAGTGCAATAGACAGCGAAGTCGTCTACGAATAGGCATGACGAAACTCCAGGTGGAACACATTTCCAGATGGAGTTAATTGCTATAGCAAAGAGCGTGACACTTAGCACCGAACCCTGAGGTACTCCCTCCTCCTGAACAAAAGAATTAGAAAAAACCGAGCCCACCCTTACTCGGAAAAAGCGGTCCTTCATAAACTCCTGAATGAAAAGTGGTAGGCGTCCACGTATGTTCCAGGCATACAGGGAACGTAGAATCCCTGCTCGCCAGCACGTATCATAAGCCTTCTCAAGATCGAAAAATATGCCAACGGTTTGACAGTACTTCATAAAGCCGTCCATTATCTGTGTCGATATTGACACAAGATGGTCAACAGTTGAACGGCGTCGTCGAAAACCACACTGGATGTTAGTCAGTAGGTTACGACTTTCTAACCACCATACCAATCGTCCATTGATCATGCGTTCCATCACCTTGCAAACGCAACTGGTGAGGGAAATAGGACGATAGCTGGAGGGAAGATGCCGGTCCTTTCCAGCCTTCAAGTCTGGCGGCGCCGTGGCCGAGCGGTTAGCGCGCTCGCCTACCACCTAGGCGGCCCGTGTTCGATCCCAGGGACCCGCATGTGGTATTCGTGGTGGACGAAGCGGCGTCAGGGCGGGTTTTCTCCGGGTACTCCGGTTTCCCCCGCCATTTCATTCCACCGGTGCTCCATCTTCATGTATCATCAGTGTCACCGCCTGCGGTGCCGTAGTAGTAAAAGCGGGCGTTAAACACAACAACGGCCTTCAAGATGGGAATAACGGTGGCCTCCCGCCAATTTTCTGGGAGTATACTGTCAACCCAAACAAAATTATAGACCTCGAGCAGGAATGCCTTACCTTCAGGAGAGAGCCGTTGTAACATTTATACATGAATACCGTCCGGTCCTGCTGCTGAACATCGCGAAGATTTCAGGGAATACTCCAGCTCTGCCATGGTGAAAAGGCGATTGTAATCTTCTACGTTTCTAGAACGAAACGAGAAGCCTTGAGATTCCACCTGAGTTTTAATTGGAAGGAACTCAGGGGAGTAGTTTTCCGAGCTAGACACTTGTGCGAAAGCACTGCCAAAGGTATTGGCCACTCCAAATGAATCAACAACAGCTCCTGTGGCTGTTTTTAGTCCCGCTATTGGTATTTGGGTCGTTTTAGCTGCAACACGCCTTAATCTATCCCACACAACCGAGGAAGGTGTGTGTCGGTTAAATGAAGCTACAAATTTGCTCCATGATGACTTTTTGCTATCCTTAATGACTTGTCTGGACCTGGCGCGCATTTTCTTGTATTCGATTAGGTTTTCCAAAGTAGGGTGACGTTGGAAAACCCTAAGTGCACGCCTTCGAGCACGAATGGCATTCCGACATTATTCCGTCCACCAGGGGACGGGAAATCGACGGGGGTGTGTAGTCGACCGCGGAATCGATTGTTCAGCAGCAGAGAGAATCGTCTCCGTGAGATGCTGCGCCAAATTATTCACTGAGTCGTGCTCGTTGTACGTAAAGACAGCCAACTGGGTGTAAAGGTTCCAGTTGGCATGGTCCAAACGCCATCTGGGCATACGATTGGAAAAAGTATGTTGTGTCAAGAGACTAATAAGACATGGGAAGTGGTCACTAGAGTGTAAATCAGAGATGACATTCCATTGTAAGGAGACTGCCAACTGAGGAGAACAAACTGCAAGGTCAAGATGCGAGAAACTATTGTGAGAGTCCGAAATGAATGTAGGCTCTCCAGTGTTGAGGAGAGCTAGGTTGTGACTGTCCAAAAAATCGGAAATGAGTGTACCTCTCGCACAAGCGCGACTTGAACCCCAATGTGGGTGGTGCGCATTGAAGTCTCCCACCAACAGAAAAGGTGTTGGCAACTGGGAAACCAGATCTTCTAAATCAATGTGCGAGAAGTCATGGGACGGAGGCAAGTATATATTACAGATGGTGAAATGGATGTCTGGCAGTACAATCCTTATTGCAACTGATTGGATATCAGACTGTATTGGTACAGATTGCATATATGTGTCATCTCTCACAAGAATCATAGCGCCGCCATGTGCCGGAACACCCTCTTCTGGTGTGACATCACACCGTACTGGGGTGTATCGCCTTAGATGGAAAGCGTCTTGAGGACGCAGCTTAGTCTCTCGCAAACATGCAACCAGTTCGAATTCCACTTATGTTCCATTGTAGGATAGTCATATTGCATTGTGTATGGGATAGGTAATTCCAAGGTAACTCTTCATTACTTTGGAGTAGGCGGTTGTCGAACTAATTTCGCCCGTTTCTTTTCTCTTGGGCTTATAGTTTTGTCAGACGCTTTTTCGCGCCTCTTTTCCACTGGGGGTCTTCCAGTGTGGGCAGATTCTAGTTCCATGTCCTCTGCCGAGGACGGGCGTTTTCCCATAGCAAACTTGGGTTCGAGTGTCTCGAACCGGTTGCTAATGGGGACCGGGGAAGATGAAAGACGCCGGTCTGAGTCCACCCCTGAAGATTCTCCAGAAGATTTTCGGGATCTTCGAGGAGATGTTCGGGGACTCCTATATCCCTTCGATGTACTGGGATCGGACGTACCATTTTCCTTGAGGAAGTCGTTTCTTGTATAGGTCTTCTTGAACTTAATCGGTGAGGCATCATATCTTACGGGTTTGCTTCTATCTTGCGTTGATCTTGATGCTTTTGATGGTGATGTAGCGCTGATGTTCTTTGCACTTACGGACGTTGTAGACGTTGACACAGATTTGCGTGCTGATGTAGAAGGCTTTGGAATTGAGCTACGGGGTACGAGTGTCTTTTCTGATATTGTTGCCCCATTTATATCGCTGGTTTGTGTTGCGATTTCTCGTTTCGGTACCGTTTTAGCTGTAACTTAGCTATAGGTACCGGATCTTGGAACAGAGGGTTGGCGTAGACGCAAGAGCTTCCGGGCTTCTGAGAAGGGCACCTTCTCTCTAACCCGTATCTCTTGGATCGCTCTTTCCTCTACAAAACGGGGACAATCTCGGGAACTGGATGCATGTTCACCCTTGCAGTTTACGCATGACGGCGCTGCAGCACAATCACCATCATGTAATGCATCCCCACAGTTATTACAAGTAGGTGTTCCCTTGCAAAACTCGTTTGTTTGCCCAATGCGCTGGCATTTAAAACATCTCAGCGGGTTCGGGATGAACGGCCTAACTTCGATGGACTCATACCCTGCCTTAATCCTTTGCGGGAGATCTACCCGATCAAAGGTCAGGAACAGGGTACGTGTTGGCTTCAGTTCACCCCCCTCTTTGCGTTGAACCCGGTAAACATTAGTAACGCCTTGTTCCGTAAGATTTTCTTGAATCTCCTCATTGCTTAAATCATCCAATGCACGGGTGTTTATCACTCCGCGCGAGGAGTTCAAAGTTCTGTGCATCTGAACACTGACAGGATAACTTGCTAGCATATTCGCTTCCAGTATCTTAGCTGCCTGGGTAGCTGAATGTGCTTCAACCAGGAGCGTGCCATTGCGAGATCTAGTGCATGACTTTACTAGACCAGCAATGTTATCCAAACCCTTTTGTATGGTAAATGGGCTCACCGATAAAAATTTCTTGTCTCCCTCAGTTCTTGCTATTATTAAGTAGCGAGGACCACTCGACTCTGCTACTTCCTTTACATAAACTTTAATGTTTTTTTTGTTTTGAGTTTTTTGGGAACTCATTGCGATGTCATCCTCCACCATTGCAAATGTCTCCGCTGGCATGCTCACATCCTGGGCGCCACCCCGGCTTAGGTGAGAGTCCTGGCCTGGACCTGGCTCACCCTAGGGTCTCACCTCCCAATGTATAGACAGAGGGACCCAATCGCCTTCAGGAGTGCATCAGCTCATGCAATGGTCCCTCCCCGGGACTGACCTTTATCAGCGGATACGCACACAGATCCTACATCATAACCAGGGGCTGGGACTTACGCGATTACCCAATCACCCCTTGCGTCACCCCATCGTCCAACCCGCGCGTAGGTTATCCATCAGACTGTATACAGGGAGGTATCAGGAGGGAGGTCAAACACAAAAGTGGACCAAAGTTGATTGGGCGTTAGGCATGTGCTCTCTCACCTCTTGGAGGAACCCAATCGAGAGTATGGCTCGGGGCCCCGGGTACGCCAAACCCGTACCTACCGTAGTAGGAGCCCCTGGGGGAGTTTGATTTCGGAGTTCTCTTCTCCTAGATGAGTCGTCGACCAAGACTAACGAGCCTCATCTACCCGTTTGGAATGTTCTTAGCTTCCCCTCACCTCTTGCCTACCAGTAGTCAAAATGACACTTAGTATGCCGCCTGGTTCAGGTACTGAGACCCTCCGCCACGACAAGGCGACACTCCTTCGGAGGGGTCCATGTATGTATGAATGAATACTCATAAGCAAATAGAATGTTAACAATATAGCTTTAATTGTCTATTATGATTATAATTGATATTTTATGGCCAGCATTCTGTCATTCTTGTCCACTTTTCCAGTATATGCAATATCAATCCTTCCAAAATGTAAGTAATAAAAAATAAACCAATGTTATTAACACAATTTTATTTAAAAGTAATACATTTCTTGCTAAACAAATTAGGTACATTTTAACGTCTTTTTCGTCCTGCCTGTTCATGAGGTTTTCTGTTACCCTTACCACCTTTGGGTTTAGCTCCAGGCCTCTTTCCACCACCTCCATCTCTACCTCCAGCTCCACCACCATGCTTTTTTCTGCCACCTTTCTGAGCCATCTTCTCCTCTGCTCTCCTGTGAAATTATGAAATCATGCATATGGTCAAAAATTTGCTAAAGAGAGACAAAAAAGTTACAACCATTCAAAAACAAATTTTTTATGCTTGTTTTGCATAGGTTTTGTAGGTTGTGTCTGTAGGGTCTTCAGAGTTTGATAATGGGACTATATGAGCATATGAAAACTTCAAAATGAATAATAACTTAGCTTTAATTATAAATTCACAATTATAATTAATTATATGAATATTAAATTTCCACTCTATTTTAACACACTTTAAATATTCTGAATATGAAATGTCTTTTCAAAACTAAGATAGTTCTAGAATGTCAGAGAATGAATGAATTTATTTATGCTCAAAAACAATACAATTTAACCACTAAAAACAAAATAAAATAACACAAATATAATTAAATCTAATATTTCCTACAATCATCTCAGCTACTAAAAGCCAGCAGCTGTTCCAACTGTAAATTAGCTAGAATTTACACCTTAGCTACTGGAAACCAGCAGTTGTTTCCTTAACCTACTACACAGATAGATATTTATTTGCAATAAAACCTTACATTTAATATTTTTCCTACATTGTTTGAGTTGCTATTTTATTCTTTGGTCCACCATACATTTTAATTCTGTGGTTATTTATACATGGTTGGGCCCACCCTGGTACATGTTATTTCTGTTTAGTTTCCTACACCATTTCTCCCTTATTTTTGCCATAAAATCACGTAATAGCTTTATATTCTCTTCCTCTTTCAACTTCACTGTTTAAATCTTCATAACCTCTTTCTTATTCCTCCCCAATTTCTTTGGCATAAATCTTGTTTCCTCACATTCTATACAATGAAAGTCATTGTCCCATTCCCAACATAAAGGGCATCTCCAAACTCATTCCCTTTCTAACTCCTCTTAATCTATGTATACTTAATTGGTCCATGTCCAACCTTCCCGTACCGTCCTGTTACAGACATTCAACATGCTTCTCTCTGCCCCACTCCTCCTTTAGTTGACTATATATTATTAAAGTTTTCTTTTCTCTGAGAGTGAAATAGTTCCTGTCTCCCTATATCCTCCACCATATTTCTTACTCCTTTCCAGAAATCTCTAGCTCATCCCTCCCTCTCTTCCTATGTATTCCCCATTCTAATTTCCTGTAGGATTCTCTTCAAAGCTTGAGCCCAGTTAATCCCATTAGGGACTCTTTCCTGCATTATTAAACACTGCCTCAAAATATTCTGCTCTTGCATTGATCTTATTCTATACCAATATTTTAATACTCTTTCCGCAATGATTCCCTTACTACCTACCCTTCCCATTTCCATCATTGCTACACCATTTGGCGCTGATATGGGTAACACCAGTACCTGTTTACAAAATAATCTATTCTATCCAGGTCATCCCATCCCTCCTCACTTCCCCTAATCTCTATCCCATAAGCCATTTTTGCTTCTACCACTGTTGTATATATCCTTTCCAGCCAGTTGGTTTGTATTTCTGGTATCTTTTGAAGAAATGATCTTATAGCATTCATCGCTAGTTTTCCCTTTGTTAAAGCATTAATGTTGTGATCATACATCATTATTTTAAGACACAAAAGGAAGGAATTGGACAGAACAAACTGAATACTGTACGATCAAGTAGATGAAGTCTATCAATACACAAAACAACATCGTAGAAGCAGTATATCAATCATGCATCAAGAGAAAGGCAAGAGCATGTTTATGGCCCTGAGGTAAGCAGAGTACCTTTCAATATAGACAGTTAGGAGCTTTTCATTATAAAAAGCGTAAAAAAGCGGGAAATAGCACAGATTATTAATCTTACCAAAAGTACAGTTTGTGACATAATTAACTGATATAAATACAAAGACAATTGAATCTTGAGCAAAGCCAGGGCCACCCAAAGTTTGTTCCAATTGGGATGGTCTTATAATGGGTGATCCAAAAGACTGTGAACAAGCTGCGCTGTGTTTTGCCTGCATGGGTCCTCTGCGCTTGTCGCTGACTGCTGCTGTCATAGAACAGCGTGGATAAAAACCATACAGCATTTTTAAAACTACTTTTAAAGGCTTTACTTACCAATAAAATTATAGCAAATGCTGAAACTGGCCACTGTTGTTCATACATTTTTGGCACCTCTTTAGGAAATTATCCATCACTTGCTGTAGTTCACGTTGAGAAATGCTGACAATTTCCTGACGATATTTTGTTTTAATTCTTCCAGGGTATGTGGGTTTGTCTTGTACACTTTGTGCTTTAAGTTACCCCAGAGATAGAAATCGCAGGGGGTTAGGTTGGAGGACTGAGGGGGCCACACATTTCTACTAATAATTCTGTCCCGAAGCATACTTTCTATTGTTCTCATTGAAAGATTGGCTGTATGAGCTGTGGCAGAGTCTGGTTGAAAAAAAAGGCAAAATCACACTCCCTGTAAGTTAATTCTCTAAGAAAATGGCACAAAATCGTATTCACGTATGTATGTGCGACAACTGTTGACACGAAAAAAATCATACATACACGCTGTGCAGTAGAAAACAAATGTTGAGCCATAGTACATTTTGTAACTAAGTACAGGACTAAACAATAAAGCACACTGGTAATAATGCAGCCGCACGATATCGCAACTCAATGCTGATTGTGACCAAAGCAGAGAAAAACAAGTGATGCTTGTGACCTTGTGTATATCAGCTGCTGTTATCGTATTTCCGTGTTCGCAGTGGAAAAACACTGCGTAGCGGTTCACATGTATTTGTATGTCTCAATATAATGCAGAAGGTAAAACAAAATCTGTAAGTACTCTTATGATTTGTGCAGAGATTCAGGAAGAACTGGATCTGAAAGTTAGCGCTCGAACGATAAGAAGAACAATGAGAAAACAAGATTTTAATGGCTGCATAGCAAGAATGAAGCCACATTTCTACCAAAATAGGGAAAGGTTGCAATTTGCAAAGGAGTCCATCAACAAAGTGCTGACTGGTGAGACCAAGTTATTTTCTATGATGAAAGTAAATACAACCTTGCTGGTTCCAATGACAGGGTGGTTGTGTGGAGAAAACCAAACATGGAAATGGAAGAATAAAATCTGCAATGCACAGTTAAACACGGAAAGGTAGTATATTGGTATGGGACTGTATTTCTTCCACTTGAGTGGGTAAGTTGGTGCTTATACACACAATCATGAACAACCACATGTCTTAAAATATAACAACTAAATTTGAAACCAAGCACAGAAAGGGTGGGTATTTTGGAGTTTTCGTTATATGAGGATAATGATCCAAAACATACATTCCAAAGTGTGCAGTTGTGGTTCTTCATAATTGTACTCATGTAATACATCCACCCCTCAGTCCCCGGATCTTAATCCTGTAGAACCAGTATAGGCTGTGCGGAAGACCCCCATCAACTCAAAGCAGCACTTGAAGGAGCAGTTGCAAGAGGAATGGGGTAAACTTTCCACATCTTTACAAGAGAAATCTGGTTCACAACATGCCATATAGGTTGCGAGAAGTAATAAAAAGGAGAGCGAGAGTCACAAAGTATTAAGTTTTATTTTCTCTCACTCATAATTTGTTATGTCAACTACTTTTGAGTGCACAAAAATGCTATATTTCTTTTTAATATTTATAAAAGTTGTGTACTATTTAATTTTGTATGTGAAATAACATTTATTATATTACAAAGACAAAACATTTAGCTGTGGATTTTTACTAGTTTCAATGAAGTAGCACTTCAAATGTTCATTTTCCTTTTCTAATGTTAGTGCCTGGCTTTGTCCAATTATTTATGGGAGTTACTGTAAATACTCCTTTTTAATGTAGGTCATGCACATCTACACCAAGGCCTAGACTTTCTTTTTTGTGTCTTTACTCTTGAGTTATAAATGTGAGCATAAGTATTTAAGAAATAAATACACTTCATATTAACTTGAATACAAAAATAACCCTAAAACATGCTTTAAATCCTTTCCAACCGTTTTAACAAATGTAACTCTACAAAGATGAACCCAATCAAATATTCTGTTGTAGTTTAACGTCACTTCACTGGGTAGATCCTATTGGACAATAAATGAAATGATGCTCAAAAGAGCCTGGAATCCATTGAGCTTAAAGTTACCTGACTTTAATCTTTTCAAGGTAAAACACCTTGATGTGTATTTTCCAGTAATTTGGGCTGAAGTAACTTGTTAAAAGTTTTATGTATTCAAATAGTACAAGTCTATTGAATGAATAATAAATTGAAATGCTAGGGTTATAATTTTGAATACCCTTCATAATGAAACTTAACTGAAAAAACTTCATATTTTTTGTATCATTAGCATTTTCTATGGGGGAAATAACAGCACGATGGAAATGGTGGCCTGCCAGTTCTCGTTCAAGGAAACCACCATTTAACGGCGGGTTGCTTTTAAGGTCCATGGCTAAGGCACAATTTTGGTGTAAACAAAATAAACCATTTTATTTCCCTTAATTGAGATTTTCTCTCCTTTGTTAAACAAATATTTCTTAAGTTACAAGTCCAGCATGTCCCTTCTGAGATACAAATTTAGGAGGGCTGATACTGGCTCTACATTTTGCTCCCCTGCTTCCCTTTCTGTCAGTAGGTTCGTCTAATATCGGGAGGCCTGATACAGGCTCTACATTTTTGTCCTCTGCTTCTCTTTCTCTCAGTAGATTCCCCTATTATTGGGAGGGCTGATACGGGTCTTCCGTTTCCTCCTCTGCTTCTCTTTCTCATAGTAGATTCGTCTAATATTGGGAGGCCTGATACAGGCTCCTCATTTTCCTCCTGTGCTTACCTTTCTCTCAGTAGACTCGTCTAATATTGGGAGGCCTGATACAGGCTCTTCATTTTCCTCCTGTGCTTACCTTTCTCTCAGTAGACTCATCTAATATTGGGAGGCCTGATACAGGCTCTTCATTTTCCTCCTGTGCTTACCTTTCTCTCAGTAGACTCGTCTAATATTGGGAGGCCTGATACAGGCTCCTCATTTTCCTCCTGTGCTTACCTTTCTCTCAGTAGACTCGTCTAATATTGGGAGGCCTGATACAGGCTCTTCATTTTCCTCCTCCGCTTCTCTCAGTAGATTCGTCTAATATTGGTAGGCCGGATACAGGCTCTTCTGTGTCCTCCTCTGCTACTCTCAGTAGATTCCTCTAATATCGGGAGGCCTGATACAGGCTCTTCATTTTCCTCCTCCGCTTCTCTCAGTAGATTCGTCTAATATTGGTAGGCCGGATACAGGCTCTTCATTTTCCTCCTCCGCTTCTCTCAGTAGATTCGTCTAATATTGGTAGGCCGGATACAGGCTCTTCTCTGTCCTCCTCTGCTACTCTCAGTAGATTCCCCTAATATCGGGAGGCCTGATACAGGGTCTTCAATTATCTCCTATGCTACTCTCAGTAGATTCCTCTAATATTGGGAGGCCTGATACAGGCTCTTCATTTTGCTCCTCTGCTACTCTCAGTAGATTCCTCTAATATCGGGAGGCCTGATACAGGCTCTTCAATTATCTCCTATGCTACTCTCAGTAGATTCCTCTAATTTGGGAGGCCTGATACAGGCTCTTCATTTTGCTCCTCTGCTACTCTCAGTAGATTCCTCTAATATCGGGAGGCCTGACACAGTCTCTACACATTACTTCTCTTCTACTCTCAAGAGATTCATCTAATATTGGGAGGCCTGATACAGGCTCTTCCTTTTGCTTCTATTCTACTCTCACGAGATTGCTCTAATATTGTGAGGCCTGATACAGGCCATTCATTTTGCTCCTCTGCTACTCTCAGTAGATTCCTCTAATATCGGGAGGCCCGATACAGGCTCTTCATTTTGCTTCTCTTCTACTCCCAGTAGATTGCTCTAATATTGGGAGGTCTGATACAGGGTCTTCATTTTGCTCCTCTGCTACTCTCAGTAGATACCTCTAATATTGTGAGGCCTGATACAGGCTCTGCATTTTGCTTCTCTTCTACTCTCAGTAGATTGCTTTGATATTGGGAGGTCTGATATAGGCTCTTCATTTTGCTGCTCTGCTACTCTCAGTAGATTCCGCTAATATTGTGAGGCCTGATACAGGCTCTCCATTTTGCTTCTCGTCTACTCTCGCTAGATTCCTCTAATATCGGGAGGCCTGATACAGGCTCTTCATTTTGCTTCTCTTCTACTCTCAGTAGATTCCTCTAATACGGTAGGCCTGATACAGGCTCTTCGTTTTGCTCTTCTGCTACTCTAAGTAGATTCCCCTAATATTGTGAGGCCTGGCACAGGCTCTTCATTTTGCTCCTCTGCTACTCTCAGCAGATTGCTCTAATTTTGGGAATCGTGATGCAGGGTCTTCACTTTGCTAATCTTCTACTTCCAGTAGATTCGTCTAATATTGTGAGGCCTCATACAGGCTCTTCATTTTGCTTCTCTACTACTCTCAGTAGATTGCTCTGATATTGGGAGGCCTGATACAGGGTCTTCATTTTCCTCCTCTGCTGCTCTCAGTAGATTCCTCTAATACTGAAAGGCCTGATACAGGCTCTTCATTTTGCTCCTCTGCTACCCTCAGTAGATTCCTCTAATATTGGGCGGCCTGATACGGCCTCTTCATTTTGCTCCTTTGCTACTCTCAGTAGATTCCTTTAATATTGTGAGGCCTGATACAATCTGTTCATTTTATTCCTCTACTACTCTCAGTAGATTTCTCTAATATCGGTAGGCCTGATATAGGCTCTACATTTTGCTTCTTTCTACTCTCAGTTGATTCCTCTAATATCGGGAGGCGTGATACAGGCTCTTCATTTTGCTCCTCTGCTACTCTCAGTAGATTCCTCTAATATTGGGAGGCCTGATACAGGCTCTTCATTTTGCTCCTCTTCTACCCTCCGTAGATTCCTCTAATATTGGGCCGCCTGATACAGCCTCCCCATTTTGCTCCTTTGCTACTCTCAGTAGATTCCTTTAATATTGTGAGGCCTGATACAATCTGTTCATTTTATTCCTCTACTACTCTCAGTAGATTTCTCTAATATCGGTAGGCCTGAAATAGGCTCTACATTTTGCTTCTTTCTACTCTCAGTTGATTCCTCTAATATTGTTATGCCTGATACAGGCTCTTCTGTCTCCTCCTCTGCTACTCTCAGTAGCTTCCTCTAATGTCGGGAGGCCTGATACAGGCTCTTCAATTATCTCCTATGCTACTCTCAGTGGATTTCCCAAATATTTGGAGGCTTGATACAGCCTCTTCAGTTTTCTCATCTGGTACTCTCAGTAGATTCCTCTAATATTGAGAGGCCTGATACAGGCTCTTCATTTTGCTCCTCTTCTACCCTCCGTAGATTCCTCTAATATTGGGCCGCCTGATACAGCCTCCCCATTTTGCTCCTTTGCTACTCTCAGTAGATTCCTTTAATATTGTGAGGCCTGATACAATCTGTTCATTTTATTCCTCTACTACTCTCAGTAGATTCCTCTAATATCGGTAGGCCTGAAATAGGCTCCACATTTTGCTTCTTTCTACTCTCAGTTGATTCCTCTAATATCGGGAGGCCTGATACAGGCTCTTCATTTTGCTCCTCTGCTACCCTCAGTAGATTCCTCTGGTATCGGGAGGCCTGATACAGGCTCTTCATTTTGCTCCTCTGCTACTCTCGGTAGATTCCTTTAATATTGGGAGACCTGATACAGGCTCTTCATTTTGCTCCTCTGCTACCCTCAGTAGATTCCTCTAATATTGTTATGCCTGACACAGGCTCTTCCGTGTCCTCCTCTGCTACTCTCAGTAGATTCCTCTAATGTCGGGAGGCCTGATATAGGCTCTTCAATTATCTCCTATGCTACTCTCAGTGGATTTCCCAAATATTTGGAGGCCTGATACAGCCTCTTCAGTTTTCTCATCTGGTACTCTCAGTAGATTCCTCTAATATTGGGAGGCCTGATACAGGCTCTTCATTTTGCTCCTGTGCTACCCTCAGTAGATTCCTCTGATATCGGGAGGCCTGATACAGGCTCTTCATTTTGCTCCTCTGCTACTCTTGGTAGATTCCTTTAATATTGGGAGACCTAATACAGGGTCTTCATTTTGCTCCTCTGCTACCCTCAGTAGATTCCTCTAATATTGGTAGGCCTGATTTAGGCTCTTCTGTGTCCTCCTCTGCTACTCCCAGTAGATTCCTCTAATATTGTGGGGCCCGATACAGGCTCTTTATTTTGCTCCTATGCTACTCTCAGTCAATTCCCCTTATATTGTGGGGCCTGATACAGGCTCTACATTTTGCTTCTCTTCTACTCTCAGCAGAATGCTCACATATCGGGAGGCCCGATAAAGGCTCTTCATTTTGCTTCTCTTCTACTCTCAGTAGACTCCTCTAATATTGGGAGGCCTGATACAGGCTCTTCATTTTGCTCCTCTGCTACTCTCAGTAGATTCCTCTAATATTGGGAGGCCTGATACAGGCTCTTCAGTTTCCTCCTCTGCTACTTTCAATAGATTCTTCTAATATTGTGAGGCCTGATTCAGGCTGTTCATTTTGTTCCTCTGCTACTCTAAGTAGATTCCTCTAATATTGTGAGGCCTGATACAGGCTCTTCGTTTTGCTCCTCTGCTACTCTCAGTAGATTCCTCTAATATGGGGAGTCCTAATACAGGCTCTTCATTTTGCTTCTCTTCTACTCTCAGTAGATTACTCTAATATCCGGAGACCTGATACATGCTCTTAATTATCTCCTCTGCTACACTCAGTAGATTCCTCTAATATCCGGAGGCCTGATACAGGCTCTTCGTTTTGCTCCTCTGCTACTCTCGGTAGATTCCTCTAATATCGGGAGTCCTGATACAGGCTCTGCATTTTGCTTCTTTTCTAGTCTCAGTAGATTGCTCAGATAGTGGGAGGCCTGATACAGGCTCTTCATTTTGCTTCTCTTCTACTCTCAGTTGACTCCTCTAATATTGGGAGGCCTGATACGGGCTCTTCATTTTGCTCCTCTGCTACTCTCAGTAGATTCCTCTAATATTGGGAGGCCTGATACGGGCTCTTCAGTTTCCTCCTCTGCTACTCTCAATAGATTCTTCTAATATTGTGAGGCCTGATTCAGGCTGTTCATTTTGTTCCTCTGCTACTCTCAGTAGATTCCTCTAATATTGTGAGGCCTGATACAGGCTCTTCGTTTTGCTCCTCTGCTACTCTCAGTAGATTCCTCTAATATTGTGAGGCCTGATACAGGCTCTTCGTTTTGCTTCTGTTCTACTCTCAGTAGATTCACCTAATATCGGGAAGCCTGATACAGGCTCTTCATTTTGATTCTCTTCTACTCTCAGTATATTCCTCTAATATTGTGAGGCCTGATACAGGCTCTTCATTTTGCTTCTGTTCTACTCTCAGTAGATTACTCTAATATCGGGAGGCCTGATACAGGCTCTTCATTTTGCTTCTCTTCTACTCTCAGTATATTCCTCTAATATTGCGAGATCTGATACATGCTCTTAATTATCTCCTCTGCTACTTTCAGTAGATTCCACTAATATCGGGAGGCCTGATACAGTCTCTACACATTACTTCTCTTCTACTCTCAAGAGATTCCTCTAATATTGGGAGGCCTGATACAGGCTCTTGCTTTTGCTACTATTCTACTCCCAGTAGATTGCTCTAATATTGGGAGGTCTGATACAGGGTCTTCATTTTGCTCCTCTGCTACTCTCAGTAGATACCTCTAATATTGTGAGGCCTGATACAGGCTCTTCATTTTGCTTCTCTTCTACTCTCAGTAGATTGCTTTGATATTGGGAGGTCTGATATAGGCTCTTCATTTTGCTGCTCTGCTACTCTCAGTAGATTCCGCTAATATTGTGAGGCCTGATACAGGCTCTTCAGTGTCGTCCTCTGCTACTCTCAGTAGATTCCTCTACTATCGGGAGGCCTGATACAGGCTCTCCATTTTGCTTCTCGTCTACTGTCGCTAGATTCCTCTAATATCGGGAGGCCTGATACAGGGTCTTCATTTTGCTTCTCTTCTACTCTCAGTAGATTCCTCTAATATTGTGAGGCCTGATACAGGCTCTTCATTTTGCTTCTCTTCTACTCTCAGTTGATTCCTCTAATATTGTGAGGCCTGGCACAGGCTCTTCATTTTGCTCCTCTGCTACTCTCAGCAGATTGCTCTAATTTTGGGAATCCTGATACAGGGTCTTCACTTTGCTAACCTTCTACTTTCAGTAGATTCGTCTAATATTGTGAGGCCTGATACAGGCTCTTCATTTTGCTTCTCTACTACTCTCAGTAGATTGCTCTGATATTGGGAGGCCTGATACAGGGTCTTCATTTTCCTCCTCTGCTATTCTCAGTAGATTCCTCTAATATCGGGAGGCCTGATATAGGCTCTTCATTTTTGTTCTCTGCTTCTCTCAGTAGATTCCTTTAATATTGTGAGGCCTGACACAATCTGTTTATCTTATTCCTCTGCTACTCTCAGTAGATTCCTCTAATACTGAAAGGCCTGATACAGGCTCTTCATTTTGCACCTCTGCTACCCTCAGTAGATTCCTCTAATATTGGGCGGCCTGATACGGCCTCTTCATTTTGCTCCTTTGCTACTCTCAGTAGATTCCTTTAATATTGTGAGGCCTGATACAATCTGTTCATTTTATTCCTCTACTACTCTCAGTAGATTTCTCTAATATCGGTAGGCCTGATATAAGCTCTACATTTTGCTTCTTTCTACTCTCAGTTGATTCCTCTAATATCGGGAGGCGTGATACAGGCTCTTCATTTTGCTCCTCTGCTACTCTCAGTAGATTCCTCTAATATTGGGAGGCCTGATAAAGGCTCTTCATTTTGCTCCTCTTCTACCCTCCGTAGATTCCTCTAATATTGGGCCGCCTGATACAGCCTCCCCATTTTGCTCCTTTGCTACTCTCAATAGATTCCTTTATTATTGGGAGACCTGATACAGGCTCTTCATTTTGCTCCTCTGCTACCCTCAGTAGATTCCTCTGATATTGTTATGCCTGATACAGACTCTTCTGTGTCCTCCTCTGCTACTCTCAGTAGATTCCTTTAATATTGTGAGGCCTGATACAATCTCTTCATTTTATTCCTCTACTACTCTCAGTAGATTTCTCTAATATCGGTAGGCCTGAAATAGGCTCTACATTTTGCTTCTTTCTACTCTCAGTTGATTCCTCTAATATCGGGAGGCCTGATACAGGCTCTTCATTTTGCTCCTCTGCTACTCTCAGTAGATTCCTCTAATATTGGGAGGCCTGATACAGGCTCTTCATTTTGCTTCTCTGCTACCCTCAGTAGATTCCTCTGGTATCGGGAGGCCTGATACAGGCTCTTCATTTTGCTCCTCTGCTACTCTCGGTAGATTCCTTTATTATTGGGAGACCTGATACAGGCTCTTCATTTTGCTCCTCTGCTACCCTCAGTAGATTCCTCTGATATTGTTATGCCTGATACAGACTCTTCTGTGTCCTCCTCTGCTACTCTCAGTAGATTCCTCTAATGTCGGGAGGCCTGATACAGGCTCTTCAATTATCTCCTATGCTACTCTCAGTGGATTTCCCAAATATTTGGAGGCCTGATACAGCCTCTTCAGTTTTCAAATCTGGTACTCTCAGTAGATTCTTCTAATATTGTGAGGCCTGATACAGGCACTTCATTTTGCCCCTCTGCTACTCTCAGTAGATTCCTCTAATATTGGAAGGCCTGATAGAGGCTCTTCACTTTGCTCCTCTGCTACACCCAGTAGGTTCTTCTAATATTGGGAGCGCTGATACAGGCTCTTCATTTTGCTTCTCTGGTACTCTCCGTAGATTCCTCTTATATTGTGAGGCCGATACAGGCTCTTCATTTTGCTTCTCTTCTACCCCCAGTAGATTGCTCTAATATTGGGAGGTATGATACAGGGGCTTCATTTTGCTCCTCTGCTACTCTCAGTAGATTCCTCTAATATTGTGAGACCTGATACAGGCCCTTCATTTTGCCTCTCTTCTACTCTGAGTAGATTCCTCTAATATTGTGAGGCCTGATACAATCTGTTCATCTTATTCCTCTACTACTCTCAGTAGATTCCTCTAATATTGGTTGGACTGATACAGGCTCTTCATTTTTCTCCTCTTCTACTCGCGGTAGATTCCATTAATATTGGTAGGCCTAATGCAGGCTCTTCATTTTGCTGCTCTGCTACTCTCAGTAGATTCCGCTTATATTGTGAGGTCTCATACAGGCTGTTCATTTTATTTCTCTGCTACCCTCAGTAGATTCCTCCAATATCGGATGGCCGGATACAGGCTCTTCATTTTGCTCCTCTGCTAGTCTCAGTAGATTCCTTTAATATTGTGAGGCCTGATACAATCTGTTCATTTTATTCCTCTGCTACTCTCAGTAGATTTCCCTAATATTAGGAGGCCTGATATAGGTTCTACATTTTGCTTCTAACTACGCTCAGTAGATTCCTCTAATATAGGGAGGCCTGATACAGGCTCTTCATTTTGCTCCTCTGTTACTCTCAGTAGATTCCTCTAATATTGGGAAGCCTGACACAGGCTCTTCATTTTGCTCCTCTGCTACCCTCAGTAGATTCCTCTGATATCGGGAGGCCCGATACAGGCTCTTCATTTTGCTCCTCTGCTACTCTTAGTAGATTCCTTTAATAACGGGAGACCTGATACAGGCTCTTCCTTTTGCTCCTCTGCTACCCTCAGTAGATTCCTCTAATATTGGTAGGCCTGATACAGGCTCTTCTGTGTCCCCCTCTGCCTCTCCCAGTAGATTCCTCTAATATCGGGAGGCCTGATACAGGCTCTCTATTTTGCTTCTGCTCTACTCTCAGTAGATTCCTCTAATATCGGGAGGCCTGATACAGGTTCTTCATTTTCCTCCTCCGATACTCTCAGTAGATTCCTCTAATACTGGAAGGCCTTATAGAGGCTCTTTATTTTGCTCCTCTGCTACACCCAGTAGGTTCTTCTAATATTGGGAGGGCTGGTACAGGCTCTTCATTTTGCCTCTCTTCTACTCTCAGTAGATTCCTCTAATATTGTGAGGCCTGATTGAGGCTGTTCATTTTGTTCCTCTGCTACTCTCAGTAGATTCCTCTAATATTGTGATGCCTGATACAGGCTCTTGGTTTTGCTCCTCTGCTACTCTCAGTAGATTCGTCTAATATGGGGAGCCCTGATACAGGCTCTTCATTTTGCTTCTGTTCTACTCTCAGTAGATTCGTATAATATCGGGAGAACTGATACAGGCTCTCCATTTTGCTTCTCTTCTACTCACATTCGATTACTCTAATATCGGGAGACCTGATACAGGCTCTTCATTTTGCTTCTCTTCTACTCTCAGTTGATTCCTCTAATATCGGGAGACCTGATACAGGCTCTTAATTATCTCCCCTGCTACCCTCAGTAGATTCCTCTAATATTGGGAGGCCTGATACAGGGTCTTAGTTTTGCTAATCTTCTACTTTCAGTGGATTCCTCTAATATTGTGAGGCCTGATACAGGCTCTTCACTTTGCTTCTCTTCTACTCTCAGGAGATTGCTCTGATATTGGCAGGCCTGATACAGGCTCTTCATTTAGCTTCTCTTCTACTCTCAGTAGATTGCTCTGATATTGGCAGGCCTGATACAAGCTCTTCATTTTGCTTCTCTTCTACTCTCAGTAGATTGCTCTGATATTGGCAGGCCTGATACAGGCTCTTCATTTTGCTCCTCTGCTACTCTCAGTAGATTCCTCTAATATCGGGAGGCCTGATACAGGCTCTTCATTGTGCTTCTCTTCTACTCTCAGTAGATTGCTCTGATATTGGCAGGCCTGATACAGGCTCTTCAGTTTCCTCCTCTGCTAGTCTCAGTAGATTGCTCTAATATTGTGAGGCCTGATACTGGCTCTTCATTTTGCTCCTCTGCTACTCTAAGTAGATTCCTCTAATATTGTGAGGCCTGATACAGGCTCTTCATTTTGCTCCTCTGCTACTCTAAGTGGATTCCTCTAATATTGTGAGGCCTGATACAGGCTCTTCATTTTGCTCCTCTGCTACTCTCAGTAGATTCCTCTAATATTGTGAGGCCCGATACTGGCTCTTCATTTTGCTTCTCTTGTACTCTCAGTAGATTCCTCTAATATTGTGAGGCCTGGTACAGCCTCTTCATTTTGCTCCTCTGGTACTCTCAGCAGATTCCTCTAATATCGGGAGGTCTGTTACAGGCTCTTCATTTTGCTTCTCTTCTACCCTCAGTAGATTCCTCTAATTTTGGGGGGCCTGATACAGGCTCTTCAGTTTCCTCCTCTGCTACTCTCAGTTGATTCCTCTAATATTGTGAGGCCTGATACAGGCTCTTCATTTTGCTCCTCTGCTACTCTAAGTAGATTCCTCTTATATCGGGAGGCCTGATACAGGCTCTCCATTTTGCTTCTCTTCTACTCTCAGTAGATTCCTCTAATATCGGGAGGCCTGATACATTCTCTTCATTTTGCTTCTGTTCTACTCTAAGTAGATTCCTCTAGTATCGGGAGGAATGATACAGGCTCTTCGTTTTGCTAATCTGCTACTCTCAGTAGATTCCTCTAATTTTGGGAATCCTGATACAGGGTCTTCATTTTGCTCCTCCTCTACTTTCAGTAGATTCCTCTAATATTGTGAGGCCTGATACAGGCTCTTCATTTGCTTCTCTTCTAATCTCAGTAGATTCCTATAATTTTTTGAGGGCTGATACAGGCCCTTCATTTTGTTCCTCTGCTACCCTCAGTAGATTCCTCTAATTTTGGGGGGCCTGATACAGGCGCTTCATTTTGCTCCTCTGCTACTCTCAGTAGATTCCGCTGATATCGGGAGCCCTGATACAGGTTCTTAAATTTGCTCCTCTGCTACTCTCAGTAGATTCCTCTAATATCGGAAGGCCTGATACAGGTTCGTCGTTTTGCTCCTTTGCCACTCTCAGTAGATGCCTCTAATATTGGGAGGCCTGATACAGGCTCTTCATTTTGCTTCTCTTCTACTCTCACTAGATATCTCAAATATCGGGAGGCCTAATACAGGCTCTTCATTTTGCTTCTCTTCTACTCTCAGTAGACTCCTCATATATTGGGAGGTCTGATACAGGCTCTTCAGTTTCCTCCTCTGCTACTCTCAGTAAATTCCTCTAATATGGGGAAGCCTGATACAGGCTCTTCATTTTGCTTCTGTTCTACTCTCAGTAGATTCGCCTAATATCGGGAGGCCTGATACAGGCTCTCCATTTTGCTTCTCTTCTACTCACAGTTGATTACTCTAATATCGGGAGGCCTGATACAGTCTCTTCACTTTGCTTCTGTTCTACTCTCAGTAGATTCGCCTCATATCGGTAGGCCTGACACAGGCTCCTCATTTTGCTTCTCCTCTACTCTGAGTAGATTCCTCTAATATCGGGAGGCCTGATACAGTCTCTTCACTATGCTTCTCTTCTACTCTCAGTAGACTCCTCTAATATTGGGAGGCCTGATACAGGCTCTTCATTTTGCTTCTCTTCTACCCTCAGTAGACTCCTCCAATATTGGGAGGCCTGATACAGGCTCTTCATTTTGCTCCTCTGCTACTCTCAGTAGATTCGTCTAATATTGGGAGGCCTGATACAGGCTCTTCAGTTTCCTCCTCTGCTACTCTCAGTAGATTCCTGTAATATCGGGAGGCCTGATACAGGTTCTTCAATTTGCTCCTCTGCTACTCTCTGTAGATTTCTCTAATATCGGAAGGCCTGATACAGGCTCATCATTTTGCTCCTTTGCTACTCTCAGTAGATACCTCTAATATCGGGAGGCCTGAGACAGGCTCTTCATTTTGCTTCTCTTCTACTCTCAGTTGATTCCTCTAATATCGGGAGGCCTGATACAGGCTCTTCATTTTGCTTCTCTTCTACTCTCAGTAGATTCCTCTAATATTGTGAGGCCTGATACAGGCTCTTCATTTTGCTTCTCTTCTACTCTCAGTTGATTCCTCTAATATCGGGAGGCCTGAGACAGGCTCTTCATTTTGCTTCTCTTCTACTCTCAGTTGATTCCTCTAATATCGGGAGGCCTGATACAGGCTCTCCATTTTGCTTCTCTTCTACTCACATTCGATTACTCTAATATCGGGAGACCTGATACAGGCTCTTCATTTTGCTTCTCTTCTACTCTCAGTTGATTCCTCTAATATCGGGAGACCTGATACAGGCTCTTAATTATCTCCCCTGCTACCCTCAGTAGATTCCTCTAATATTGGGAGGCCTGATACAGGGTCTTAGTTTTGCTAATCTTCTACTTTCAGTGGATTCCTCTAATATTGTGAGGCCTGATACAGGCTCTTCACTTTGCTTCTCTTCTACTCTCAGGAGATTGCTCTGATATTGGCAGGCCTGATACAGGCTCTTCATTTAGCTTCTCTTCTACTCTCAGTAGATTGCTCTGATATTGGCAGGCCTGATACAGGCTCTTCATTTTGCTTCTCTTCTACTCTCAGTAGATTGCTCTGATATTGGCAGGCCTGATACAGGCTCTTCATTTTGCTCCTCTGCTACTCTCAGTAGATTCCTCTAATATCGGGAGGCCTGATACAGGCTCTTCATTGTGCTTCTCTTCTACTCTCAGTAGATTGCTCTGATATTGGCAGGCCTGATACAGGCTCTTCAGTTTCCTCCTCTGCTACTCTCAGTAGATTGCTCTAATATTGTGAGGCCTGATACTGGCTCTTCATTTTGCTCCTCTGCTACTCTAAGTAGATTCCTCTAATATTGTGAGGCCTGATACAGGCTCTTCATTTTGCTCCTCTGCTACTCTAAGTGGATTCCTCTAATATTGTGAGGCCTGATACAGGCTCTTCATTTTGCTCCTCTGCTACTCTCAGTAGATTCCTCTAATATTGTGAGGCCTGATACTGGCTCTTCATTTTGCTTCTCTTGTACTCTCAGTAGATTCCTCTAATATTGTGAGGCCTGGTACAGCCTCTTCATTTTGCTCCTCTGGTACTCTCAGCAGATTCCTCTAATATCGGGAGGTCTGTTACAGGCTCTTCATTTTGCTTCTCTTCTACCCTCAGTAGATTCCTCTAATTTTGGGGGGCCTGATACAGGCTCTTCAGTTTCCTCCTCTGCTACTCTCAGTTGATTCCTCTAATATTGTGAGGCCTGATACAGGCTCTTCATTTTGCTCCTCTGCTACTCTAAGTAGATTCCTCTTATATCGGGAGGCCTGATACAGGCTCTCCATTTTGCTTCTGTTCTACTCTCAGTAGATTCCTCTAATATCGGGAGGCCTGATACATTCTCTTCATTTTGCTTCTGTTCTACTCTAAGTAGATTCCTCTAGTATCGGGAGGAATGATACAGGCTCTTCGTTTTGCTAATCTGCTACTCTCAGTAGATTCCTCTAATTTTGGGAATCCTGATACAGGGTCTTCATTTTGCTCCTCCTCTACTTTCAGTAGATTCCTCTAATATTGTGAGGCCTGATACAGGCTCTTCATTTGCTTCTCTTCTAATCTCAGTAGATTCCTATAATTTTTTGAGGGCTGATACAGGCCCTTCATTTTGTTCCTCTGCTACCCTCAGTAGATTCCTCTAATTTTGGGGGGCCTGATACAGGCGCTTCATTTTGCTCCTCTGCTACTCTCAGTAGATTCCGCTGATATCGGGAGCCCTGATACAGGTTCTTAAGTTTGCTCCTCTGCTACTCTCAGTAGATTCCTCTAATATCGGAAGGCCTGATACAGGTTCGTCGTTTTGCTCCTTTGCCACTCTCAGTAGATGCCTCTAATATTGGGAGGCCTGATACAGGCTCTTCATTTTGCTTCTCTTCTACTCTCACTAGATATCTCAAATATCGGGAGGCCTAATACAGGCTCTTCATTTTGCTTCTCTTCTACTCTCAGTAGACTCCTCATATATTGGGAGGTCTGATACAGGCTCTTCAGTTTCCTCCTCTGCTACTCTCAGTAAATTCCTCTAATATGGGGAAGCCTGATACAGGCTCTTCATTTTGCTTCTGTTCTACTCTCAGTAGATTCGCCTAATATCGGGAGGCCTGATACAGGCTCTCCATTTTGCTTCTCTTCTACTCACAGTTGATTACTCTAATATCGGGAGGCCTGATACAGTCTCTTCACTTTGCTTCTGTTCTACTCTCAGTAGATTCGCCTCATATCGGTAGGCCTGACACAGGCTCCTCATTTTGCTTCCCCTCTACTCTCAGTAGATTCCTCTAATATCGGGAGGCCTGATACAGTCTCTTCACTTTGCTTCTCTTCTACTCTCAGTAGACTCCTCTAATATTGGGAGGCCTGATACAGGCTCTTCATTTTGCTTCTCTTCTACCCTCAGTAGACTCCTCCAATATTGGGAGGCCTGATACAGGCTCTTCATTTTGCTCCTCTGCTACTCTCAGTAGATTCGTCTAATATTGGGAGGCCTGATACAGGCTCTTCAGTTTCCTCCTCTGCTACTCTCAGTAGATTCCTGTAACATCGGGAGGCCTGATACAGGTTCTTCAATTTGCTCCTCTGCTACTCTCTGTAGATTTCTCTAATATCGGAAGGCCTGATACAGGCTCATCATTTTGCTCCTTTGCTACTCTCAGTAGATACCTCTAATATCGGGAGGCCTGAGACAGGCTCTTCATTTTGCTTCTCTTCTACTCTCAGTTGATTCCTCTAATATCGGGAGGCCTGATACAGGCTCTTCATTTTGCTTCTCTTCTACTCTCAGTAGATTCCTCTAATATTGTGAGGCCTGATACAGTCTCTTCATTTTGCTTCTCTTCTACTCTCAGTTGATTCCTCTAATATTGTGAGGCCTGATACAGGCTCTTCAATTTCCTCCTCTGCTACTCTCAGTTGATTCCTCTAATATCGGGAGGCCTGACACAGGCTCTTCATTTTGCTTCTCTTCTACTCTCAGCTGATTCCTCTAATATCGGGAGGCCTGACACAGGCTCTTCATTTTGCTTCTCTTCTACTCTCAGCTGATTCCTCTAATATCGGGAGGCCTGATACAGGCTCTTCATTTTGCTTCTCTTCTACTCTCAGTTGATTCCTCTAATATCGGGAGGCCTGGTACAGGCTCTTCATTTTGCTTCTCTTCTACTCTCAGTTGATTCCTCTAATACCGGGAGGCCTGATGCAGGCTCTTCATTTTGCTTCTCTTCTACTCTCAGTTGATTCCTCTAATATCGGGAGGCCTGATACAGGCTCTTCATTTTGCTTCTCTTCTACTCTCAGTTGATTCCTCTAATATCGGGAGGCCTGATACAGGCTCTTCATTTTGCTTCTCTTCTACTCTCAGTAGATTCCTCTAATATTGTGAGGCCTGATACAGGCTCTTCATTTTGCTTCTCTTCTACTCTCAGTTGATTCCTCTAATATCGGGAGGCCTGATACAGGCTCTTCATTTTGCTTCTCTTCTACTCTCAGTTGATTCCTCTAATATCGGGAGGCCTGATACAGGCTCTTCATTTTGCTTCTCTTCTACTCTCAGTAGATTCCTCTAATATTGTGAGGCCTGATACAGGCTCTTCATTTTGCTTCTCTTCTACTCTCAGTTGATTCCTCTAATATTGTGAGGCCTGATACAGGCTCTTCATTTTGCTTAACTTCTACTCTCAGTAGATTCCTCTAATATTGTGAGGCCTGATACAGGCTCTTCATTTTGCTTCTCTTCTACTCTAAGTACATTGCTCTTATATTGGGAGGCCTGATACAGGCTCTTCATTTTGCTTCTCTTCCACTCTCAGTAGATTCCTCTAATATCGGGAGGCCTGATACAGGCTCTTCATTTTGCTTCTCTTCTACTCTCAGTAGATTCCTCTAATATCGGGAGGCCTGATACAGGCTCTTCATTTTGCGTCTCTTCTACTCTCAGTAGATTCCTCTAATATCGGGAGGCCTGATACAGGCTCTTCATTTAGCTTCTCTTCTACTCTCAGTTGATTCCTCTAATATCGGGAGGCCTGATACATGCTCTTCATTTTGCTTCTCTTCCACTCCCAGTTGATTCCTCTAATATCGGGAGGCCTGATACAGGCTCTTCAGTTTCCTCCTCTGCTACTCTCAGTTGATTCCTCTAATTCTGTGAGGCCTGATACAGGCTCTTCATTTTGCTTCTCTTCTACTCTCAGTAGACTCCTCTAATATTGTGAGGCCTGACACAGGCTCTTCATTTTGCTTCTCTTCTACTCTCAGTAGACTCCTCTAATATTGTGAGGCCTGATACAGGCTCCTCATTCTGCTTCTCTTCTACTCTCAGTAGACTCCTCTAATATTGTGAGGCCTGATACAGGCTCTTCATTTTGCTTCTCTTCTACTCTCAGTAGACTCCTCTAATATTGTGAGGCCTGATACAGGCTCTTCATTTTGCTTCTCTTCTACTCTCAGTAGATTCCTCTAATATCGGGGGGTCTGATACAGGCTCTTCATTTTGCTTCTCTTCTACTCTCAGTTGATTCCTCTAATGTTGTGAGGCCTGATACAGGCTCTTCATTTTGCTTCTCTTCTACCCTCAGTAGATTCCTCTAATGTTGTGAGGCCTGATACAGGCTCTTCATTTTGCTTCTCTTCTACTCTCAGTAGATTCCTCTAATGTTGTGAGGCCTGATACAGGCTCTTCATTTTGCTTCTTTTCTACTCTCAGTTGATTCCTCTAATATCGGGGGGCCTGATACGGGCTCTTCATTTTGCTTCTCTTCTACTCTCAGTAGGTTGCTCTAATATTGTGAGGTCTGATACAGGCTCTTCATTTTGCTTCTCTTCTACTCTCAGTTGATTTCTCTAATATCGGGAGGCCTGATACAGGCTCTTCATTTTGCTTCTCTTCTACTCTCAGTAGATTCCTCTAATATCGGGAGGCCTGATACAGGCTCTCCATTTTGCTTCTCTTCTACTCACAGTTGATTACTCTAATATCGGGAGGCCTGATACAGTCTCTTCACTTTGCTTCTGTTCTACTCTCAGTAGATTCGTCTCATATCGGTAGGCCTGACACAGGCTCCTCATTTTGCTTCTCCTCTACTCTCAGTAGATTCCTCTAATATCGGGAGGCCTGATACAGTCTCTTCACTTTGCTTCTCTTCTACTCTCAGTAGACTCCTCTAATATTGGGAGGCCTGATACAGGCTCTTCATTTTGCTTCTCTTCTACCCTCAGTAGACTCCTCCAATATTGGGAGGCCTGATACAGGCTCTTCATTTTGCTCCTCTGCTACTCTCAGTAGATTCGTCTAATATTGGGAGGCCTGATACAGGCTCTTCAGTTTCCTCCTCTGCTACTCTCAGTAGATTCCTGTAATATCGGGAGGCCTGATACAGGTTCTTCAATTTGCTCCTCTGCTACTCTCTGTAGATTTCTCTAATATCGGAAGGCCTGATACAGGCTCATCATTTTGCTCCTTTGCTACTCTCAGTAGATACCTCTAATATCGGGAGGCCTGAGACAGGCTCTTCATTTTGCTTCTCTTCTACTCTCAGTTGATTCCTCTAATATCGGGAGGCCTGATACAGGCTCTTCATTTTGCTTCTCTTCTACTCTCAGTAGATTCCTCTAATATTGTGAGGCCTGATACAGGCTCTTCATTTTGCTTCTCTTCTACTCTCAGTTGATTCCTCTAATATTGTGAGGCCTGATACAGGCTCTTCAATTTCCTCCTCTGCTACTCTCAGTTGATTCCTCTAATATCGGGAGGCCTGACACAGGCTCTTCATTTTGCTTCTCTTCTACTCTCAGCTGATTCCTCTAATATCGGGAGGCCTGACACAGGCTCTTCATTTTGCTTCTCTTCTACTCTCAGCTGATTCCTCTAATATCGGGAGGCCTGATACAGGCTCTTCATTTTGCTTCTCTTCTACTCTCAGTTGATTCCTCTAATATCGGGAGGCCTGGTACAGGCTCTTCATTTTGCTTCTCTTCTACTCTCAGTTGATTCCTCTAATACCGGGAGGCCTGATGCAGGCTCTTCATTTTGCTTCTCTTCTACTCTCAGTTGATTCCTCTAATATCGGGAGGCCTGATACAGGCTCTTCATTTTGCTTCTCTTCTACTCTCAGTTGATTCCTCTAATATCGGGAGGCCTGATACAGGCTCTTCATTTTGCTTCTCTTCTACTCTCAGTAGATTCCTCTAATATTGTGAGGCCTGATACAGGCTCTTCATTTTGCTTCTCTTCTACTCTCAGTTGATTCCTCTAATATCGGGAGGCCTGATACAGGCTCTTCATTTTGCTTCTCTTCTACTCTCAGTTGATTCCTCTAATATCGGGAGGCCTGATCCAGGCTCTTCATTTTGCTTCTCTTCTACTCTCAGTAGATTCCTCTAATATTGTGAGGCCTGATACAGGCTCTTCATTTTGCTTCTCTTCTACTCTCAGTTGATTCCTCTAATATTGTGAGGCCTGATACAGGCTCTTCATTTTGCTTAACTTCTACTCTCAGTAGATTCCTCTAATATTGTGAGGCCTGATACAGGCTCTTCATTTTGCTTCTCTTCTACTCTAAGTACATTGCTCTTATATTGGGAGGCCTGATACAGGCTCTTCATTTTGCTTCTCTTCCACTCTCAGTAGATTCCTCTGATATCGGGAGGCCTGATACAGGCTCTTCATTTTGCTTCTCTTCTACTCTCAGTAGATTCCTCTAATATCGGGAGGCCTGATACAGGCTCTTCATTTTGCGTCTCTTCTACTCTCAGTAGATTCCTCTAATATCGGGAGGCCTGATACAGGCTCTTCATTTAGCTTCTCTTCTACTCTCAGTTGATTCCTCTAATATCGGGAGGCCTGATACATGCTCTTCATTTTGCTTCTCTTCCACTCCCAGTTGATTCCTCTAATATCGGGAGGCCTGATACAGGCTCTTCAGTTTCCTCCTCTGCTACTCTCAGTTGATTCCTCTAATTTTGTGAGGCCTGATACAGGCTCTTCATTTTGCTTCTCTTCTACTCTCAGTAGACTCCTCTAATATTGTGAGGCCTGACACAGGCTCTTCATTTTGCTTCTCTTCTACTCTCAGTAGACTCCTCTAATATTGTGAGGCCTGATACAGGCTCCTCATTCTGCTTCTCTTCTACTCTCAGTAGACTCCTCTAATATTGTGAGGCCTGATACAGGCTCTTCATTTTGCTTCTCTTCTACTCTCAGTAGACTCCTCTAATATTGTGAGGCCTGATACAGGCTCTTCATTTTGCTTCTCTTCTACTCTCAGTAGATTGCTCTAATATCGGGGGGTCTGATACAGGCTCTTCATTTTGCTTCTCTTCTACTCTCAGTTGATTCCTCTAATGTTGTGAGGCCTGATACAGGCTCTTCATTTTGCTTCTCTTCTACCCTCAGTAGATTCCTCTAATGTTGTGAGGCCTGATACAGGCTCTTCATTTTGCTTCTCTTCTACTCTCAGTAGATTCCTCTAATGTTGTGAGGCCTGATACAGGCTTTTCATTTTGCTTCTTTTCTACTCTCAGTTGATTCCTCTAATATCGGGGGGCCTGATACGGGCTCTTCATTTTGCTTCTCTTCTACTCTCAGTAGGTTGCTCTAATATTGTGAGGTCTGATACAGGCTCTTCATTTTGCTTCTCTTCTACTCTCAGTTGATTTCTCTAATATCGGGAGGCCTGATACAGGCTCTTCATTTTGCTTCTCTTCTACTCTCAGTAGATTCCTCTAATATCGGGAGGCCTGATACAGGCTCTTCATTTTGCTTCTCTTCTACTCTCAGTTGATTCCTCTAATATCGGGAGGCCTGATACAGGCTCTTCATTTTGCTTCTGTTCTACTCTCCGTTGATTCCTCTAATATCGGGAGGCCGGATACAGGCTCTTCATTTTGCTTCTCTTCTACTCTCAGTTGATTCCTCTAATATCGGGAGGCCTGATACAGGCTCTTCATTTTGCTTCTCTTCTACTCTCAGTTGATTCCTCTAACATCGGGAGGCCTGATACAGGCTCTTCATTTTGCTTCTCTTCTACTCTCAGTTGATTCCTCTAATATCGGGAGGCCTGATACAGGCTCTTCATTTTGCTTCTCTTCTACTCTCAGTTGATTCCTCTAATATCGGGAGGCCTGATACAGGCTCTTCATTCTGCTTCTCTTCTACTCTCAGTTGATTCCTCTAATATCGGGAGGCCTGACACAGGCTCTTCATTTTGCTTCTCTTCTACTCTCAGTAGACTCCTCTAATATTGTGAGGCCTGATACAGGCTCCTCATTCTGCTTCTCTTCTACTCTCAGTAGACTCCTCTAATATTGTGAGGCCTGATACAGGCTCTTCATTTTGCTTCTCTTCTACTCTCAGTAGACTCCTCTAATATTGTGAGGCCTGATACAGGCTCTTCATTTTGCTTCTCTTCTACTCTCAGTAGATTCCTCTAATATCGGGGGGTCTGATACAGGCTCTTCATTTTGCTTCTCTTCTACTCTCAGTTGATTGCTCTAATGTTGTGAGGCCTGATACAGGCTCTTCATTTTGCTTCTCTTCTACCCTCAGTAGATTCCTCTAATGTTGTGAGGCCTGATACAGGCTCTTCATTTTGCTTCTCTTCTACTCTCAGTAGATTCCTCTAATGTTGTGAGGCCTGATACAGGCTCTTCATTTTGCTTCTTTTCTACTCTCAGTTGATTCCTCTAATATCGGGGGGCCTGATACGGGCTCTTCATTTTGCTTCTCTTCTACTCTCAGTAGGTTGCTCTAATATTGTGAGGTCTGATACAGGCTCTTCATTTTGCTTCTCTTCTACTCTCAGTTGATTTCTCTAATATCGGGAGGCCTGATACAGGCTCTTCATTTTGCTTCTCTTCTACTCTCAGTAGATTCCTCTAATATCGGGAGGCCTGATACAGGCTCTCCATTTTGCTTCTCTTCTACTCACAGTTGATTACTCTAATATCGGGAGGCCTGATACAGTCTCTTCACTTTGCTTCTGTTCTACTCTCAGTAGATTCGTCTCATATCGGTAGGCCTGACACAGGCTCCTCATTTTGCTTCTCCTCTACTCTCAGTAGATTCCTCTAATATCGGGAGGCCTGATACAGTCTCTTCACTTTGCTTCTCTTCTACTCTCAGTAGACTCCTCTAATATTGGGAGGCCTGATACAGGCTCTTCATTTTGCTTCTCTTCTACCCTCAGTAGACTCCTCCAATATTGGGAGGCCTGATACAGGCTCTTCATTTTGCTCCTCTGCTACTCTCAGTAGATTCGTCTAATATTGGGAGGCCTGATACAGGCTCTTCAGTTTCCTCCTCTGCTACTCTCAGTAGATTCCTGTAATATCGGGAGGCCTGATACAGGTTCTTCAATTTGCTCCTCTGCTACTCTCTGTAGATTTCTCTAATATCGGAAGGCCTGATACAGGCTCATCATTTTGCTCCTTTGCTACTCTCAGTAGATACCTCTAATATCGGGAGGCCTGAGACAGGCTCTTCATTTTGCTTCTCTTCTACTCTCAGTTGATTCCTCTAATATCGGGAGGCCTGATACAGGCTCTTCATTTTGCTTCTCTTCTACTCTCAGTAGATTCCTCTAATATTGTGAGGCCTGATACAGGCTCTTCATTTTGCTTCTCTTCTACTCTCAGTTGATTCCTCTAATATTGTGAGGCCTGATACAGGCTCTTCAATTTCCTCCTCTGCTACTCTCAGTTGATTCCTCTAATATCGGGAGGCCTGACACAGGCTCTTCATTTTGCTTCTCTTCTACTCTCAGCTGATTCCTCTAATATCGGGAGGCCTGACACAGGCTCTTCATTTTGCTTCTCTTCTACTCTCAGCTGATTCCTCTAATATCGGGAGGCCTGATACAGGCTCTTCATTTTGCTTCTCTTCTACTCTCAGTTGATTCCTCTAATATCGGGAGGCCTGGTACAGGCTCTTCATTTTGCTTCTCTTCTACTCTCAGTTGATTCCTCTAATACCGGGAGGCCTGATGCAGGCTCTTCATTTTGCTTCTCTTCTACTCTCAGTTGATTCCTCTAATATCGGGAGGCCTGATACAGGCTCTTCATTTTGCTTCTCTTCTACTCTCAGTTGATTCCTCTAATATCGGGAGGCCTGATACAGGCTCTTCATTTTGCTTCTCTTCTACTCTCAGTAGATTCCTCTAATATTGTGAGGCCTGATACAGGCTCTTCATTTTGCTTCTCTTCTACTCTCAGTTGATTCCTCTAATATCGGGAGGCCTGATACAGGCTCTTCATTTTGCTTCTCTTCTACTCTCAGTTGATTCCTCTAATATCGGGAGGCCTGATCCAGGCTCTTCATTTTGCTTCTCTTCTACTCTCAGTAGATTCCTCTAATATTGTGAGGCCTGATACAGGCTCTTCATTTTGCTTCTCTTCTACTCTCAGTTGATTCCTCTAATATTGTGAGGCCTGATACAGGCTCTTCATTTTGCTTAACTTCTACTCTCAGTAGATTCCTCTAATATTGTGAGGCCTGATACAGGCTCTTCATTTTGCTTCTCTTCTACTCTAAGTACATTGCTCTTATATTGGGAGGCCTGATACAGGCTCTTCATTTTGCTTCTCTTCCACTCTCAGTAGATTCCTCTGATATCGGGAGGCCTGATACAGGCTCTTCATTTTGCTTCTCTTCTACTCTCAGTAGATTCCTCTAATATCGGGAGGCCTGATACAGGCTCTTCATTTTGCGTCTCTTCTACTCTCAGTAGATTCCTCTAATATCGGGAGGCCTGATACAGGCTCTTCATTTAGCTTCTCTTCTACTCTCAGTTGATTCCTCTAATATCGGGAGGCCTGATACATGCTCTTCATTTTGCTTCTCTTCCACTCCCAGTTGATTCCTCTAATATCGGGAGGCCTGATACAGGCTCTTCAGTTTCCTCCTCTGCTACTCTCAGTTGATTCCTCTAATTTTGTGAGGCCTGATACAGGCTCTTCATTTTGCTTCTCTTCTACTCTCAGTAGACTCCTCTAATATTGTGAGGCCTGACACAGGCTCTTCATTTTGCTTCTCTTCTACTCTCAGTAGACTCCTCTAATATTGTGAGGCCTGATACAGGCTCCTCATTCTGCTTCTCTTCTACTCTCAGTAGACTCCTCTAATATTGTGAGGCCTGATACAGGCTCTTCATTTTGCTTCTCTTCTACTCTCAGTAGACTCCTCTAATATTGTGAGGCCTGATACAGGCTCTTCATTTTGCTTCTCTTCTACTCTCAGTAGATTGCTCTAATATCGGGGGGTCTGATACAGGCTCTTCATTTTGCTTCTCTTCTACTCTCAGTTGATTCCTCTAATGTTGTGAGGCCTGATACAGGCTCTTCATTTTGCTTCTCTTCTACCCTCAGTAGATTCCTCTAATGTTGTGAGGCCTGATACAGGCTCTTCATTTTGCTTCTCTTCTACTCTCAGTAGATTCCTCTAATGTTGTGAGGCCTGATACAGGCTTTTCATTTTGCTTCTTTTCTACTCTCAGTTGATTCCTCTAATATCGGGGGGCCTGATACGGGCTCTTCATTTTGCTTCTCTTCTACTCTCAGTAGGTTGCTCTAATATTGTGAGGTCTGATACAGGCTCTTCATTTTGCTTCTCTTCTACTCTCAGTTGATTTCTCTAATATCGGGAGGCCTGATACAGGCTCTTCATTTTGCTTCTCTTCTACTCTCAGTAGATTCCTCTAATATCGGGAGGCCTGATACAGGCTCTTCATTTTGCTTCTCTTCTACTCTCAGTTGATTCCTCTAATATCGGGAGGCCTGATACAGGCTCTTCATTTTGCTTCTGTTCTACTCTCCGTTGATTCCTCTAATATCGGGAGGCCGGATACAGGCTCTTCATTTTGCTTCTCTTCTACTCTCAGTTGATTCCTCTAATATCGGGAGGCCTGATACAGGCTCTTCATTTTGCTTCTCTTCTACTCTCAGTTGATTCCTCTAACATCGGGAGGCCTGATACAGGCTCTTCATTTTGCTTCTCTTCTACTCTCAGTTGATTCCTCTAATATCGGGAGGCCTGATACAGGCTCTTCATTTTGCTTCTCTTCTACTCTCAGTTGATTCCTCTAATATCGGGAGGCCTGATACAGGCTCTTCATTCTGCTTCTCTTCTACTCTCAGTTGATTCCTCTAATATCGGGAGGCCTGATACAGGCTCTTCATTTTGCTTCTCTTCTACTCTCAGTTGATTCCTCTAATATCGGGAGGCCTGATACAGGCTCTTCATTTTGCTTCTCTTCTACTCTCAGTTGACTCCTCTAATATCGGGAGGCCTGATACAGGCTCTTCAGTTTCCTCCTCTGCTACTCTCAGTTGATTCCTCTAATATTGTGAGGCCTGATACAGGCTCTTCATTTTGCTTCTATTCTACTCTCAGTTGATTCCTCTAATATTGTGAGGCCTGATACCGGCTCTTCATTTTGCTTCTCTTCTACTCTCAGTACATTGGTCTTATATTGGGAGGCCTGATACAGGCTCTTCATTTTGCTTCTCTTCTACTCTCAGTAGATTCCTCTAATATCGGGAGGCCTGATACAGGCTCTTCATTTTGCTTCTCTTCTACTCTCAGTAGATTCCTCTAATATCGGGAGGCCTGATACAGGCTCTTCATTTTGCTTCTCTTCTACTCTCAGTAGATTCCTCTAATATCGGGAGGCCTGATTCAGGCTCTTCATTTTGCTTCTTTTCTACTCTCAGTTGATTCCTCTAATATCGGGAGGCCTGATACAGGCTCTTCAATTTCCTCCTCTGCTACTCTCAGTTGATTCCTCTAATATTGTGAGGCCTGATACAGGCTCTTCATTTTGCTTCTCTTCTACTCTCAGTTGATTCCTCTAGTATTGTGAGGCCTGATACAGGCTCTTCATTTTGCTTCTCTTCTACTCTCAGTACATTGCTCTTATATTGGGAGGCCTGATACAGGCTCTTCATTTTGCTTCCCTTCTACTCTCAGTAGATTCCTCTAATTTTGGGAGGCCTGATACAGGCTCTTCATTTTGCTTCTCTTCTACTCTCAGTAGATTCCTCTAATATTGTGAGGCCTGATAGAGGCTCTTCATTTTTCTTCTCTTCTACTCTCAGTACATTGCTCTTATATTGGGAGGCCTGATACAGGCTCTTCATTTTGCTTCTCTTCTACTCTCAGTAGATTCCTCTAATATCGGGAGGCCTGATACAGGCTCTTCATTTTGCTTCTCTTCTACTCTCAGTAGATTCCTCTAATATCGGGAGGCCTGATACAGGCTCTTCATTTTGCTTCTCTTCTACTCTCAGTAGATTCCTCTAATATCAGGAGGCCTGATTCAGGCTCTTCATTTTGCTTCTCTTCTACTCTCAGTTGATTCCTCTAATATCGGGAGGCCTGATACAGGCTCTTCAATTTCCTCCTCTGCTACTCTCAGTTGATTCCTCTAATATTGTGAGGCCTGATACAGGCTCTTCATTTTGCTTCTCTTCTACTCTCAGTAGATTCCTCTAATATTGTGAGGCCTGATACAGGCTCTTCATTTTGCTTCTCTTCTACTCTCAGTTGATTCCTCTAATATCGGGAGGCCTGATACAGGCTCTTCATTTTGCTTCTCTTCTACTCTCAGTAGATTCCTCTAATATCGGGAGGCCTGATACAGGCTCTTCATTTTGCTTCTCTTCTACTCTCAGTTGATTCCTCTAATATCGGGAGGCCTGATACAGGCTCTTCATTTTGCTTCTCTTCTACTCTCAGTAGATTCCTCTAATATTGTGAGGCCTAATACAGGCTCTTCATTTTGCTTCTCTTCTACCCTCAGTACATTGCTCTTATATTGGGAGGCCTGATACAGGCTCTTCATTTTGCTTCTCTTCTACTCTCAGTAGATTCCTCTAATATCGGGAGGCCTGATACAGGTTCTTCGTTTTGCTTGTCTTCTACTCTCAGTAGATTCCTCTAATATCGGGAGGCCTGATACAGGCTCTTCATTTTGCTTCTCTTCTACTCTCAGTAGATTCCTCTAATATCGGGAGGCCTGATACAGGCTCTTCATTTTGCTTCTCTTCTACTCTCAGTTGATTCCTCTAATATCGGGAGGCCTGATTCAGGCTCTTCATTTTGCTTCTCTTCTACTCTCAGTTGATTCCTCTAATATCGGGAGGCCTGATACAGGCTCTTCAATTTCCTCCTCTGCTACTCTCAGTTGATTCCTCTAATATTGTGAGGCCTGATACAGGCTCTTCATTTTGCTTCTCTTCTACTCTCAGTTGATTCCTCTAATATCGGGAGGCCTGATACAGGCTCTTCATTTTGCTTCTCTTCTACTCTCAGTAGATTCCTCTAATATTGGGAGGCCTGATACAGGCTCTTCATTTTGCTCCTCTGCTACTCTCAGTTGATTCCTCTAATATTGTGAGGCCTGATACAGGCTCTTCATTTTGCTTCTCTTCTACTCTCAGTTGATTCCTCTAATATCGGGAGGCCTGATACAGGCTCTTCATTTTACTTCTCTTCTATTCTCAGTTGATTCCTCTAATATCGGGACGCCTGATACAGGCTCTTCATTTTGCTTCTCTTCTACTCTCAGTAGATTCCTCTAATGTCGGGAGGCCTGATACAGGCTCTTCATTTTGCTTCTCTTCTACTCTCAGTTGATTCCTCTAATATTGTGAGGCCTGATACAGGCTCTTCATTTTGCTTCTCTTCTACTCTCAGTAGATTCCTCTAATATCGGGAGGCCTGATACAGGCTCTTCATTTTGCTTCTCTTCTACTCTCAGTAGATTGCTCTTATATTGGGAGGCCTGATACAGGCTTTTCATTTTGCTTCTCTTCCACTCTCAGTAGATTCCTCTAATATCGGGAGGCCTGATACAGGCTCTTCATTTTGCTTCTCTTCTACTCTCAGTTGATTCCTCTAAAATCGGGAGGCCTGATACAGGCTCTTCATTTTGCTTCTCTTCTACTCTCAGTTGATTCCTCTAATATCGAGAGGCCTGATACAGGCTCTTCATTTTGCTTCTCTTCTACTCTCAGTAGATTCCTCTAATATCGGGAGGCCTGATACAGGCTCTTCATTTTGCTTCTCTTCTACTCTCAGTTGATTCCTCTAATATTGTGAGGCCTGATACAGGCTCTTCATTTTGCTTCTCTTCTACTCTCAGTAGATTCCTCTAATATCGGGAGGCCTGATAGAGGCTCTTCATTTTGCTTCTGTTCTACTCTCAGTAGATTGCTCTTATATTGGGAGGCCTGATACAGGCTCTTCATTTTGCTTCTCTTCTACTCTCAGTAGATTCCTCTAATATCGGGAGGCCTGATACAGGCTCTTCATTTTGCTTCTCTTCTACTCTCAGTAGATTGCTCTTATATTGGGAGGCCTGATACAGGCTCTTCAGTTTGCTTCTCTTCTACTCTCAGTAGATTCCTCTAATATCGGGAGGCCTGATACATGCTCTTCATTTTGCTTCTCTTCTACTCTCAGTACATTGCTCTTATATTGGGAGGCCTGATACAGGCTCTTCATTTTGCTTCTCTTCTACTCTCAGTAGATTCCTCTAATATCGGGAGGCCTGATACAGGCTCTTCATTTTGCTTCTCTTCTACTCTCAGTAGATACCTCTAATATCGGGAGGCCTAATACAGGCTCTTCATTTTGCTTCTGTTCTACTCTCAGTACATTGCTCTTATATTGGGAGGCCTGATACAGGCTCTTCATTTTGCCTCTCTTCTACTGTCAGTACATTGCTCTTATATTGGGAGGCCTGATACAGGCTCTTCATTTTGCTTCTCTTCTACTCTCAGTACATTGCTCTTATATTGGGAGGCCTGATACAGGCTCTTCATTTTGCTTCTCTTCTACTCTCAGTAGATTGCTCTTATATTGGGAGGCCTGATACAGGCTCTTCATTTTGCTTCTCTTCTACTCTCTGTAGATTGCTCTTATATTGGGGGTCTGATACAGGCTCTTCATTTTGCTTCTCTTCTACTCTCAGTACATTGCTCTTATATTGGGAGGCCTGATACAGGCTCTTCATTTTGCTTCTCTTCTACTCTCAGTAGATTGCTCTTATATTGGGGGTCTGATACAGGCTCTTCATTTTGCTTCTCTTCTACTCTCAGTAGATTGCTCTTATATTGGGGGTCTGATACAGGCTCTTCATTTTGCTTCTCTTCTACTCTCAGTACATTGCTCTTATATTGGGAGGCCTGATACAGGCTCTTCATTTTGCTTCTCTTCTACTCTCAGTAGATTGCTCTTATATTGGGAGGCCTGATACAGGCTCCTCATTTTGCTCCTCTGCTAGTCGCAGTAGATTCCTCTAATATTGGAAGGCCTGATACAGGCTCTTCATTTTATTCCTCTGCTACTCTCAGTAGATTCCTCTTATATTGTGAGGCGTGATACAGGCTGTTCGTTTTTTTCCTCTGCTACTCTCAGTAGATTCCTCTTATATTGTGAGGCCTGATACAGGCTCTTCATTTTATTCCTCTGCTACTCTCAGTAGATTCCTCTTATATTTGAGGCCTGATACAGGCTCTTCATTTTGCTTCTCTTCTACTCTCAGTAGATTCCTCTTATATTGGGGGTCTGATACAGGCTCTTCATTTTGCTTCTCTTCTACTCTCAGTACATTGCTCTTATATTGGGAGGCCTGATACAGGCTCTTCATTATGCTTCTCTTCTACTCTCAGTAGATTGCTCTTATATTGGGAGGCCTGATACAGGCTCCTCATTTTGCTCCTCTGCTAGTCGCAGTAGATTCCTCTAATATTGGGAGGCCTGATACAGGCTCTTCATTTTATTCCTCTGCTACTCTCAGTAGATTCCTCTTATATTGTGAGGCGTGATACAGGCTGTTCATTTTGTTCCTCTGCTAGTCTCAGTAGATGCGTCTAATATTGGTAGGCCTGATACAGGCTCTTCATTTTATTCCTCTGCTACTCTCAGTAGATTCCTCTTATATTTGAGGCCTGATACAGGCTCTTCATTTTGCTTCTCTTCTACTCTCAGTAGATTCCTCTTATATTGGGGGTCTGATACAGGCTCTTCATTTTGCTTCTCTTCTACTCTCAGTACATTGCTCTTATATTGGGAGGCCTGATACAGGCTCTTCATTATGCTTCTCTTCTACTCTCAGTAGATTGCTCTTATATTGGGAGGCCTGATACAGGCTCCTCATTTTGCTCCTCTGCTAGTCGCAGTAGATTCCTCTAATATTGGGAGGCCTGATACAGGCTCTTCATTTTATTCCTCTGCTACTCTCAGTAGATTCCTCTTATATTGTGAGGCGTGATACAAGCTGTTCATTTTGTTCCTCTGCTAGTCTCAGTAGATGCGTCTAATATTGGTAGGCCTGATACAGGCTCTTTATGTTCCTTTAGCGCTTGTCCTTCTCTCAGTTGATTCGTCAAGTTTTGAAGACCTCATACGGCCGCTTCGGCTGCCTGCTCTCCCTCTTCTTCTTCTTGTTGTGCTGGTTCCACTTCTGGTCGGTGTCGTTCTCCCATTCGCAATAGCCTATAGTGGCTGTACGCCACAGTCAAGAAGTAAATTTCTATAGCTGAAAATGAAAATGCAGTGCCCAAATTAAATAGGATAAACGTATTGAAGGACACAGGGTCCTTCGAAAACAATGAACAGATTTCATTACCCAATATTTTATTGAGGAAACGTAATTAGAGACTACCCCAAAGGTCACCTGTATTGTAATCCTATTAAAGAACAAACCACTACTGGCAGACATTGAAGTGCTGGGTTTATAGGAGTTGCGCTCCGAAACTCTTTTAACAGACCTAGGCAAACCATCAGTTGCGCTTCAAGCCCCTTATAACAGACTCCGCTAATTACATGAGTTGCACTCGGAACCACTTGAAGGGGAACACATCGTTTGTTGCTTGAGCTGTACCCAGAAGTATATCAGTATTCGGAGCTTGTGTCACTAAACAGCTGCCAACTTATGTACATGCTACTGTTGACACTTCTGGTATGTCGATACTAGAAGCTTGTGTCACTAAACAGTTGCCAACTTATGTACAAGGTGCTCTAGACACTTCTGGTATGTCGATACTAGAAGCTTGTGCCACTAAACAGTTGCCAACTTATGTACATGGTGCTCTAGACACTTCTGGTATGTCGATACTAGAAGCTTGTGCCACTAAACAGTTGCCAACTTATGTACATGGTGCTCTAGACACTTCTGGTATGTCGATACCAAAAGCTTGTGTCACTAAACAGTTGCCAACTTATGTACATGGTGCTCTAGACACTTGTGGTATGTCGATACTAGAAGCTTGTGTCACTAAACAGTTCCCAACTTATGTACATGGTGCTCTAGACACTTGTGGTATGTCGATACTAGAAGCTTGTGCCACTAAACAGTTCCCAACTTATGTACATGGTGCTCTAGACACTTCTGGTATGTCGATACTAGAAGCCTGTGCCACTAAACTGTTGCCAACTTATGTACATGGTGCTCTAGACACTTCTGGTATGTCGATACTAGAAGCTTGTGTCACTAAACAGTTGCCAACTTATTTACATGGTGCTGTTGGCACTTCTTGTATGTCGATACTAGAAGCTTGTGTCACTAAACAGTTGCCAACTTATGTACATGGTGCTGTTGGCACTTCTTGTATGTCGATACTAGAAGCTTGTGTCACTAAACAGTTGCCAACTTATGTACATGGTGCTCTAGACACTTCTGGTATGTCGATACTAGAAGCTTGTGTCACTAAACAGTGCCAACTTATGTACATGGTGCTCTAGACACTTCTGGTATGTCGATACTAGAAGCCTGTGCCACTAAACAGTTGCCAACTTATGTACATGGTGCTCTAGACACTTCTGGTATGTCGATACTAGAAGCTTGTGCCACTAAACAGTTGCCAACTTATTTACATGGTGCTCTAGACACTTCTGGTATGTCGATACTAGAAGCTTGTGTCACTAAACAGTGCCAACTTATGTACATGGTGCTCTAGACACTTCTGGTATGTCGATACTAGAAGCTTGTGTCACTAAACAGTTGCCAACTTATTTACATGGTGCTCTAGACACTTCTGGTATGTCGATACTAGAAGCTTGTGTCACTAAACAGTTGCCAACTTATGTACATGGTGCTGTTGACACTTCTGGTATGTCGATACTAGAAGCTTGTGCCACTAAACAGTTGCCAACTTGTGTACATGGTGCTCTAGACACTTCTGGTATGTCGATACCAGAAGCTTGTGCCACTAAACAGTTGCCAACTTATGTACATGGTGCTCTAGACACTTGTGGTATGTTGATACTAGAAGCTTGTGTCACTAAACTGTTGCCAACTTATGTACATGGTGCTGTTGACACCTCTGGTATGTCGATACTAGAAGCTTGTGTCACTAAACAGTTGCCAACTTATGTACATGGTACTGTTGACATTTCTGGTATGTCGATACTAGAAGCTTGTGCCACTAAACAGTTGCCAACTTATGTACATGGTGCTCTAGACACTTCTGGTATGTCGATACTAGAAGCTTGTGTCACTAAACAGTTGCCAACTTATGTACATGGTGCTCTAGACACTTCTGGTATGTCGATACTAGAAGCTTGTGTCACTAAACAGTTGCCAACTTATGTACAAGGTGCTCTAGACACTCTGGTATGTCGATACTAGAAGTTTGTGTCACTAAACAGTTGCCAACTTATGTACATGGTACTGTTGACATTTCTGGTATGTCGATACTAGAAGCGTGTGTCACTAAACAGTTGCCAACTTATGTACATGGTGCTCTAGACACTTCTGGTATGTCGATACTAGAAGCTTGTGTCACTAAACAGTTGCCAACTTATGTACATGGTGCTCTAGACACTTCTGGTATGTCGATACTAGAAGCTTGTGTCACTAAACAGTTGCCAACTTATGTACATGGTGCTCTAGACACTTCTGGTATGTTGATACTAGAAGCTTGTGTCACTAAACAGTTGCCAACTTATGTACATGGTGCTCTAGACACTTCTGGTATGTTGATACTAGAAGCTTGTGTCACTAAACAGTTGCCAACTTATGTACATAGTGCTGTTGACACTTCTGGTATGTCGATACTAGAAGCTTGTGTCACTAAACAGTTGCCAACTTATGTACATGGTGCTCTAGACACTTCTGGTATGTTGATACTAGAAGCTTGTGTCACTAAACAGTTGCCAACTTATGTACATGGTGCTCTAGGCACTTCTGGTATGTCGATACTAGAAGCTTGTGTCACTAAACAGTTGCCAACTTATGTACATGGTGCTCTAGGCACTTCTGGTATGTCGATACCAGAAGCTTGTGTCACTAAACAGTTGCCAACTTATGTACATGGTGCTCTAGACACTTCTGGTATGTCGATACTAGAAGCTTGTGCCACTAAACAGTTGCCAACTTATGTACATGGTGCTCTAGACACTTCTGGTATGTCGATACTAGAAGCTTGTGTCACTAAACAGTTGCCAACTTATGTACATGGTGCTCTAGACACTTCTGGTATGTCGATACTAGAAGCTTGTGTCACTAAACAGTTGCCAACTTATGTACATGGTGCTCTAGACACTTCTGGTATGTCGATACTAGAAGCTTGTGCCACTAAACAGTTGCCAACTTATGTACATGGTGCTCTAGACACTTCTGGTATGTCGATACTAGAAGCTTGTGTCACTAAACAGTTGCCAACTTATGTACATGGTGCTCTAGACACTTCTGGTATGTTGATACTAGAAGCTTGTGTCACTAAACAGTTGCCAACTTATGTACATGGTGCTGTTGACACTTCTGGTATGTTGATACTAGAAGCTTGTGTCACTAAACAGTTGCCAACTTATGTACATGGTGCTCTAGACACTTCTGGTATGTCGATACTAGAAGCTTGTGTCACTAAACAGTTGCCAACTTATGTACATGGTGCTGTTGACACTTCTGGTATGTTGATACTAGAAGCTTGTGTCACTAAACAGTTGCCAACTTATGTACATGGTGCTCTAGACACCTCTGGTATGTCGATACTAGAAGCTTGTGTCACTAAACAGTTGCCAACTTATGTACATGGTGCTCTAGACACTTCTGGTATGTTGATACTAGAAGCTTGTGTCACTAAACAGTTGCCAACTTATGTACATGGTGCTCTAGACACTTCTGGTATGTCGATACTAGAAGCTTGTGTCACTAAACAGTTGCCAAATTATGTACATGGTGCTCTAGACACTTCTGGTATGTCGATACTAGAAGCTTGTGTCACTAAACAGTTGCCAACTTATGTACATGGTGCTCTAGACACTTCTGGTATGTCGATACTAGAAGCTTGTGTCACTAAACAGTTGCCAACTTATGTACATGGTGCTCTAGACACTCTGGTATGTCGATACTAGAAGCTTGTGCCGCTAAACTGTTGCCAACTTATGTACATGGTGCTGTTGACACTTCTGGTATGTCGATACTAGAAGCTTGTGCCACTAAACAGTTGCCAACTTATGTACAGGGTGCTGTTGGCACTTCTTGTATGTCGATACTAGAAGCTTGTGTCACTAAACAGTTGCCAACTTATGTAGATGGTGCTCTGGACACTTCTGGTATGTCGATACTAGAAGCTTGTGTCAATAAACAGTTGCCAACTTATGTACATGGTGCTCTAGGCACTTCTGGTATGTCGATACTAGAAGCTTGAGCCACTTAACAGTTGCCAGCTTATGTACATGGTGCTCTAGACACTTCTGGTATGTCGATACTAGAAGCTTGTGTCACTAAACAGTTGCCAACTTATGTACATGGTGCTGTTGACACTTCTGGTATGTCGATACTAGAAGCTTGTGCCACTAAACAGTTGCCAACTTACGTACATGGTGCTGTTGACACTTCTGGTATGTCGATACTAGAAGCTTGTGTCACTAAACAGTTGCCAACTTATGTACATGGTGCTCTAGACACTTCTGGTATGTCGATACTAGAAGCTTGTGTCACTAAACAGTTGCCAACTTATGTACATGGTGCTCTAGACACTTCTGGTATGTCGATACTAGAAGCTTGTGCCACTAAACAGTTGCCAACTTATGTACATGGTGCTCTAGACACTTCTGGTATGTCGATACCAGAAGCGTGTGTCACTAAACAGTTGCCAACTTATGTACATGGTGCTGTTGACACTTCTGGTATGTCGATACCAGAAGCGTGTGTCACTAAACAGTGCCAACTTATGTACATGGTGCTCTAGACACTTCTGGTATGTCGATACTAGAAGCTTGTGCCACTAAACAGTTGCCAACTTATGTACATGGTGCTCTAGACACTTCTGGTATGTCGATACCAGAAGCGTGTGTCACTAAACAGTTGCCAACTTATGTACATGGTGCTCTAGACACTTCTGGTATGTCGATACTAGAAGCTTGTGTCACTAAACAGTGCCAACTTATGTACATGGTGCTCTAGACACTTCTGGTATGTCGATACTAGAAGCTTGTGTCACTAAACAGTTGCCAACTTATGTACATGGTGCTCTAGACACTTCTGGTATGTCGATACTAGAAGCTTGTGTCACTAAACAGTTGCCAACTTATGTACATGGTGCTCTAGACACTTCTGGTATGTCGATACCAGAAGCTTGTGTCACTAAACAGTTGCCAACTTATGTACATAGTGCTGTTGACATTTCTGGTATGTCGATACTAGAAGCTTGTGTCACTAAACAGTTGCCAAATTATGTACATTTTGCTCTAGACACTTCTGGTATGTCGATACTAGAAGCTTGTGTCACTAAACAGTTGCCAACTTATGTACATGGTGCTCTAGACACCACTGGGGCTATCCTTCCCTAGGAGCAAGCTGCCGGCACAGCCACTAGGCCTATCCTTCCCAAAGAGCAAGCTGCCGGCACAGGCACGGAGACTATCCTTTCCTAGGAGCAAGCTGCCGGCACACCCACGGAAATTATGCTTCCTGAAGAGCAAGCTGCCGGCACAGGCACGGAAATTATCCTTCCCGAGGAGCAAGCTGCCGGCACAGCCACGGAAACTATCCTTCCCTAGGATCAAGCTGCCGGCACCGGCCCGGGGTCTATCCTTCCCTAGAAGCAAGTTGCCGGCACAGCCATGGAAACTATCCTTCCCTAGGATAAAGCTGCCAGCACAGCCCCGGGGTCTATCCTTCCCTAGAAGCAAGCTGCCGGCACAGCCACGGAAACTATCCTTCCCTAGGAGCGAGCTGCCGGCACAGGCACGGAAATTATCCTTGCCGAGGAGCAAGCTGCCGGCACAGGCACGGGGACTATCCTTCCCTAGTATCAAGCTGCCGGCACAGGCCCGTGGTCTATGCTTCCCTAGGAGCAAGCTGTCGGCACAGGCCCGCCGTGTATCCTTCCCTAGGAGCAACCTGCCGGCACAGCCACGGAAACTATCCTTCCCTAGGATCAAGCTGCCGGCACCGGCCTGGGGTCTATCCTTCCCTAGAAGCAAGCTGCCGGCACAGCCATGGAAACTATCCTTCCCTAGGATGAAGCTGCCAGCACAGCCCTGGGGTATATGCTTCCCTAGAAGCAAGCAGCCGGCACAGCCACGGAAGCTATCCTTCCCTAGGAGCAAGCTGCCGGCACAGGCATGGAAATTATCCTTCCCGAGGAGCAAGCTGCCGCCACAGGCAGGGGGACTATCCTTCCCTAGGAGCAAGCTGACGGCACAGGCAGGGGGACTATCCTTCCCTAGGAACAAGCTGCCGGCACAGAAACGGAAACTATCCTTCCCTAGGAGTAAGCTGACGGCACAGGCAGGGGGACTGTCCTTCCCTAGGAACAAGCTGCCGGCACAGGCACGGGGACTATCCTTCCCTAGGAGCAAGCTGCCAGCACAGCCACATGCGAAGAAAGAATCCACGTGGGCTATCCTTCCGAGAAGCAAGGTGCCAGCACAGGCCCGGAGTCTATCCTTTCCTGGGAGCAAGCTGCCGGCACAGGCCCGCGGTCTATCCTTTCCTAGGAGAAAGCTGCCAGCACAGCCACGTACGAAGAAAGCATCCACGGGGGCCTATCCTTCCTAGAAGCAAGCTGCCGGCACAGGCCCGGGGTCTCACCTTTCCTAGGAGCAAGCTGCCAGCACAACCACCTACGAAGAAAGCATCCACGGGGACTACCCTTCCTAGAAGCAAGCTGCCGGCACAGGCCCGGGGTAGACCCTTTCCTAGGAGCAAGCTACCGGCACAGCCAGGGAAACTATCCTTACCTGGGAGAGAGCTGCCGGCACAGCCAAGGAAACTATCCTTCCCTAAGAGAAAGCTGCCGGCACAGCCATGGAAACTATCCTTCCCTAGGAGAAAGCTGCCGGCAGAGCCACGGAAACTGTCCTTCCCTAGGAGAAAGCTGCTGGCACAGCCACGGAAACTATCCTTTCCTAGGAGCAAGACACCAGCACAGCCACGCAAGCTATCCTTACCTGGGAGAAAGCTACCAGCATACCCACGGGAACTATCCTTCCCTTGGAGCAAGCTACCAGCACAGCCACGGAAACTATCCTTCCCTGTGAGCAACATACGAGCACAGCCACGGAAACTATCCTTACCTGGGAGAAAGCCACCAGCACAGCCACGGAAACTATCCTTCCCTGGGAGCAAGCTACTGGCACAGCCACGGACACTATCCTTCGCTAGGAGCAAGCTACCAGCAGAGCCACGGAAACTATCCTTCCCTGGGAGGGTGCAAGCTACCAGCACAGCCACGGATACTATCCTTCCCTAGGAGCAAGCTGCCAGCACAGCCACGGAAACTATTCTTCCCTGGGAGGGAGCAAGCTACCAGCACAGCCACGGAAACTATCCTTCCCTAGGAGCAAGCTACCAGCACAGCCACGGAAACTATCCTTCCCTAGGAGCAAGCTGCCAGCACAGGCCCCGATTCTATCCTGCTCTAGAAGCAAGCTGCCGGCACAGCCACTGGAGCTATCCTTCCCTAGGAGCAAGTTGCAGCACAGGCCTGAGGTCTATCCTTCCCTAGGAGAAAGCTGCCGGCACAGCCACGGAAACTATCCTTCCCTAGGAGAAAGCTGCCGGCACAGCCACGGAAGCTATCCTTCCCTAGGAGGAAGCTGCCGGCACAGCAAACGGAAACTATCCTTCCCTAGGAGCAAGTTGCCGACACATGCCCGGGGTCTATCCTTCCCTAGGAGCAAGCATCCGGCACAGTCAAGGAAACTATCCTTCCCTAGGAGCAAGCTGCCGGCACAGCACACGGAAACTATCCTTCCCTAGGAGCAAGCTGCTGGCACAGCCACGGAAACTATCCTTCCCTAGGAGCAAGCGGCCGGCGCAGGCCCGTGGTCTATCCTTTCCTAGGAGCAAGCTGCCGGCACAGGCCCGGGGTGTATCCTTCCCTAGGAGCAGGCTTCCGGCACAGGCACGGTGTCTATCCTTCCTAGGAGCAAGCTGCCGGCACAGCCACGGACACTATCCTTCGCTGGGAGCAAGCTACCAGCAGAGCCACGGAAACTATCCTTCCCTGGGAGCAAGCTACCAACACAGCCACCGAAACTATCCCTCCCTGGGAGCAAGCTACCAGCACAGCCACGTACGAAGAAAGCATCCACGGGGTCTATCCTTTCCTAGGAGCAAGCTGCCGGCACAGGCACGGGGTCTGTCCTTTTCTAGGAGCAAGCTGCCAGCACAGCCACGTACGAAGAGAACATCCACGGGGTCTATCCTTTCCTAGGAGCAAGCTGCCGGCACAGGCCCGGGGTGTGTCCTTTTCTAGGAGCAGGCTGCCAGCACAGCCACGTACAAAGAAAGCATCCACTGGGGCTATCCTTTTCTAGGAGCAGGCTAACGGCACAGGCGCGGGGTCTATCCTCCCTAGGAGCAAGCTGCCGGTACAGCCACGGGGGCTACCTTCCTAGGAGCAAGCTGCCAGCGCAGCCACGTACAAAGAAAGCTAGAATCATATCTGAAATTGGCAAAGTCGTCCTTCGTGGTCTAAGGATCACATGCTAGCCCCTTGTTCCCGAGGTCATGTGTTCAGACTGGGTGGAGAATGATGAACTTTGTTGGATGTAAAAATGCCTAGTATGGCTTCCTTGAGAAGGGAGGTATAGCTGGTGGTGCCGTGTCATATGTTTATAGAATGTAAGAGAACCTCGAGCCTGACAGTGACCTCTGAGTAAGTGGTGTTTCACGCCAAATATGCATGAGACACTTAGGGCCAAGAAGTTAAAGATCATCCATAAAGAAAGCTCAATTTCATTTCGTATCTCAAAGATGTGAAGGAAACATAATGGAGGGGAAATGAGGGAAGGGAAATCGTGGCAGATAAGCATTACCCAACCTATCGAATACCAACTAGGGAAAGCCCCGGCCGCGCCGTAGCCGAGTGGTTAGACCATTCGCTTCTCACCAAAGCGTCCATAGTTCGATCCCAGGCAGCCTCATGTGGGTTTTGTGGTGGTCGAAACGGCGCTGGGGCGGGTGTCGTCCGGGTTCTCCGGTTTCCCCCGCCATCTTATTCCATCGATGCTCCATCTTCATTCCATGTGTCATCAGTGTCACTGCCTGCGGTGGCATATTTAGTAAAAGCGTGCGTGAAACACTACAAAAAAGGAAAACCACGTATGCCCATCAGAGTGAGGATTTGACGAGAATCGAACCAAGGACCTCCCGATTGCGGTTGTCGTGCTGTAACGTCGGCCGCCGACGTACATCAGAGGGAGCCGAGGTCGACTACCTCATACCACTGGGTGGCTGTGCACCTAAAAAGATACCCAAGGTCAAATTAAATTACTTTGTTGTTTAAAGACGATGTCAATTGCCAGGATCACATGAGCGTCGCCATTGTGACGGAATCCTGTCTCGCAGGGGTTCTTTTGCATACTAGTAAATCTACTGACATGGAGCTGTCGTTCTTAAGCACACTTAAAGACCATCAGTCAGGGTCGCATTAGAACCCGTAACCTTGGGATCAATAGGTCAGCATCTAACCAACTGAGTCACCCAGACCGACACCCAAGGTCAAGTTACCTCACTCCACTCCGCGGTAACTCAAAGTTACTACAGGAGCAGAATATTACATAGAGCATATTGGGCCAAATAGTAGCTAACATTTTAGTGAGTGGGTATATCGTGCTGAAAGAAAAGCAAATAAATAGCACAAGAATGAATAGAGCTTCAGAGATTATTTCCGGAAAGTTTAACACCTACATCTTGTGATGAAAATTATCTTAAATACACGCTGTTTTAATGAAAATCGTTTGAGCTACTTTTTAGAAAATGAAAATTATCGAAACATTTATTAAGTAGAGGGTTGTTTTTGGGTGGGGACTTTTTTTTTTTTTTTTTTTTTTTTTTTGCTAATCTTATTAAAATTTCGTGTTGCCATCTTGGAAGGTGCTAAACTTAAATAGGAGGTATTTTGATTTATCACTTTTGAGTTGTTTTCGGAGACACACATACATACGCACATGCCTTTTGCTAAACATTAGAGGAGACGGCCCGAATACAGGCTACCATTTCTGTTTGGGCATATGTTTTGAAACGTTCTCTTCTTGGCACTGTTGTTTTAACACAAAAAGTAGTATACTAATTTAAAAGCAAGCTGAAGTCATCTGGTAAAATTAGCAGCAATGTTTGTGAAATATTCGCTATTTTGAGTAATATGTACACAAAATGGAATTTGAAAGACAGACTCCAAATACGGGCTATCTACATTATTTGTCTTATGAAGTGAGAAAATATAAATCTACACAATATAGTAGAATTTAGCCTTATTGCAATTTTAAAAACTTTAAACACAAGTTTCTTTTAGAGCTTTTGAAGAAGATTATTTGCAGAAATCACACACATATTCACATTTTTCTGCATCTGCACATTCAATATATGCAAGACACTGAGTCCACAGTTCTCCTCTAGGATCTTCTGAAAAATGCTCATCGCAAAATAAACAGCGACAATCATTATCTGGGTTTACTATTTCTGCAGGAGTATCAAGGTCGCTATCTCCAGAGTTAATTTCAATTTCAATAGATTCTGAGTCACAGCTTTCCATTTTGTTCTTGGATCTTTTTCAGTCTGTTTAAAATTTAATATCTTCTTTGCATTCTTTCCTTTTGTGGTCTGTTTCTTCCCTTTCAAGGACTCAGTGAGCTCATTTGTTATAGGGTTATTGTTGCAATTTCCACTGCCAACCTCGTTTCTTTTTAGTGGTGAGGATTGGAGATACTTTATGAGCTGACACGCAGGTTCAGTACTTCCATACTTAGTTTTAAATGTCGTGATGTAGCCCGTATTTGCACCACAGACAGCAGCCCATATTCGACACAAAGCACTAAAAAGATTACACTTATTTACCTGCTGTTTAATAACGCATGGAAACAATGCAAATATTTCACACGAAAGCCAAATGAACGTATAACACAACAAAATTAACTTGAATAAGGTAAAAATACACCTAGTTATTAAAAAAAAAAGATAAAGCTTGCATACCTTTGAGAAGTTTTGAAATGATTCAGAAAAACACAAGTTCACACTCTCAACATTGCTAAACCACGTGTCATGCATTACTGCAGGAAGATGATATAGTCCAATAGTCCGCAGCACCCTACAGTTGACGTACACGTGTAGCCCGTGTTTAGATAATTGGACCTTCTCTACTTTTTGGATTCAGGGACCTCAAAACATATTTCCGGTGAAATCATGATAAACAATTTTTGGGTGGGATATAATACTGCCCCTACCTTCTATGCGTAGTAGAGGACCTAAAAATCTGATATTCTCTGAAATGGGAATGTAATATTGGCGAATGTTTGTTTCTCCTTTTAGTATTTTGACACTAAGGCAGTATCTTAGTGCAAGGGGCCCTAATGACCAAGTTGTCGACGGGCCCTTAAACCCAACACACTCACTCACTCACTCACTCACTCTTAGTGCAAGTTTCACATGTAGTACTATCACATACTTACATATAATCAGCAGAGCTGCCATGATAAACGCCATAGCTCGAAAGTGATGGCCACTTCTAAGGGAGGCAGCGGCATCTATAAAGCATGCTGTGGTGTATAAGATTATAGCAACCATACCGCCTACGATGTACAATGCCAGCAGAGGACGATTTTCCTGAAATCATTTTGAATATCTCTAAATAAAGCTGATGTGTAATTACAAGATATTATTCTCAATAACCAATTCACAAATATCTACTAGTCCTATAAATGTTTCCTATTCAGGTATAGGAATTCTTAAGCAATTGACCTCATATTATCTACACTTAAACCATTATGTCAGTACAAACTAGGTCGTCTCCAGGGGTAGTTCCTCCCTGGCATAGCATGGCACTACCTTAGAAAAGAAGAAGATAGTACCTATCTAAAATAAGAACAAATTAGAAACTACGAGTAAGAGCTCCACTTATCTTACTAATATTGCAAGATTTTCCACAGCTGACATGTTTCAAGTTGTAATCCAACTTCTTTTCAGACTTAAAAATTAAAAAACACAACAGTACATTGAGTTCTGGTATTTATAGAAAATCTACTCACACTGATAATTACACAAAACATAAAAGTTTTAATCCTTTTGCACACAAATTTCATGTTTTGAATAGTTTAATTTATAGGTTAATAAACATCCCCCCTAATAAGGAACAAGTTGAAGCAGAATATAAACACATTATTAACACTGCGGTAATTAATGGTTTTAATACAGATTTTATACATAAAAATTTAAGTATCGAAAGGCTGTTAAAGAGGTTCGTATCCTCAAAAAAATAAAAGATAATTCTATTTCTAAAACGTTAACTTACCATCCGTGGGCCAATAAAAATTTACAAAAACATTTTAAAGAATATGGAATAAATTTTGTCCCTCAAAATAAATTTAATGTACAAAATTTACTAAATTTTTCTAAAAAGGATAAAATACGAAATTATGAAAATCTGACATTTATCAATTTAGCTGTTTGGATTGTGATAGGGTTTATATTGGTAAAACTAAACGTCATTTAGAAACCAGAATAAAAGAGCATTTTAGAAATATTAAATATAAATAAATTGACAAATCAGCTGTGGCAGATCATGTTTGGTCATTTAATCATGAAATAAATCCAGCGGTTAAATTTTAAAAAATTAAATAGATCTATAGATTTCATGTTTGGGAAAAGATATTTATTCTAAAAAGCAAGAACCGCGTTATGAATTTTGAAATACCACCAATAGACTGTATTTATAGGTTTTTGTTTTCAGAGATTGGTGACAGATAGCTGTAAAATGAGCATCAGTAACTATGGTAACTTGTTTGTATAGCTTTGAAAAAAAGTTGGAGACAACTTGAAACGTGTCAGCTGTGGAAAATCTTACAATATTAATAAGATACGTGAAGCTTTTAGTTTCTACTTTGTTCTTATTTTAGATTCTGTTGCTTCACTGTTAATAGCCTCAATATTTCCTTAAATAGTATATTAAATGTATAATTAGTATATCGGAATATAATAAATACTGTACATAAAGAATGCAGTTATGTCTTTTATTCTTGAGGACAAAATGAAACGTGTGGTGCGATAATAGAAAATGGAACGGAATAAGCATTATTTTTTCCACAGTATTGCTTTTCAAATGGTCAAACAGGAAAGGGAAAAAGGACACAGTCAGAACAGCCTAGAAGGAAATCCAAATAAACGGAAAATGGGAATACTACAATAAAGAGGAAGCAAAAAGACGAGCGCGGAAACGAAGCGGATCCCGTGGAAAACGAAAGAAGAAGAATTTAATTAATGAATTTCACCTGAACACTCTAAATATTAGAACACTGAGAACCATAGAAAGGGAAATTAAGTTAGGCAATGCTCTAGCACAAATAACGTTTAGTATACTGGGGCTAGGCGAGCTAAGAAAAATGTTCCAAAACGCTAGAAAAAACAAACGACAATATAATATACTGTATCGCTGAAACAAAAGAACAGATAGCCGTTGCTTTCAGAGTACACGAAGACCATAAAAACTGTATTAGAGGGTTTATAGGAATTAGCGAGAGGATAGCAGTCCTAAGAGTGGAAAATAAGGAAAAAATCACTCTTGTACAAGTATACGCCCCGACTAAAAACAGCCCAGCCGAAGAAATAGAAGAATTCTATGAAGATATACAGAGAACAAGCGTGAAATACAGGGATCAGTGAGTACACGTAAAGTGAGACTTCAACAGCAGGACAGAGAGACTTCAACAGCAAGATAGGGAGACTTCAACAGCAAGACAGGGAGACTTCAACAGAGGGACAGGGAGACTTCAACAGCAGGACAGAGAGACTTCAACTGCAAGATAGGGAGACTTCAACAGCAGGACAGAGAGACTTCAACAACAAGATAGGGAGACTTCAACAGCAAGATATGGAGACTTCAACAAGATATGGAGACCAACAGCACGAAAAGGAGACTTCCAAAGCAAGACAGGGAGACTTCAACAGCAAGATAGGGAGACTTCAACAGCAAGATAGATAGACTTCAACAGCAGGATATGGAGACTTCAACAGCAAGACAGGGAGACTTCAACAGCAAGATAGAGAGACTTCAACAGCAAGACAGGGAGACTTCAACAGCAAGATAGGGAGACTCCAACACGAAGAGAGGGAGACTTCAACAGCAAGATAGGGAGACTTCAACAGCAAATTAGGGAGACTTCAACAGCAAGACATGGAGACTTCAAAAGCAAGACAGGGAGACTTCAATAGCAATATACGGAGGCTTCGACAGCAAGATAGGGTGACTACAACACCAATATAGGCAGACTTCAACAGCAAGCTAGATAGACTTCAACAGTAAGAGAGGGAGACTTTAACAGGCAAGATAGGTACTCTTCAACAGCAAGATAGGGAGACTTCAACAGGACACCGAGACTTCAACAGCAAGATAGGGGACTTCAACAGAAAGATAGGGAGACTTCAAAAGCAAGATAGGTAGACTTCAACAGCAAGATAGGTAGACTTCAACTGCAAGATAGGGGCACTTGAACAGTATGCCACGTAGACTTCAACAACAAGACAGGGAGACTTCAACAGCAAGATAGGGAGACTTCAAAAAAAGGTAGGGAGACTTCAACAACAAGACAGGGAGACTTCAACAAGAAGATAGGGAAAATTCCACAAGACAGGGAGACTTCAAAAACAAGACTGGGAGACTTCAAAAGCAAGATAGGGAGACTTCAACAACAAGACAGGGAGACTTCAACGGCAAGTTAGGGATACTTCAACAGCAAGATAGGGAGACTTCAACAACAAGATAGGGAAAGTTCAACAACAAGATAGGGAAACTTCAGCAGCAAGATAGGGGCACTTGAACAGTATGCCACGTAGACTTCAACAACAAGACAGGGAGACTTCAACAGCAAGATAGGGAGACTTCAAAAAAAGGTAGGGAGACTTCAACAACAAGACAGGGAGACTTCAACAAGAAGATAGGGAAAATTCCACAAGACAGGGAGACTTCAAAAACAAGACTGGGAGACTTCAACAGCAAGATAGGGAGACTTCAACAACAAGACAGGGAGACGTCAACAGCAAGATAGGTGGACTTCAACAACAACACAGGGAGGCTTCAACAGCGAGATAGTGAGACTTCAACAGAAAGATAAGGAGACTTCAACAGCAAGATAGGCAGACTTCATCAAGACAGGGAGACTTCAACAGCAAGATAGGTAGACTTCAACAACAAGACAGGGAGGCTTCAACAGCGAGATAGTGAGACTTCAACAGAAAGATAAGGAGACTTCAAAAGCAAGATAGGCAGACTTCATTAGCCAGGGAGACTTCAACAGCAAGATATGGAGACTTCAACAGCATGATAGGGAGACTTCAACAACAAGATAGGGAGACCTCAACAGCAAAATAGGGAAACTTCAACAAAAAGATAGGGAGACTTGAACAAAAAGTTAGCGAGACTACAACATCAAAACAGGGAGAGTTCAACAGCAAGATAGGGAGACTTAAATAAGATAGGGAGACCTCATCAGCAAGCCAGGTAGACCTATACAAAGAGACCCGCAGACGTCAACAGCAAGATAGGGAGACTTCAACAAGACAGGAAGACTTCAACAATAAGATAGAGACACTTCAAAAACAAGATAGGGAGACTTCAAAAGCAAGCCAGGTAGACTTCAACAAGACAGGGAGACTTCAACAGCAAGATAAGGAGACTTCAACAACAAGAAAGGGAGACCTCAACCACAAGATCGGGAGACTTCAACAACAAGACAGGGAGACTTCAACAAGACAGGCAAACTTAAACAGCAAGATAGGGAGACTTCAACAGCAAGATAGGTAGATTTCAACAGCAAGAGAGGGAGACTTCAACAGCAAGATAGGTAGACTTCAGCAGAAAGATAGGCAGACTCCAACAAGAAAGGGAGACTTCAACAGCAAGATAGGGAGAATTAAATAAGACAGGGAAACTTCAACAGAAAGATAGGGAGACTTCAACAGCAAGATAGGGAGACTTCAACAGCAAGATAGGGAGACTTCAACAAAAAGGTAGGGAGACTTCAACAGCAAGATAGGGAGACTCCAACAGCAAGATAGGGAGACTTCAACAACAAGATAGGGTGACCTCAAAAGCAAGCCAGGTAGACTTAAGCAACAAGACCCCGAGACTGCAACAGCAAGATAGGGAGACTTCAACAAGACAGGGAGACTTCAACAACAAGATAGGGAGACTTCAACAACAAGATAGGGAGACTTCAACAACAAGACAGGGAGACTTCATCAACAAGACAGGGAAACTTCAACAGCAAGATAGGGAGACTTCAACAGCAATATAGGTAGACCTCAACAGTAAGATAGGGAGACTTTAACAGCAAGATGGGTAGACTTCAGCAGCAAGATAGGTAGACTTCAACAGCAAGATAGGGAGACTTCAACAAGACAGTGAGACTTAAAAAGCAAAATAGGGAGACTTAAACAAGATGTAAGGGAGACTTCCACAACAAGATAGGGAGACTTCAACAACAAGACAGGGAGACTTCATCAACAAGACAGGGAAACTTCAACAGCAAGATAGGGAGACTTCAACAGCAATATAGGTAGACTTCAACAGTAAGATAGGGAGACTTCAACAAGACAGTGAGACTTAAAAAGCAAAATACGGAGACTCCAACAAGACAGGAGGACTTCAACAGCGAGATAGGGAGTCTTCAGCAACAAGATAGGGAGACTTCAACCGCAAACCAGGTATGCTTCAGCAACAAGACAGTGAGATTCAACAACAAGATAGGGAGACTTCAACAACAAGACAAGGAGACTTCAACAGCAAGAAAGGGAGACTTCAACACCAAGACATGTACACTACAACAACAAGATAGGGAGACTTCAACGGCAAGAAAGAGAGGCTTCAAAAGCAAGACAGGGAGACTTCAACAGCAAGATAGGGAGACTTCAACAACAAGATAGGGAGACTTCAACAGCAAAGGTAGACTTCAACAAGACAGGAAGACTTCAACAACAAGAAAGGGAGACCTCAAAAACAAGATAGGGAGACTTCAAAAACAAGACAGCGAGACTTCAGCAACAAGACAGGGAAACTTCAACAGCAACATAGGGATACTTTAACAACAAGACAGGGAGACTTCAACAACACGATAGGGAGACTTCAAAAGCAAGAAAGGGAGACTTCAACACCAAGACATGGACACTACAACAACAAGATAGGGAGACTTCAATGGCAAGACAGAAAGGCTTCAACAGCAAAACAGGGAGACTTCAACAGCAAGATAGGGAGACTTCAATAAGAAGATAGGGAGACTTCAACCGCAAACCAGGTATGCTTCAACAACAAGACATTGAGACTTCAACAAAAAGATAGGGAGACTTCAACAACAAGACAGGGAGACTTTAACAGCAAGATATTGAGAGTTCAACAACAAGATAGGGAGACTTCAACAACAAGACAGGGAGACTTCAACAGCAAGATAGGGAGACTTCAACAATAAGATAGGGAGACTGCAACAGCAAGATTGGGAGACTTCAACAGCAAGACAGGAAGACTTCAACAAGAAGACACGGAGACTTCAACAGCAGGAGAGTAAGACTTCAACAGCAAGACAGGGAGACTTCAATAGCAAAACAGGCAGAGTTCAACAGCAAGAGAGAGAGACTTCAACAAGACAGGTTGACTTAAACAGCAAGACAGGGAAACTTAAACAAGACAGGTAGACTTAAACAGCAAGACAGGGAGACTTCAACAACAAGGCAGGTAGACTTCAACAGCAAGACATGGGCACTACAACAAAGAGATAGGGAGACATCAACGCCAAGATACTGAGGCTTCAACAGCTAGACAGAAAGACTTTACCAGCAAGATAGGGAGACCTAAACAGCAACATAGGGAGACTTCAAGAAAAGGGTAGGGAGACTTCAACAGCAAGACAGGGAGACATCAACAGCAAGACAGGGAGATTCCACCAGCAAGATAGGGAGACTTCAACAGCATGCCATATAGACTTCAACATCAAGATAGGGAGACTTCAACTACAAGATAGGCAGACTTCAACAATAAGAAAGCGAGACTTCATCAGCAAGAGCGGGGGACTTCAACAGCAAGATAGGGAGACTTCAACAATAAGACAGAGATACTTCAAAAACAAGACAGCGTGACTTCAACAGCAAGACAGGGAGACTTCAACAGCAATATAGGGAGACTTCAACAAGACAGGGATACTTTAACAGCAAGATAGGTAGAATTCAACAGCAAGACAGGGAGACTTCAACAACAAGACAGAGAGACTTCAACAGCAAGATAGGTAGAGTTCAACAGCAAGATAGGGAGACTTCAACTACAAGATAGGGAGGCTTCAACAACAAGATAGGGAGACTTCAAAAGCAAGATAGGTAGACTTCAACAACAAGATACGAAGACTTCAACAGAAAAATAGGGAGACTTCAACAGCAGGACAGGGAGACTTGAACAGCAAGACAGGGAGACTTAAACAGCAGGACAGGGAGACTTCAACAGCAAGACATGGAGACTTCAACAGCAAAACATTGAGACTACAACAAAAAGATAGGGAGACTTGAACGGCAAGACAGGGTGGCTTCAACTGCAAGACAGGGAGACTTCAACAGCAAGTTAGCGAGACATCAACAGCAAGATAGGGAGACTTCAACAGCAAGATAGGGAGACTTCAACAGCAAGCCCGGTAGTCTTCAACAACAAGACAGGGAGACTTCAGCAGCAAGATAGGGAGACTTAAGAGCAATATAGGGAGACTTCAACAACAAGACAGGGGGACTTCAACTACTAGATAGGGAGACTTCAACAACAATACAGGCAGACTTCAACAGCAAGATAGGGAGACTTCAAAAGCAAGCCAGGTAGTCTTAAACAACAAGACAGGGAGACTTCAACAGCAAGATAGGGAGACTTAAGAGCAATATACCGAGACTTCAACAACAAGACAGTGGGACTTCAACTACAAGATAGGGAGACTTCAACTACAAGATAGGGAGACTTCAACTACAAGATCGGGAGACTATAACTAGAAGACAGGGAGACCTCAACTACAAGATAGGGAGACCTAAACTACAAGATAGGGAAACTTCAACTACAAGATAGAGAGTCTTGAACAACAAGATAGGGAGACCTCAACTACAAGATAGGGAGACTTCAACTACAAGATAGGGAGACTTTAACAACAAAACAGGGAGACCTAAACTACAAGATAGGGAGACCTCAACTACAAGATACGGAGACTTCAACTACAAGATAGGGAGACCTCAACAACAAGATAGGTAGACCTCAACTACAAGATAGGAAGACTTCAACTACAAGATACGGTGACTTCAAGTACTAGATAGGGAGACCTCAACTACAAGATAGGGAAACTTCAACTACAAGATAGAGAGTCTTGAACAACAAGATAGGGAGACCTCAACTACAAGATAGGGAGACTTCAACTACAAGATAGGGAGACTTTAACAACAAAACAGGGAGACCTAAACTACAAGATAGGGAGACCTCAACTACAAGATACGGAGACTTCAACTACAAGATAGGGAGACCTCAACAACAAGATAGGTAGACCTCAACTACAAGATAGGAAGACTTCAACTACAAGATACGGTGACTTCAAGTACCAGATAGGGAGACCTCAACTACAACATAGTAGACCTCAACTACCAGATAGGGAGACCTCAACTACAAGATAGGGAGACTTCAACTACAAAATAGGGAGACTTTAACAACAAGACAGGAAGACCTCAACTACAAGATAGGGAGACCTAAACTACAAGATAGGGAAACTTCAACTACAAGATAGGGAGTCTTTAACAACAAGATAGGGAGACCTCAACTACAAGATAGGGAGACTTAAACAACAAACAGGGAGACCTCAACTACAAAATAGGGAGACTTTAACAAAAAGATAGGGAGACTTCAACTACAAGATAGGGAGACTTCAACTACAAGATAGGGAGACTTCAACTACAAGATAGGGAGACTTTAACAACAAGACAGGGAGACTGTAACAACCAGAAAGGGAGACCTCAACTACAAGACAGGGAGACTTCAACTACAAGAAGGGGAGACTTTAACAACAAGACAGGGAGACCTCAACTACAAGAAGGGGAGACTTCAACTACAAGATATGGAGACTTTAACAACGAGAAAGGGAGACCTCAACTACAAGACAGGGAGACTTCAACTACAAGAAGGGGAGACTTCAACTACAAGATAGGGAGACTTTAACAACGAGAAAGGGAGACTTTAACAACAAGAAAGGGAGACTTTAACTACAAGACAGGGAGACTTCAACTACAAGAAAGGGAGACCTCAACTACAAGATAGGGAGACTTTAACAACAAGATAGGGAGACTTTAACAACAAGGCAGGGAGACCTCAACTACAAGATAGGAAGACCTCAACTACAAGATACGGAGACTTCAACTACAAGATAGGGAGACCTCAACAACAAGATAGGTAGACCTCAACTACAAGATAGGAAGACTTCAACTACAAGATAGGGACACTTCAAGTACAAGATAGGGAGACTTCAACTACAAGATAGGGAGACATCAACTACAAGATAGGGAGACTTCAACTACAAGATAGGGAGAGTTGAACAGCAAGATAGGGAGGCTTCAACAGCAAGATAGGGAGACTTCAGCAGCAAGATAGGGAGACTTCAACAACAAGATAGGGAGACTTCAACAACAAGATAGGGAGACTTGAACAGCAAGATAGGGAGACTTGCAGAGCAAGACAGGTGGACTTCAACAGCAAGATAGGGAGACTTCAACAGCAAGATAGGGAGTCTTGAACAGCAAGTCAGGTAGACTTCAACAGCGAGATAGGGAGAGTTCAACAGCAAGATAGGGAGACTTCAACAGCAAGCCAGGGGGACTTCAACAGTAGGATAGGGAGACTTCAACAGCAAGTAAGGGAGACTTCAACAGCAGGATAGGGAGACTTCAACAGCAAGTCAGGGAGACTTCAACAGTAGGACAGGGAGACTTCAACAGCAAGCCAGGGGGACTTCAACAACAGGATAGGGAGACTTCAGCAGCAAGTCAAGGAGACTTCAACAGCAGGATAGGGAGACTTCAACAGCAAGTAAGGGAGACTTCAACAGCAGGTTAGGGAGACTTCAACAGCAAGTCAGGGAGACTTCAACAGTAGGACAGGGAGACTTCAACAGCAAGTAAGGGAGACTTCAACAGCAGGATAGGGAGACTTCAACAGCAAGTCAGGGAGACTTCAACAGTAGGACAGGGAGACTTCAACAGCAAGTCAAGGAGACTTCAACAGTAGGATAGGGAGACTTTAACTGCAAGATAGGTAGAAGGGTGGAATACGGAGAGCTTGGAGAACCATATGACATAGGGAAAAGGAATGGCAGAGGGGAAAGACTCATACAATTTGCTGAAGAGCACAACTCATTTTACAAGAAGTCCCTGCAAAACCATAGCAAGATGTAAACACAAGAAAAGCTAAAAAAGCAAATTTTTTCTTTTACCAGCCGATTTTGTAAAAGTAAATAGTTTTTTATTCAAATTGGATGTGGAATTCCACAAGAATGTACGAAGATAACAGTTTGTTACTTGTAAGATGCGTAGAGTAACTTATTTCTGACATAACTTCGACATCACACAGGGTTTCAAAATAATGAATCAGTTAAAAGGTGTGAAGGAATACTCCGAGCAGCTCTTTCAGATGTGAAGTAACTTGATAACGTTGCGTTGAGGTTGGTCAGGGAATTGACCTGGTTTGAGGATGTAAGTAGGTCGGGCGCATTCGTTTTCGTTTGATGTTCTGGGAGTTAACACTTCTGACCAGCCTACACTTGCACAGTAAACATGGAAGGACAAGGCAGGTTATGTGTTTATGTTCTCAAGAAGCACCGTTACTTTGTCTATGCACTGAGCTAGTGAAAGTGACACCCACTCAATGTGCAGCTTTGCCAGCTTGTTTTCGACAGAACTAAAAGATCTCCTTAGGAAATGGTCAAAGACAAAAGCGTAAGATACAAAATGTGTTCCAAATATCGGACTTTCTGCTGGTTTAAATTAATGTAATGGATTCCCTTACACCCTGTATATATCTTATGTCTCAAACATATCAACATCTCTCAAGATTAACAAGAATGGAAAAAATTTAATAGGATGTTTACGATAAATTCAAGATAAATGTTTTAGTTTCCAACAGAATTTTAAATATATGAGGGCAACACTGAAAATGTTTAGTTGGTTTGAGTTGTTATAACAATTTGTTAGCTATCAGTTCACCCACACATTAATTTGATTAGAGGACATTTGCGTGCTTTTTACAGCTTTAAAAGGTCATTAAGCTTTAACACTGTAAAGATTGACTTAGAAAAGTATTTGGCAAAGACAATTTATAATGGTACAGCAAATTCAGAAGAGATTGGGTTTCTCTTAGTGATACATTTCATGAAGGACGCCCAAGAGCTGCTCTTATTGCTGAAAATATTGCCATTGTGCAATGCCTGAAGAAGACAGACAGACAGACATCTTACACATTTATTCGAGCGACATTAGGGATTAGCATGAGAGAAATCCAAAACATTTTAGCTCAACAGTTAAAAACTTCTTGCCAATGGATTGCACATAAAGTGGCTCGTGATAGAAAGCAACAATGCATTCATTGGTGCAGAAAAACTCTGGAAATTTTTCAACCCGGCACTTAATTTGGGCTGGTGATGAATCCTGGAGTTACTGTTATCTTATATATTTAAACGAGCAATTCTTGTATATATATTTATTCCGCGCAACTTGGAAAAGGCTCTAACGATTTTGATCAAATTTTGTATTCAGATAGATTTTTGCCTTTTAAGTTCATCTATATAGGAGTAATTCCCAAAAAAAGGCGATTTTACACAAAAAATAACATTTTTTATTCCCGCTTCTACAGTGCAATTCTTGTATATATATATTCCCCGTATTTCAGAAATGGCTCTAAAGATTCGGTTAAATTTTTGTATACATGCATATTACATTCAGAGTTTTCTCTACTCACTTTTGGGTAACACATTCACATCTCTTTCTCTACTCAGTCTTCTATAAACAATTTTCCATATAAAACGTGATTTTGCACCGAAAAACACTTTTATCCCCACTTTTAAGATAAGTCAAACCATGTTCTGTATGTTTGAAGCAGAAGTGCTATTACATTCACACTGTTTTCTCCTCTCACTATTAAGTGATACATTCACACCTCTTTCTCTACTTACTCTTCTGCATATAAGTCATACAATTTTCTGTATATTTGAAATAGAGATGCTGCATATTACATTCACAGTGGTTTCTGTACTTACTTTTGGGTATCACATTCACATCTCTTTCTCTACTCAGTCTTCTATAAATAATTTTCCATAAAAAACGTGATTTTGCACCAAAAAACACTTTTATCCCCACTTTTAAAATAAGTCATGCCATGTTCTGTATGTTTGAAGCAGAAGTGCTATTACATTCACACAGTTTTCGACTCTCACTTTTAGGTAACACATTCACATTTGTGTCTCTACTCACTCTTCTGTAAACAATTTTCCATAAAAAGCGTGATTTTGCACCGAAAAACACTTTTATCCCCACTTTTAAAATTAGTCATACCATGTTCTGTATGTTTTAAATAGAAATGCTATTACATTCACACTGTTTTCTCCTCTCACCATTAGGTAACACATTCACATCTCTTTCTCTACTTACTCTTCTACAAATAAGTCATACAATTTTCTGTATATTTGAAATAGAGATGCTGCATAATACACTCACAGTGGTTTCTGTACTTACTTTTAGGTATCACATTTACGTCTCCTTCTCTACTCACCCTTCTATAAATAATTTTCCATAAAAAACGTGACTTTGCACCAAAAAACACTTTTATCCCCACTTTTAAAATTAGTCATACCATGTTCTGTATATTTTAAATAGAAATGCTATTACATTCACACTATTTTCTCCTTTCACTATTAGGTATCACGTTCACATCTCTTTCTATACTTTTCTATAAAGAAATCATGCAATATTCTGTATGTTTGAAATAGAAATGCTACATATTATATACATACTGTTTTCTCTACTCACTCTTAGGTAACACATTCACATCTCTCTCTACTCACTCTTCTACAAATAACTCATACAATTTTGTGCACGTTTGAAATAGAAATGCTACGTATTACATTCATACTGTTTTCTCTACTTGCTTTTGGGTAACACACTCATAACTGTTTCTCTACTTGCTCTTCTAGAAATAAGTCATACAATTTTGTGCATGTTTGATATAGAAATGCTGCATGTTAGATTCACATTGTTTACTCTACTCACTTTTAGGTAACACCTTCACATGTCTTTCTCCACTCACTCTTCTACAAACAATTCATATCATCTATACAACTTGAATGTTTGTATATATCTAACTGTTAATCTCGAAAACTGTTTAACCGATCACCGCGATATTTGGCACATATATGTATTTTTTTCATGGAGAGTTTTTATGGTAACAATTTTACTACACAATATATTACTTTCAAGTGGTTTTCTACACGCTTTTCTTTTACGTAGTGCATTCATGTATTCTCTGTTTGCCCTTCAACATACAATTCATATAATATTCTAGGATTGAAATATAAATGCAGCGTATTACATTCACACGATTTCCTCTACTAATTCTTCCTTTACGAGACACAATCAGTCTTCTTTCGCTACTCGCCCTTCAACATATAATTCATGCAATTTGCTATATGTTTGAAACAAATACAACGTATTACATTCATACTACTTTCTCTGTTCACTTTTGTTTTACGTAACAATTCACATGTTATTCCCTATGGTTTATCAACTTCATACATACCAAGGCCTATACATATCGTATGTTGAAGAGTGATAAAATCCAAAACAGGTTGACCGATCGCCATGAAAAGTGACATTTTTTTCATGGCGAAGGTTTTTATGTAATCCATTTTACCACGCAATGTATTACGTTCACATGGTTTTCTCTACTCCCTTTTCTTTTATCTAACATACTACCCCTTCTTCTGCAAACAATCCATACATTTTTCCATACACTTGAAATATAAGTGCAACGTATAACATTCACACGGTTTTTCTACTCATTTTTCTTTAGTAAAACACAATCATATTTCTTTCACTACTCCCGCTTCGACGAACAATTACGAACAATTCATACACTTTTCTATATGTTTGAAACATGCGTAGTACATTCACATGGCTTTATCAACCACCTTTTCTTTCTGTAGTATTTGTTATTCTTCAACATTGCTTTTCCTTAGTGTCGCTCCGGTGTTTCAATAAAAAATAAAGAAATAGTTAAAAAAGTAAAGTAATCACAATTGGCGTCCGGAGTGTGACGAAAAGCCCGATATGGAACAGTTGATGAAACAAATGTTAGCCAAGATGCACATAATGGGAAATGAAATGAATTCCGGAATGCGGCAGAGGAAACAAATATGAAACCCGGATTGGAAAAATGTAAACTACGGCATACTAACGAGCGACTGGCCGGGGTTAAGGAAGCCATGGAAGAACTCCATGGAAGTATGAAGGACCTTGGTCATGGAGTCAATCACAGCAGCAAAGAACTGAACTCCATAATGGAACAAATGCTCGACGAAAACCTAAAACTGGGTGGATATCTATGGGGGAGACCTGCTTTCAGCAGTACACGTTTTACAGCTGAAATGATGGTGTTTATGCAATATTTTTATGTATTTCTATATCTGTTGTATCTCGGACATTACTCTTAACAATTGCGACAGGTAGTTTTATTTAGTTAACGTTTTGCCTTTCAGGTATCTTCTCCCACAAAAAATAAGATTTCACAAAAACAGAGGCGAAAAACGCCGAGCGAAGCTCGGTCGCCCAGGTACTGATCCTGAAAAGAAAAGGGTCTTTCGAACTGAACATAGGCCTATAAAACTCACAGAGCTGTTAAGAACAGTGATTACCAGCTTATGCAAAACCGGAGTAGGCGTATTTGCCCCCATGTACATCTTGCTGAGTGAGAGAGTGAGTTAGTGCGTGAGAGTGAGTGAGTGAGAGAGAATGAGTGAATGAGGCACTCTCACTGGTTTGAGATTTCAATGTCATTCTGGCAGGTTGTCACAGTAGCTTAATGGTTAGAGCACCCGACTAGTATGCGGAGTGTCTGTGGTTCAAATCCCAGCTGTGGCATTGAATTTTTATGTTGCAGCTCCACCTCTCAAACATTGTCCACACGCAGCTTGTGTATTTAAAAACACCAACAGTAAGTTTGTTGGCATAAATAAATAAAAATAATTACAAGTTGTCTTGCTTATCGAAACACATAGGTGACGAACTGCACTGCCTTATCTAGTAAATCAACTCATCGTTGTCTAAAGTTGAGCCAAGTGTAAAACCCAGGTCAATGGACTGGCGCTCACGAGCGTATCATCAAGGATATGTGACTTGGAGAGTTGTATCGCACTCGTTAAAAAATGATTTTATTGTTTAATGACAATGTCAATTGCCAGGATCACATCAGTGTCGCCGGTGAGCCGGAATTTCGTCCTGCAGGAGTTGTTTTACATTCCAGTAGATGTACTGACATAGGGCTGTCTCGACTTGGGCCGGATTTGAACCCGCGATCTTGGGACCAGTAGGCCAGCATCTAACAATTGAGCCACCCAGACTGACATCGCGCTCGTTAGACTGTCAGGCGGCAGTTCACCACGTGCATGTGACTCCTGACCAACCTGCAAGAAGTCGCCTATGATTGCTGCCAGGCTGAAGGGAAATAAGTACTTTATGCACAAAACGAAGGAGGGGGAGTGAAGCGTCAGGATGACTCGAGAGTCAAGATTGGACATCGCTGGGTGGGAAGATTGTATTGCTACTATACTGTACCTTACTGCTGATTGGTACACATAGACTGCTTACTGCAAGTTTCTGAATAACGCGAAAAAGGAGAAACAATTTTACATTATGACTGCACGTGGTCCCATACACCAACAACTGGATACTCACTTCCCTGATCTAGCAACTTGTGTTTCAACAACTTACGGATAGAATGTGTGGAATCACTTCTTTATCATCAGATGAAGCATTACAAACATGGGGTTTCTGAAGTAGGAACCTCGCGAAGAGTGGCATCATTGCTTTAAGAATAGGTTTCAAAGAGTGCAAAACATCACTTACATTAAGGGGAGTTAGGGGTGAGTTTAGGAAATTCTACAATTTGTATGCCAGCAGTACCAAATTTTAACCACGTTAATATAGTGTTTAGATATGCAGCTGTACAAAATTTGAAGTAAGTCAAATAGTTTTTTAATTAAAAACTTGAGACAGAATATTAGAAGACCCCAATAGAAAATCGTTCATGTAAATGTTTGTTAAAAGTGTATAAATATTAGAATTGTTTGTGTTCCATAATAAAAATAGGGGACGATAATTGGGATCACTTCCCTAACGAGAAAGAACTATTTGCGCGGATAAATACGGCGAATGAAGACGAAAATGGCGGTGTGTCGTGTCAAAAAGCGACGCCAAGAAACAGTTTACTAGCGTCTATATGTTCGAGGTGATAAGACGTGTTTTGGTAGCATGTAAACATGGAACTTTCACCAAACTTTCTTCCAGCATAAATTCTACTAAATTAAAAAAGTGTAAAGGTTTTTAAGTATTTAATATGGTGCTGAGAGTGTAAAGTATCGAAGTGCTAATAAATAAATACATTGTGATAAAGAAACATTGATACATGCATTCCATCTGTTACCACGACCCTGTAGATAGAAAACGAGTCTCATAGCACAGCCCTTTCCATTAGTTTCATTAAAAACGGCACCAAAATGGCTTGCCAAACGTGGAACTTGAATTTAGGATGGAATGCAAATTACGGGAATTAAAATCACGATAAACATCAAGTGACGCCATATCATTGCGCCAAAGGAAAGAAGACGCCATTAGACCATCGTTTGATATCGCCAACAGAACACTGATGAACGGATAATCAACGATACATCAGGACACCGATGCACGGATAATCAACGCGGGAAAACACCGGAGATCATCTAGCGAAGCCAACTGCCCAGGAGACGTACATAACTGGACGAAGCAACGGAAAAAAAGTAGGATCAAACATTTTTGTTTTCACATACAGTTTATTTTCATTTTTATGTTACTGAGAAGCGGCAAAGTAGTGGGACTTTTAACCCTAAGTGAATTGAATAAAGAAATTAAAATGTCGCGAAAAGAGATAGAAACAGGAGTGGGGGAAGGGGCAGATAGGCCTAGTTATCAGGTAGAACTAGAAAGGAACAGGTTGAAATAGGGAAAGACCAAAGGTTATTAATGACCATGTTTGAAAGACTAGAACAAAAAATGGAACAAAACAAGGTAGAATTAGGTCAGAAAATGGAACAAAATAACGTAGAATTGAGACAGAACATAGAACAAAGTTTAGGTCAGAAAATGGAACAGAATAGGGCAGAATTAAAACAGGACATAGAACAAAGCTTAGGTCAGAGTATAGGTCAGAAGCTAGAACAGAATAAGGAAGAGATAGGCCAGAAAATGGAGGAAGTGAGAAAGGACTTAGAACAGAAAATGGAATTAGGAAGACAGAACTTAGAACAGAAAATAGAATTAGGAAGACAGAACTTAGACCAGAAAATACAATTAGGAAGACAGAACTTAGAACAGAAAATAGAATTAGGAAGACAGGAGTGTAAAGAAAATATGAAAGTAATAGAAACTAATTTAAAATTAGTACATAAAAACTTAAATGAAGCAAAGGAAGCCTTAGAAGCTAGGATAGAAATCGTAGGAGATAGGATCGTAAAAATAGAATCAGAAATGAGAGAGAATAAGATTGTATTAGAAGGAGAAATTGCTAGGTGTAGAGAGGAAATAACAGAATGTAATACAAGTGTAGACTGTAAGATTACAAATGTAAAAGCAGAAATAACTGAGGAATTAAGGAAAGAGATTGAGGTAGTAAAGAAAGACATTATTAATGAAACTGTAGAGCAAATTGTAATTCCTAAAATTAAGACGATGACTGATGTGGTGCATTTGCAACAGGATGCTATAAATGATATGAAACAAAGTCACTTAGAAATAAAGAATGATTTAAAATCAATTTGTGAAGAAATGAAAAAAGGGAAAGAAAGTTTGGCTAATGTAAATGATGTTGTGAATGCACTACAAAGGCAAGATGATCTAGATGTAAGTAATGTACAAGATGAGAGTTATTTGAATAATGTACAAAATGTTGACTCACCATACAGAGAAAGAGATTCACAACCAAACAATGACACAACACATAGCACATGTTACACCAACAGCATATTACATGAAATCACACCACCTACATTTGACGAGGAGAAGGGAGACGATCCAAAACTCTTTGTTAAAGAGATGGAAGAGTATTTTAAAGTGAAAAGGATACCAAATGAGCTTAGGATGATGATAGTCAAGAAAAGCTTAAAACACAAGGCATTAGAATGGCTCAGGTTAACACTAGCTGGTCATGAGTCGTATAGTTCATTCAGAAATTTATTCCTATCAAGGTATTGGGGCCCAGCTAAGCAAAACCAAACTAGGATAGAGCTAGCGACAGGTAGATATGATCCAACCAAAGGGTTATCGCTAGTCGATTATTTTATGAAAGTAGCCAACAAAGGAGAGCTATTAGACCCCAACTTGTCGGAAGCAGAACTAATTACCAGCATAACAAGACATTTCCCAGACACAGTGAGAACAGGGTTAATTGTTGCGAGGCCAGTAGATTTTGCAGATATGATAGAATTGCTGACAGCCTTCGAAACACAAAATGGTCGGCCTAATGAGCATAGACATAGGAACGGTCACCCAAACTCACCCATCTTAAACCGGAGCACGGCTACGAACAACCAGAGTGAGGGAGAAGATAGAAATACTAGGAACACCCATGAAAGGGGGAGAGGGGCACACCATTTCCCACAACCACATAATCATGGCGAGAGGATGGAGAACACAAGACAGCGGTACCACGACACAATACCGAGGGGTGAATCGAGATACAGAACGCATAGATATGATTGGGGGAGACCAGGAGACCGTACTCATCAAGTGAATCACATACGATTCTGTAGGGAATACTTAAACAGCCAAAGGTCGTCATACAATAGGGGTTCACGCCAAAGGGGCAGAAACCAATGGAACACCGACAACGTAAGACAACAGGAACAGAATGAAAATGTGCCGGATAGGACCGATGCTGCGCAGAATACAGTCAACTTTGTGTCCCGGAAGTTGACCTGTGTGGCAGTAGGGGCAATATTGACCAATATAATGTAGGTACCTTGAGAAGACAGGCAAGTGAAAGAAAGGAAATAACCAATCCACCAATGATTAGGCTGAAGATATGGGGTATCGAATTGCCAGCGATGATTGATGCAGGAGCCAGCACATCAGTATGTGACGAACAGCTATTCCAGGAATTAATAACTAAGAGAAATGCTGAATTCTTGCCTGTGTGTGGAGTGCATTGCAGCACAGCAATTGGCAAGAAAAAGGAACATGTTAAATACCAGGTAAGGCTGGTAATAGAAATCGGAAGTTGGAAGTTCGATTTTATTGCCCTGGTAATACATAGACTAACAGCTACCCTAATCATTGGCAGTGATTTGCTTAATCTTTGGAGGTCGGTGATTAATTATGACCTACATGAATTCATTACTAAGGAAGGAACCTCAGAATGCACTGCGAAGTTCCTGGAGGAAGAAACATGCCAGGAGGAACCAGACCAGACAGGGATCCATCCGGATGAACAATTCTTTGTGGAAAACATCAATGTCCACAAGAATAGGTTGGTAGACCTGAGGATAAGTAAGAAGAAAACAGGTTGGACGAGCGAGGAGGAAACTAATGTTTGCAGCCATTGGATCTGCACAGAAGACGAGTATGTTACCTCGAACAACTACCAACCTGAATCACTACCAACAGATGGAGAAGAACCGATGTCACAGCTAATCGATGAGAAGGTCTGGGGGGCACATGGCATCTCTGAAGAGGAAAGGAACCAACTTAGAAAAATATTGTTTAAAAACAGGAAAGTTTTTAATAAAAAGTCAGGTACGTGTAATAAGTACGTACATACTTTTACAGTAAAAGATATCACCCCCTATTCACATAAATCCAGGCCCATCCCCAACTCCATCAGGGAGGAAGCTGACAGAGTGATCCAGAAAATGTTAGCGGGCGGAATAATAGGGCCGTCGGACTCATGTTATGTGAATCCAGTGGTATGGGTCCATAAGAAAGAGGGAAAATTGAGGATGACCATCGACGCAAGGAAGATACATGCACATACCTTGCCAGATCATTACAGGCCTGAGGGGGTAGACCAACTGATATCGAAATTGAAGGGAGGTCAACATTTTACAAGTCTTGACTTGACAGCATCATTCTGGCAAATTCCTCTTCATCCAGATGTCAGGAAATATACCTGTTTCTTGCACAAAGGAAAGGTGTACCATTTTTTAAAATGTGCCTTTGGATTATCGACCAGTAGCAGTGCACTACTGAGGGCTCTAGACAAAGTTTTTGGGGATACTATCGAGGCTTTTGTAACGCAATATGTTGACGATTTTTTAATATACAGCAAGAATCCCGAGTCACACTTACATCACATAGATTATGTATTGTCCAAGTTCCAGGAAAGCAACATGACCCTAAATTTGGAAAAGTGTGAATTTTTCGTCAAAGAGGCAGACTTTCTAGGCCACATCATTACGCCTGATGGTATACAACCTAATCCGGAGAGGGTCAAGGTCAGAGAGTATATACCACCCCCACGTAACTTGAATCAGTTGAGAAGGTTTCTGGGCATTTTACAGTACCAGTCAAAATTCGTGGTCAACTACGCTAAGGAATTAGTACCCCTTAGAGAACTGTTGAAAAAGGATACTAAGTGGGAATGGAATACCGAACACCAGGTGGCCTTTGAGAATATCAAAGAACTTTTCAAGCACAGTATTCTCCTGGAACGACCAGATCCAAATTCACCTTTTCTAATATACACCGATGCTAGTGCGCACTCATATGGAGCAATATTAGCACAAGAAGATGCAGATGGCAACAAACATGTGATTGCCACAGCTTCTAGATTTCTAAACAAGATGGAAGCCAATGCCTGCATAACAGAATTAGAAATAGGTGCAATCCATTTTGCGTTACAAAAGTTCAGACAATATATATATATATATATATATATATATATATATATATATATATATATATATATATATATATATATATATATCATTATAAAATAATTATATATACAGATCACGTAAGCCTGTCCTTCATTCAGAAATGCAAGCTAACCAACTCCACAATCTCAAGGTACATACATGAAATAACATCACACGACATAGAGGTCAAACATATCCCGGGGAAGGAGAACATCTTTAGTGACTTATTGTCAAGGTTAAGGTCGGAGAGTCACATACCCGAGACGATATGCAATCCACACCATGAAATTAAAATCATGCAGATAAATAGTAAAGAAAGTAACGAAATCTAACAAGACTTCAAAAACATAGCGAAGCTACAACAAGAAGACCCTGAATTGAAGAGGCTATTTGACAAGGCTCCAGACATAGTACCAAAATTGGAAGCCAAGATAGGCAAATTTAGGAACATCCTATTTAAATTACATGGTCGCGACGTAAGAAAGTGGAAAATGATGGTACCAAATTCCTTACAGGACAGGGTCATTTTGGCATTCCACCACTCAATGCTTCACTCTGGTACTGAGAGAACAATGCTTGCAATTGAGGAAGTACTGTACATCAAACATCTTGGCAAGAAAGTCAGGAAGTTAATTTCCTCATGCGACCTATGTCAGAAGGCCAAGCCAATTAATGTAAGATACGATGTCGTTCCACAATCCATCGTGAGGAACGAGAAAAATGCATTGGTGTGTATTGACGAACATGGAGAGCTACCAAGGGGGAAAGATGGAAACAGATACATCTTTGTCATGTTTGATGTTTTCACAAAATTCACTAAAATATACCCCATTAAGAACATTAAAAGCAGAACTTGCCTAGATAAAATCGTCAAGGACTACATCCCAAAATATGGGAGGATAAAATGTATTCTATCGGACAATGCAACAATGCATAAGAGTAAGTTATTCCAGAACACCTTAAGAACATTAGGAATAAAATTGTACTATTCCTCAGCGTATTATCCCCAAGGAAACCCAACTGAGAGAACCATGAGAGATATAAGCATATATTTCCGCCTACTCTGCCACAGAGACCACACTTCCTGGACGGAAAAATGCGGGTACATAGAGGGGGTGATTAACCATTCGGTGAACCCCACGACCAAGTTCGCCCCAATCGAATTGATGACCAACACGAAACCCAAGAGATTGACAATTGACATTGACACTACGATGGCTGCTCAAAGGGAATTGTCAGAGAAGGAAAAATGTCAATTGGCATTTAGAAGATTACAGCAAAAGGCTGAAAAAGGGAGGAACAAGGTAAAAAGATTCGTCAGGAAATGGTCCCCACAAATTGGAGAAAAGGTGCTCTTAAAAAGCCACAAAGCATCCAAGGCATCTGAGAAAAGGTCTGGAAAGATGGAGCTATTGTACACTGGACCACTGGTCATAACAAAACAGCTGGGTGACCACACGTATGAGCTACAGAATACAAATGGCAAGTTGGTAGGAAGATACCATAAAAATAAATTAAAGCCATACAAAGAAAGGACCAAATAGTCTTTGCCAACAAATATGTAAGGCAGGAATAGTAGAGATGATGGAAAATAACAATTTTTAATGGGTTACTTATAGAAAATTATGTTCAGATTAGAAAATACGACAAAAAAGAAAATCAACATAGTCATTGGCTATATTGACCACAAAGAGCATTGTCAACAAAGACAGATGAGGATACTAATTGTCATTAAAGAAATGAATTATAGCGACGGAAGATAATGTGTTTTTGACATAAGGATGTCAGGGACAAAAATAAAAAGGAATCAATTATGATGACAAAGATATAATATTTCGACAGAAAGATGTCGAGGGTGAATTGAGAAGAAAAATAATACAATTGCAGAATAATTATAAGTATAGAAGTTTTCTCTTATAGAAATAAGAGACAAAGAGGTGGCAATTAGTGAAGTAAGAAAAACCATAATCAGAAAAGCAATGCCCATGAATGAAGATGGATATAGCCAATGCTAAGCTCGAAGAAATATTGAACCAAATAATAATGAATAATAACCCAATTAAGAAAAATGGTACCATTAGTAACATCAGAGTTTAAGAACCGACTCAATGATCTGCATATACATAATAAGCTTACAAGGCAAAGAAGGCAAAGAAATGAATAAAATATTGCCATAAATATGATCATAATCATTAGCTCAAAATTTGTATCCTGTTTTTCTCTCCTCCTAACAAAGAATACAAGTCAAAAACCACATAATAAACCATGATACACTTAAATTATATTTGTATCAATGTCAAATGTACAATAACTGAGTATGTGTTGTATAAGAACTGAATATGTGTTGTACAATAACTGAATATGTATTGTATAATAACTGAATATGTTTTGTATAATAACTGGATATGTTGTGTAATAACTGAATGTGTTGTAGAATAAGTGAATATGTATTGTATAATAACTGAATATGTATTGTATAATAACAGAACATATGTGGTATGATAACTGGATATATTGTACAATAACTGAATATGTATTGTATAATAACTGGATATGTTGTGTATAATAACTGGATATGTTGTATAATAACAACATATGTGGTACAATAACTGAATATGTATTGTATAATAACTGAATATGTGATGTATAACATCTGAACATATATTATGTAGTAATTGAATATGTGAAGTTTATAAAGACATGCTGTATCATGCCAAAACAAAAGACAAAGACAAACAGCGAAGAAGACTGTAAAGAAAAGAAAAAAAATATTGTACAAAGTGATTGCATCAGAGGAGTAAGGAGAAGGATTGTATTGTGTTTCAAGATTGTAAATATAGGTGACAACTTGAAAAACAAAACAAGGGGCATATGAGACAGAATATTAGACCCCAATAGAAAATCGTTCATATAAATGTTTGTTAAAAGTGTATAAATATTAGAATTGTTTGTGTTCAATAATAAAAATAGGAGACGATAATTGGGATCACTTCCCTAACGAGAAAGAACTATTTGCGCGGATGAATACGGCGGATGAAGACGAAAATGGTGGTGTGTCTCGTCAAAAGGACGCCAAGAAATAGTTCATAAGCGTCTATATGTTCAAGGTGATAAGACGTGTTTTGGTAGCATGTAAACATGGAACTTTCACCAAACTTTCTTCCAGCATAAATTCTACTAAATTAAAAAAGTGTAAAGGTTTTTAAGTATTTAATATGGTGCTGAGAGTGTAAAGTATCGAAGTGTTAATAAATAAATACATTGTGATAAAGAAACATTGATACATGCATTCCATCTGTTACCACGACCCTGTAGATAGAAAACGAGTCTCATAGCACAGCCCTTTCCATTAGTTTCATTAAAAACGGCACCAAACTTTAAAAATGTTCCTTTCGTAACAATTTCTGAATGCTTGGCATGAAAGTTGGTGATCTGATGCTTCATGCACCTGAAAGTCATAATTGCTCTGGATTTTGATTTTACACCAGTACTTTAGTATCTAGAAATTTTTAAATATGTCTATTTACAGATTTCTAGTTTTTTTTAACTTCCTATCGGCATTTGAATGTGAATATCTTCAATATTACTTGGCTGATATGAAAACCCAGAGCAATTTTGGAGCCTTATATGAATAAGAACACATCCTGAAATTTTCAAAAGAATCCCTTAAGAACTCTGTCGCAAGGAGTTTTTTAGTTGCGTCAAAATGCTGAGAAAAAAGAAACTGAGAAAAAGAGCATTAAACTTTTAAAACGTTCTAACCCCATCAGAGGTGTGTTGCAGCATAGGTTTCACTTTCTGATCTCTTATCCTCTCTTATGCTGACAATTTCTGGGCTCTCCTTGTGTGTATTTGTTTCCTAGCACTGCATTTTCTAGTCTGAATACATCTTCTAGCATTGCACTTTTGACAAATGCATATTGCTCCGACTGAAATTCTTTCATTCCTAAGACTATTCAACACCTGAATTGACTTCACACACCCCATATTAAACTCCATGACAGTTTTCAGTACTGCAAGGTCAAGTTTATTCCTAGACACACACCTATTTTGGACAAATAGCTCCCACAACATTGTGAAGAGATACACTCGAGTTCTCTGTCGTACCCTTGGCATAGCGTTCTAGCAGCTGGTCAGAACCAAGTCGCTGATCCGGAAATAGAATTTTAGTTACCACTTCTGGAGACAACTTGTGATTTTGTGAATGCAGATTGAGCATAATTTATATGATTGAATTTCTGATCCGTCGATATGCAGCCTCGGTGGGTCCGTACGCCTAACCACCAGCCATTTAATCACTATGCATCACTATTTAAAAATGGCCGCCAGGCCTTTAAAAATGGCGCTGGCATGAAAGTCATTGCACTTTTTAATAGACAAAACATTGAACAATTTTTTCAACATAAAATCTAAAGAGCAACTTTTCTTACCAAATCTCACCCCTAAGTCCCCTTAAAACTAATCCTTGTTTGAGTTTCTAAAAATGTTCAGTGTGACCCTCGTATGATGGTTTAATTTAAAGATGCGTTACAGCAGAAACAATTTCTCAAACTGAACTGTTTGACAGCTCTTTTAAATATATGGCTTTAAGACACACTGGGAGTGAAATTTCAAAGTTCCGCATTCCTTGATAGATTTTTTTTTGAAACTCTTACTGTGTACTGAGAATAGGATGTACACAAATTTCATTAAAATTGGATAATTTTTTATGATATATAAATTATTTTATGAATTTAATTATGCTATTAAGACACATTTTCAAAATGTGATACGCACTTACTGATTTTTCAAAATTGGTTCATATTCGCAGAACTGATACTCTAAAACATACTATTATTGGGAGATATTTCAAATACATTTGCCGATTATGCTGTACATATTTTTTAATGACAAAGAAAATTTAATCTTAAAAATTATTGATCCTTTCATACAAAAATGTTTTAGGAATTGATGCTAATGTTAACATCAATATTGTATCATAGAATTGTTTAGCTGCTATTTATGAATATTTTTGCAAATTTTCATTGAATTTGAAGCAAACCTGATGCATGAGGTACACTTGGAATATGCAGAGCTTAGTTTTGAGAAAACAGGGTTTTATATAGGAGCATCCTGTGTACGTTAAGGGAAGAGCACTGGGCCGTAATGACCACATGGAGTGGGGGATATGAAAACTCTTAGTTGGTCCAGATGCACAGGAGTTCCAGCAACATTTTAATGTAAAAAAAAATTTGCTTTTTGACCAATTTTGACCAAAATTTCACTCCCAGTGTCCCTTAAATTATACAACTTGCCAAATCAGCTAAAAGACATCTTCTGTAGAGAACTTTAAGGCAGAACTTGTAGCGATATCTCCGCCTAAAAATGGGTGTCAGAACTTTAATCCTGTCATAATTAAGGAAATAGTTTATTAATTATCCATGTTTTTGTAATAATTTCTATGAACGTTATATAAAACAAAAGTCCTTGTAGAATTATATTTATGTTATAAGTTTCATAAAGGCTAATAAATAAACATAGGCACAGTTACGCAGGGAAATCTGCAAGTTTCCCACCAAGAAAACAGAATAATTCATGCGGCCGTTGATACAATTTTGGCGTGAGGCAATAAAACGTTGGCATTATATTACTGTTGTTGCCTTCCAAAAGTACCGCGAATCTCTTAACTAACTCGCGAACCGTTGCTAAAATTTAAACGTTTAAAGAGAAAACAAATGAACATCAAAGCCCAATATGCATAGCCAATCAGGGGAAAACGTGGGTAAGATAGTCGACAGTTCAGTGCTACCAGGTGTAAGGGAAGGTTGTGTCTGCGGGTCGCGGGATAGACGCCACGTTATTAGGAAGTGTTCTGTGAAGTGTCACTGAGTCGTTACTCGTCCAGTGGTTGTACATTATTTATATAGATATTGGGATTCATTCGGCACAGCAGGAGATCATAATTTAGTTAACGGGTGGAAGATAAAACTTGCAGAGTTTCCTGTAACCCGAAGTGCCCATAGGGGATTAGTGCATCTTGTGTTTTTCTTCCGAGGAACCCCGTATAAAAACCCATTCCTTCTCATCACCGCCCAACACACCGTTCCTCTCCCAAAGACCAACATCTCTCGTCGAGGCTGACCCTGAGAAATTGGCGCCTCCTCAGCTGCATCGACGAGACAACGACTTCAAGCGAAGAGGTCGACCAGAAAAGGGGCGGTGAATACGCTACAAACTACACATCTTTTTAGAAAAAATTAGTTTTACTCAGTAAATGAATATTTAGCATATAATTCAGGAAAAGTGCAAACACATCTTATTCTTAATCTTTTCATGTGACTGAGAATGCATGATCATCAATTCTGTTTAACCAAGTTGTGTCATGAGAGTATGTTAATGCTTCCAAGCTAAATAGTAATTTGTATAAGTTAATATTAATCTTCATATTGTAAATATTGTCTTATAATCTAAAATATTTTGACGATGCCCATATTTTTGTATGAAATTCAATGGCTAATAAACTAAAATTAAAAGGTAAACAATTTGAAAATACTCTGAGAACATGTGATTATGAAGACTGTATGGTAATATTGACCTGCAATTGTTCTGTAATGTATATTGTATGTATAGTCTCTCCAAGCTTAAAGTGGGTACGCACATAAACATTGTGATTGTATCACTCCGCCAACAAGCACGTGTGCACAGCTGTTTATATCTGGCTTATCGCAACCATCAAATCTTTCACCGTAGCAGTGTGGGGTTAGAATTGCATTCGGCTAACATTTATTAAATAAACTACATTAACTAATTAAAGAAATTGGATGAGATAAGTTATGAAATGTAATTTTGTGAGCCAAAACTTAGGTTAAGCTCAGTGACCAGATTGAGGTGCGGCACCCTCAGATCTCAGGTAACTTCTCCACACCACCATAGCTTCCCGATCAAATACCATACTGTCTTTCTTTTTGTAAACTGAAACCTAATGTCTTTCAAAAAAGTATGGAACGTGGTATACCTAAAATTTGGAAGATCTGGGTCACTGTTCATTATTATAGGACGCCCATTGTTTAAAAAGAAACCAGTTATGTATTTTAAAGTGAATAACACATCACAGTCACTTTGCCTAAAACACTAAATGGACCTTCCCCTTTTCTTTTTAGGGACTTTTACAGTTCCTGTTTGTTTCATTTCTGTTCTCACATTTGAAACAGTGTACACAGAAATACCAGTTACTTCAGGCATCAATCAATTTATGTGTTTCACAGCTAGAGTACCATAACTTTGAAATAAACAGTTAAAGAATAGCCTTTTCAACACCTTAAGAGGCTTTCCACTTTTATGATTCCTTAACTACTCTGAGAACTGCACGTACATTAATAGTAATACGAGTGTCAGAGCATCACTTCACTAAAGTAACAACACAATCGGAGAATTACCGATCATGTTTAAATGTTTTGTAAGTTGAATTACGGTATTTATTCTCCCCGTTCATTACTTGAAACTATTAAACAAGCGATAATATACGCAATGTAGTACGGAACTATTTCCAATCACGCTGAAAGTTGTGCTGCGGCGTAATGTTGACATCCGTACCCACTTCAAGGCTGGATAGGGTACAACTCAGTTAAAAATTGTAAACACACTTTTTCTTATCTTGTTTATGTCCAAGTACTGAATTTTACAAATCTACAGACAGTAAACAGTGAACAATTAACTTTCAATAAAGTACAAAGGAAACAAACATTTTCATGTAAAGAGTAATTTGGAGAGGAAGGGCGGGCTATATTTAGTATTGGTGATTCAAACACGCAGTTTAGCACTTTTTTTTTTACACACAACTGTCTTTTCTATTCAAAAGGGAATTCAGAACAGCATCATTATCACACTACTTCCTTTGTCTACCATAGGTAGGTGAAGAGAGAATGGAGTCCAAGTATTAAACAAAAGCAAAAACTAGAATGAGAAATGTATATTTAGGAATGAGCAAACTCACCGCCATGGATCCAATTAGGAGAAGGAGTCCTAGTGGCAGCATAATTGCCCCAGTGGCAATAAGGAGATGGCCAACAACACGTGGAACTGAAAGAATACATAATCAAATTTACACTCTACTTTATCTAATCTTTGTCTCAGGTCCTTTAGGGTGTCTGTCTCAACAACATAACTCAGATAAATAAAGGAATAGTACAGTTAAATAACAACTTGGTCTTGAAGTTCAGTGTTTTTCTAAGAAAATTCCTACCCCAAACCATCTTTTGATAGAACATTTTTCTTTATTTTTTGTTTCCACAAAATCGCTTAATTGACTTTGATTAAACTGATACTTGTTTAAAATATTTGTACAGGAAATAAAATGTAGATGTGAAGGTTTCTTTAAATACTGAGTGAAGGCCTCTTTATTCTCAATGACCTTTGCATAATTGATAAACCGTAAGACACAGAATCTTAACACTGCAATCTGATGGGTTATGTCTACGTGCTCTTGTGATATCTATAATTTATATTTGTAAATCTACTACAGACTGTTCCTTCAAACGTCTATTCCTCTACCTTATTCATGCTACAGCAATCTTACACATTTGTCTAAATAGTTTCATTACACATTTCATTTTAAGGGAAAAGGGAGTATTGGTTGCCAAATATTTATAATCTGATTGCTATATACAGGGTGTCCCAAAAATGCAGACAATGCTTAATATGTTGTGCGAGATAGCAAATTGAGCGGTGTTTAAATAGGAACACCTGTCCGATAATGCACGGTTTGCATGATGGAGGGCGTCGAAGTATGTGACAATCTGTTAACATTCGTTTTGGTATCTTAATACGGAAGTTATGCAACCCTTTAGCCATCTGTGCACTGGGATGAATGACCCGAGCATAATAACATTCCTCCATTGAGTCCTGGGTGCGTGTCCTACTGAGTTACTTGTGTAGTTTCAAGTGCAGTAGCATTTTAACAGCAGTGCAACACATGCCAATACACACCTGCAGAAATGGCCAACATGAGCTCCAGCACACTTTGATGTAAATGTGTGGAATCACCTCAATGTCGCATATTCAAATTGATGGATTAGTAGAGATGAACCAGTTCCATGGCCAGCACGATCGCCAGAGTTGACACATCTCTACTATGCTATTTGTATAGCACTCGTGTGAAATCAGCGGAGGACCTTGTTGCTCGAGTCCACGGAACAATTGAAAATGTTCCAAGACAACCGCACGTATTGGGTCATGTGAATGAGGCTCACCACCGCTGATAGAGGCTCTGCAATGATGTAGGAAGTACAGAGTTCAAAGCCCATTTCTAATATAGACAGCTCGATGTTGGGTTTATTGACTAAATGTGAACGTACACCCATCTCACACTTTGATGTGCTACAGCGTCCAAACCGTGCATTTCCGCACAGGGTCCTATTGCCGTCCGCACAACATCCTAAGCATTGTCAGTGTCTTTAGGGACACCTGTGTATGCATTAAAGCGTTGAGTTCTTTACAGGACACGGTGAGAAAGAGCTTAAGTTTGGCAACACTCAGAAAAATAACAAAGGTACAATTTAAAATGCAGGACAATAACAACGCATATCTCAGAAATGGCTGAAGCTGCAGTAACACTGTCTTTTGGAGTTGCACACACTTTGTGTGAGCAGTATGTTTTTGCCCATCAGTAGTTACAGTGCACTACTATATAAAATGGCATTCGAATATAGAGGGCTTCGGCTTCACAGGATATTTCCAAATAACAAAATAATCACATTGATACAAGAACAGTAGTTACAGTGCACTACTATATAAAATGTCATTCGAATACAGAAGGCTTCGGCTTCACAGCATATTTCCAAATAACAAAATAATCACACTGATACAAGAACAGAAATTGATGGATAAGATTAACAATTTTATAAAGAAATGATAGCGAGATAAATAATAATAATTTCTATGTGCTAAACAAAGTCAATGCATAGTGTGAGATGAGGGACCATAGGCCTTCATTGTATAGATAAGCCCTTAGTATGGCAGTATGGCCTTCTCAAAATTTAGTATGTCACTGAGTGTAAAATTGTGTTTCATAGGCGAATGAGACTTTGAAATTGGCAATACAAGTAGTAACATAGTAGTAGGTGGGGCTTAACTTGATACAGGAGCAATCCTTTTCCTTCACGTTTTAAATCTTACACAAGTGTAATTTATTATTTTAAGTCCAATCAACTTACTGATGGCTTTAAACACACTAGCCATGTGTGGACAATGTTTGTAAGTCGCTCTTGGGGTACTTATTTCTGATGTGAGATTCCCTAGAGCTCTACCAGGAGAAATATGACTCTGTGGGGAAAATTAATGTCATGCTGGCATGTTGGCCATGGTAGCTCAGTGATTAGAGCAGCCGCGCATGAAGCGATCTGTGGTTTCCGTGGTTATAACCCCGGCTAGAGCATTGCATTTTTCTACCTCTCATACAGAAGCGTTTGATCCAGATTTGGGGTCAAGAGTTTAGCAGCTAACCCCATGCTAGAAAGTGTTGTATTGTGCTTATGCAGACTATCCTGGGTGGAAGGGAAGTCATTCCATTAATTTAAATCAGTAATAGATCTCGATATTTGGAACACATTTTGTATCTTACGTTTTTGTCTCTGACCATTTTCTACAGAGATATTTTAGTTTTTCTCGAAAACAAGCTGGCAACACTGCAGATTGTGTGGGTGTCACTTTCCCTAGCTCAGTACATAAACAAACACAGTAACGGTGCTCCTTGAGAACACAAACAAATACCCTGCCTTGTCCTTCTGTATTTGCTGCACGAGTGTAGGCCAATCACAAGCGTTAGCTCCCAAAACATGAAAGCGAAAGTGCCACACCTGTTTACATGCACAAACCATCTCAACTCCCTGACCAACCTCAACGCAACGTTGTCAACTTACTGAATGTGTGAAAAAGAGGCTTGGAGTATTCCTTCACATCTTTTAAGTGATTCATTATTCCGAAACCCTGTGTGATGTCACATAATTACTACCGAAGCTATGTTAGAAATAAGTTATTCTATGCATCTCACAAGTAACAAACTGTTATCTTCGCACATTCTTGTGGAATTACGGATCCAAATTGGTTCAAAAACCATTTATTTTTTCGAAATCGGCTGATCAAAGAACAAAATGCCATTGGACTTTTTTGTTTGTAATGCTTTTATGAAGCACATAAAAGGAATGTAATGACTTCACTTCCATCCTGTATATTATAAGAACATTCCAAGGAGTGTCCAGAGTTTTGCTTCAAGATTCAGTACAGGACACATTATAACACGGAGGTACCTACATTGTTTTCAATTAACAGAATCGCCTGTGTCCACTCTACTTGAAAGGAGAGGAGAACCACGAACATATTTTACTGAAATGTACTTCCAACGATTGCTGTGGAAACATCCTTAGAAACTCAATTCCATCAATGGAAGAAGCTGTGCTGCAGCATATATTATGCATGCTGAGGTTGTGGTATAAGACAAGAGAAACCTATAATGAACATTTAAAACTATTCTAAAATAAGAACAAAATTACAAACTAAAAACCTGACTTATCTTAGTAATATTGCAAGCTGTTTGGTGCAAAGCCATTTCTTGCTAATCTTTTCATGAGCTTTTTTGAAACTCAAATTATAAAGTCATTCTCTCTAATTTTTAAAACATGGTATAGATATGTGGATGACATTTTTGCTGTTGTCCCTAAAAAACAGATAAATTATGCTTTAAAACTTTTAAATTTACAAGATAAAGCCATACAATTCACTTTGGAAACCGAAAATAATGGATGCCTTCCGTTCTTGGACTTAAAAATTAAAAGACTTAACAATACATTGAATTTTGGTATTTATAGAAAATCTACTCACACAGATAATTACATAAAACACAAAAGTTTTAATTCTTTTGCACATAAATTTGCTGTTTTCAATAGTTTAATTTATAGGTTAATAAATATACCCCTTAATAAAGAAGAATTTGACGCAGAATATAAACACATTATTAACACTGCAGTAATTAATGGTTTTAATACAGATTTTATACATAAAAAGATAGAAAAATTTAAGTATCAAAAAGCTGTTAAAGAAGTTTCTACCCTCAAAAAAAAAAAATAAAAGATAATTGTATTTTTGAAAAGTCTACCTACCATCTATGGGTCAATAAAAAATTTACAAAGATTTTAAAAGAATATGGAATAAATTTGGTCCCTCAGAATAAATTTAATATACAAAATTCACTAAATTTTTCTAAAAAAAAAAAAAAAAAAAGATAAAATACCAAATTATAAAAAATCTGTCATTTATCAATTTAGCTGTTTGGATTGTGATAAGGTTTATATTGGTAAAACTAAACGTCATTTAGAAACTAGAATAAAAGAGCATTTTAGAAATATTAAATATAAACAAACTGATAAATCAGCTGTGGCAGATCATTTTTGGTCATTTAATCATGAAATTAATCCAGAAGTTAAATTATTAAAACAATTAAGTGGACCTATGGATTTAATGGTTTGGGAAAAAATATGTATTTTAAAAAACAGGAACCGTGCTATGAACTTTGAAACACCTTCTATAGATTGTATTTATAGATTTTTGTTTTCAGAGATTGATAATTAAAATGAGCATATGTATCTATGGTTTTTGTTTTCAGAGATTAGTGATTAAAATGAACATCAGTAACCTTGGTAACAATTTATTTGTGTAGCTTTGAGAATGAGTTGGAATCAACTCGAAACATTGTGAGCTTTGCACCAAAGAGCTTGCAATATTACTAAGATAAGTGAAGTTTTTAGTTTCTAATTTTATTCTTACTTTAGAATCTTGTTGCTTCACTGTTAATAGCTTCAATTTCGTTAATTTAAAACTATGTTCCATAGTGTAGTGTACTGCAATTGACTAGGTTTGTCAGTGATACTGGACAAACATAATGAAGAAAGAAGAATTGCATCTGTTAACTTCCGACGTACTCAAACTTTACAGATTGAAATATGTTTCCATGATGATAATGATGATGGTGATGATGATATTGGTGGTGGTGATGGTGGTGGCGGTAGTGGCGGCGGTGGCGGTGATAATGAAGATGACGACGATGACGATGGTGATGATGATAATGATGATGGTGATGATGATAATGATGATGGTGATGGTGATGATGATAATGATGATGGTGATGATAATGATGGTGATGGTGATGATGTAATGATGATGGTGATGGTGATGATGATGATAATGATGATGGTGATGATAATGATGATGGTGATGATGATAATGATGATGGTGATGATGATAATGATGATGATGATGATAATGATGATGGTGATGATAACGATGATGGTGATAATGATGATGGTGATGATGATAATGATTATGGTGATGATGATGGTGATGGTGATGATGATAATGATGATGGTGATGATAATGATGATGGTGATGATGATAATGATGATGGTGATGATGATAATGATGATGGTGATGATGATGGTGATGATGATAATGATGATGGTGATGTTGATAATGATGATGGTGATGGTGATGATGATAATGATGATGGTGATGATGATAATGATGATGGTGATGATGATGGTGATGATGATAATGATGATGGTGATGATGATAATGATGGTGATGATGATGGTGATTTTTTTTATTTTGATTTGGTTTAAGGGCGCTCAACTTCTAGGACATCAGCGCCCTTAAAAGATTCATGACAATAGCCAGATATAAATTTCACTCAAAAAATAAAAAAAAAATAAAAACAAATAAAAAAATAAAATAAAAATACTAGCAACAAGAAAAGTTTACAAAGGCAAAAGGCAATGGCAATAGCCAGATATGAAACAAGGTGATAAATACGTACAAAAGCAGAAACAGATAATTAAAAAAATTTAAATCCTCAAATTGATATTGCACTCCGCTAAAAAATTAAAAACTCTATCAACCGCTGTTTTGTCGTCCGCTAGGACCTCTGCAAGTCTGGCAGGCAGCTACAGAGAATCCCGAAGGTGCGCTAGAGAGCAACACTCTAGTAACACGAGGCGAACTGACAAAAGGTTGTCACACAGCGGACATAGAGGCGCAGGGTCCCTTTTAAATAGGTAACCATGCGAAAAATTGCAGTGGCCTATTCTTAATCGAGCCAAACTAACCTCCTCGCGACGAGATGTGCGACAGGAAGTTACCCAGTTTATCGGAAGTTCTTTCACTTCTCTAAGCTTATTACCGCGGAGAGTTGACCACTCGTCGTGCCAGGACGACAGCACCGCTCTCCGCACTTCAAGCCTAAAGTCTTCCGAAGTAACACGTGAGATGGTAATACTGGGCTCTGTAGTTGCCGTCTTTGCTGCTAAATCTGCCATTTCATTCCCCGGCAAACCTACGTAACCGGGAATCCATGCACACACCACGTCAACTCCAGAAGCGTGTAAAACATGGAGGGCATCCTGGATACGTTGTACAATAGGGTGGGGGTTGTACAACTGACAAAGGCTCTGCAGTGCACTAAGGGAATCGCTCAAAATGAGGCAGTCACCTAATTTACGACGGCGAACATACAAAACGGCTCGATAAATTGCATAAAGCTCTGCAGTAAAAATGGAGGTGCAATTTGGAAAACCGAATGTATGTGGTTCGGTTCCATAAACGTAAGCACATCCAACACCGTTGGAGCCCTTTGACCCATCGGTGTAAATATATCGACGGTCAGTGTAGCCTGACAAAAATTCTAAGAAACACGTGCGGATACTTGAAATAGGCATCGTGGACTTCTGGTGTATGGTCATCCCAAGATCTACATAGGGCGTACCAGATAGCCAAGGGGCGTAAAGTCTCTCGCCCTTGGCGAACATCACAGGCAGTTCCATTCCAAGCTTCACTAGGACCTCTTGGAAACGGAACCCCGCTGGCTTAGGACTAAGGGTGCTATTTTTATATCGTTCTCTTAGCGTGGTGGTGAAAAAAGAAGCGAACGTTGGGTGCTTAGGCATACACCTAAGCGCACAACCATAATTTGCTAAGAGAATCTCACGCCGGTATTGCAGAGGAGGTTCTGCGGACTCGGCGTAAAGGCTCACCACTGGGCTTGTCGGAAAAGCTACTGTTGCAATGCGGATGCCCCTATTATGGACCACGTCTAATCTTCTCAGCACAGATGGTCGTGCTGACGAATAAACAATACACCCATAGTCTAGCTTGGATCGGACCAATGCACGGTATATTCACAACAAAATTGTCCGATCCGCTCCCCACGATTTGCCATTCAGTACTCGCATAATATTTAGGGAACGGTCACATCTCGCTCTTAGCTGTGCAATATGCGACGACCAACTAAGCTTCCTGTCCAAGATCAAACCCAGGAAGCGCGTCTCTTCTGCGAAGGGAAGTGAATCTGGACCAAATCGGAGCGAAGGTGGTAATCGTCTCCTACGGCGCCAGAAATTAACGCAGATTGACTTCTCAGTTGAGAAACGGAAGCCGTTTTTCACGCTCCATTCTCTAAGGTTGTCCAAACATTGCTGCAGGCGCCGTTGTAAGAACGCCGTGCGCTGAGAAGTGCAATAGACAGCGAAGTCGTCCACGAATAGGCATGACGAAACTCCAGGTGGAACACATTTCCAGATGGAGTTAATTGCCATAGCAAAGAGCGTGACACTTAGCACCGAACCCTGAGGTACTCCCTCCTCCTGAACAAAAGAATTAGAAAAAACCGAGCCGACCCTTACTCGGAAAAAGCGGTCCTTCATAAACTCCTGAATGAAAAGTGGTAGGCGTCCACGTATGTTCCAGGCATACAGGGAACATAGAATCCCTGCTCGCCAGCACGTATCATAAGCCTTCTCAAGATCGAAAAATATGCCAACGGTTTGACAGTTCTTCATAAAGCCGTCCATTATCTGTGTCGATATTGACACAAGATGGTCAACAGTTGAACGGCGTCGTCGAAAACCACACTGGATGTTAGTCAGTAGGTGACGACTTTCTAACCACCATACCAATCGTCTATTGTTCACGCGTTCCATCACCTTGCAAACGCAACTGGTGAGGGAAATAGGACGATAGCTGGAGGGAAGATGACGGTCCTTCCCAGCCTTCAAGATGGGAATAACGGTGGCCTACCGCCAATTTTCTGGGAGTATACTGTCAACCCAAACACGATTATAGACCTCGAGCAAGAATGCCTTACCTTCAGGAGAGAGCTGTTGTAACATTTGTACATGAATACCGTCCGGTCCTGGTGCTGAACATCGCGAAGATTTCAGGGAATGCTCCAGCTCCGCCATGGTGAAAAGGCGATTGTAATCTTCTACGTTTCTATAACGAAACGTGAAGCCTTGAGATTCCACCTGAGTTTTAAATGGAAGGAACTCAGGGGAGTAGTTTTCCGAGCTAGACACTTGTGCGAAAGCACTGCCGAAGGTATTGGCCACTTCAAATGAATCAACAACAGCTCCTGTGGCTCTTTTTAGTCCCGCTATTGGTATTTGGGTCGTTTTAGCTGCAACACGCCTTAATCTATCCCACACAACCGAGGAAGGTGTATGTCGGTTAAATGAAGCTACAAATATGCTCCATGATGACTTTTTGCTATCTTTAATGACTTGTCTGGACCTGGCGCGCATTTTCTTGTACTCGATTAGGTTTTCCAAAGTAGGGTGACGTTGGAAAACCCTAAGTGCACGCCTTCGAGCACGAATGGCATTCCGACATTCTTCCGTCCACCAGGGGACGGGAAATCGACGGGGGTGTGTAGTCGACCGCGGAATCGATTGTTCAGCAGCAGAGAGAATCGTCTCCGTGAGATGCTGCGCCAAATTATTCACTGAGTCGTGCTCGTTGTACGTAAAGGCAGCCAACTGGGTGTAAAGGTTCCAGTTGGCATGGTCCAAACGCCATCTAGGCATACGTGTGGAATATGTATGTTGGGTCAAGAGACTAATAAGACATGGGAAGTGGTCACTAGAGTGTAAATCAGAAATGACATTCCATTGTAAGGAGACTGCCAACTGAGGTGAACAAACTGCAAGGTCGATTTGGTTTAAGGGCGCTCAACTTCTAGGTCATCAGCGCTGCAAGGTCGAGGTGTGAGAAGGTGCTGTGAGGGTCAGAAATGAATGTAGGCTCTCCAGTGTTGAGGAGAGCTAGGTTGTGACCGTCCAGATAATCGGCAATGAGCCTACCTCTCGCACAAGCGCGACTTGAACCCCAAAGTGGGTGGTGCGCATTGAAGTCTCCCACCAACAGAAACGGTGTTGGCAACTGGGAAACTAGATCGTCTAAATCAATGTGCGAGAAGTCATGGGGCGGAGGCAAATAAAGATTACAGATGGTGAAATGGATGTCTGGCAGTACAATCCTTATTGCAACTGATTGGATATCAGACTGTATTGGTACAGATTGCATATATGTGTCATCTCTCACAAGTATCATAGCGCCGCCATGTGCCGGAACACCCTCTTCTGGTGCAACATCACACCGTACTGGGGTGTATCGCCTTAGATGGAAAGCGTCTCGAGGACGCAGCTTAGTCTCTTGCAAACATGCGACGAGAGGTTCGTTTTCTTTGAGCAAGAGCTCAAGTTCTGGCCTTTGAGTTCGAATGCCACGTATGTTCCAATGTAAGATAGCCATATTAGTATCTGTGTGGGATAAATATTACAAGGTAACAGTGTATTACCTTTTAGTAGGCGGTGGTCGGTTCAATTTAGCCCTTTTGTGATCTTTTGGGCTCACACTCTTTTCACATTTATCCTGCCTCTTTTTCACTGGGTTCCTCCCAGTATAGGCAGGATCTTCTTGTATCTCCTCTACCGAGGAGGTGAGTATCCCCATAGCAAATTTCGGTTCGAGAGCCTCGAACCGATTGCTCGTGGATACCGGCGAAGATGAAAGCTGCCGGTCTGTGTCCATCCCGGAGGAATCCTCAGAAGAGGATCTTCAGGGGGATGAACGCTGGCTCTTCTTTCCCTTTGGTTTAATGGGAATAGACACGTTTTCTTCTTTGAGGAAGTCAGTTCTTACATATTGTTTCTTAAATTTCTTCGGTGATGTAACATAAACAACGGGCTCATTCTTGCCATTGTTGTAGACTGGCAATTTAGACGGTGACCTTGTAGATGTGTTCTTTTCCTTTACGGACTTGGTAGGAGACGTAGATTTACCTGTAGATGTTGAAGGCTTTGGAACTGTTCTTGCTACGATAATTTTTTGTGAAATTGTGGCCCCGGTTTGATCGCTGGTTTGTGTAGCGATATCCCGCTTCTCTGCCGGCCGAGCTACAACAGAGCGATAGGTGCCGGACTTTGGAAGGGGGGGCTGTCGGATACGCAGGAGTTTCCGAGCTTCTGAGAAGGACACCTTCTCTTTGACTCGGATTTCCTGGATCGGCCTTTCCTCTATAAACCGGGGGCACTCTCGCGAATTGGCTGGATGTTCGCCGCTGCAGTTCACACAACTGGGAGGCAATGAACATGGAGCGTCGTGAAGGACGCCTCCACAGTTGACGCAAGAAGCTGTTCTGTTACATAGTTCACTTGTGTGTCCAAAATGGTTACACTTAAAGCACCGGATTGGGTTCGGGATGTATGGCCTTACTTCTATAGCTTCGTATCCTGCCCTAATCCTTTGAGGGAGATCTACCCGATCAAAGGTCAGGAACAGGGTACGAGTAGGCTTCAATTCACCGCTTTCTTTGCGATGAACCCGATACACACAGGTAACACCTTGATCTTCTAGGTTTTCCTTAATCTCTTCAACACTGAGTCCGTCTAATGCGCGGGTATTGACGACACCGCGTGACGAGTTCAACGTCTTATGAAGGTCAACACGTATTCGATAGCTGGCCAACAGGTTTGCTTTTTGTATTTTAGCTGCCTGTTCTGCTGAATGCGCTTCTACTAGAAGCGTGCCATTACGCGATCTAGTGCATGACTTCACTGGACCAGCTATCTTATCCAGGCCCTTCTGGATTACAAATGGGCTCACCGAAAGAAACTTTTTTCCTTCCTCAGTTCTAGAAATTACTAAGTAGCGAGGACCACAGGACTCGACTACTTCCTTTACACTTGACTTCTGGTATTTTGCTTTATTTTGAGTGTTTTGGGAACTCATGGCGCTTTAATCCTCCACCATTGCAAATGTCTCCGATGGCATGCTTACATCCTGGGCGCCACCCCGGCTTAGGTGAGAGTCCTGGCCTGGACCTTGCTCACCCTAGGGTCTCACCTCCCAATGTATAGACAGAGGGACCCAATCGCCTTCAGGAGTGCATCAGCTCATGCAATGGCCCCTCCCCGGGACTGACCTTTATCAGCGGAAACGCACACAGATCCTACATGATAACCAGGGGCTGGGACTTACGCGATTACCCAGTCACCCCTTGCGTCACCCCATCCTCCCACAACCCGCGCGTAGGTTATCCGTCAGACTGAGTACAGGAGGTAACAGGTGGGAGGTCAAACACAAAAGTGGACCAAAGTTGATTGGGCGTTTGGCATATGCCTTCTCACCTCTTGGAGGAACCCAATCGAGAGTATGGCTCGGGGCCCCGGGTACGCCAAACCCGTACCTACCATAGTAGGAGCCCCTGGGGAGTTTGATTTCGGAGTCCTCTTCTCCTAGATGAGTCGTCGACCAAGACTACCGAGCCTCATCTACCCGTTTGGAATGTTCTTAGCTTCCCCTCACCTCTTGCCTACCAGTAGTCAAAATAACACTTAGTAGGCCGTCTGGTTCAGGTACTGAACCCTTCCGCCACGACAAGGCGACACTCATTCGGAGGGTGATGATAATGATGATAGTGATGATGATAATAATGGTGATGATGGTGATGATAATGATGCTGGTGATGATGATGATAATGGTGATGGTGATGATGATAATGACGATAATGATGATGGTGATGATGATGGTGATGATAATGATGATGGTGATGATGATGATGATGATGATAATGATGATGGTGATGATGTTGATGGTGATGATAATGATGATGGTGATGATGATAATGATGGTGATGATGATACTGATGGTGATGATGGTGATGATATTGATGATGGTGATGGTGATGATGGTGGTGATGATGGTGATGATGATTATGATGATGGTGATGATGATAATGATGATGGTGATGACGATGAAGATGATTTTTTTTAATTAACGTCCTCCAACATTGTGTCATATTGGACGAAACGAAGATCATGATGATGTTGGAGATGATGATAATGATGATGGTGATGATCATGATGGTGATGATGATGGTGATGATGACGATGATGATGGTGTTGATGACGATGATGATGGTGATGATAGTGATGATGATGATTATGATGGTGATGATGGTGATGATGATTAGGATGGTAATGATGGTGATGATGATTATGATGGTGATAATAGTGATGATGATGATGGTGATGATGATTATGATGGTGATGATGATTATGATGGTGATGATGGCGATGATGATTATGATGGTATTGATGGTGATGATTATGATGGTGATGACGGTGATGATTATGATGGTGATGATGGTGATGATGATTATGATGGTGATGATAGTGATGATGATGGTGATGATGGTGATGATGATTATGATGGTGATGATGGTGATGATGATTATGATGGTGATGATTATGATGGTGATGTTGGTGATGATGATGATTATGATGGTGATGATGGTGATGATGATTATGATGGTGATGTTGGTGATGATGATTATGATGGTGATGATGGTGATGATGATTATGATGGTGATGATAGTGATGATGATTATGATGGTGATGATGATTATGGTGGTGGTGATGGTGATGATGATGATAATGATGATGGTGATGATGATGATTATGATGGTGATGGTGATGATGACGATGATGATGGTGATGATTATGATGGTGATTATGATTATGATGATTATGATGGTGATGATGGTGATGATGATTAGGATGGTGATGATGGTGATGATGGTGATGATGATTATGATGGTGATGATGATTATGATGGTGATGTTGGTGATGATGATGATTATGATGGTGATGATGGTGATGATGATTATGATGGTGATGATGATTAGGATGATTATGATGGTGATGATGATTATGATGATGGTGATGATTATGATTATGATGGTGATGATGATTAGGATGGTGATGATGGTGATGATGATTATGATGGTGATGATGATTATGATGGTGATGATGGTGATGATGATTATGATGATTATGATGGTGATGATGGTGATGATGATTAGGATGGTGATGATGGTGATGATGATTATGATGGTGATAATGGTGATTATGATTATGATGGTGATGATGATGATGATGATAATGATGATGGTGATGATGATGATTATGATGGTGATGGTGATGATGACGATGATGATGGTGATGATGACGATGATGATGGTGATGATGGTGATGATGATGATTATGATGATTAGGATGGTGATGATGGTGATGATGATTATGATGGTGATGATGGTGATGATGATTATGATGGTGATGATGGTGATGATGATTATGATGGTGATGATGGTGATGACGATGATGATGGCGATGATGGTGATGATGATGATAATGATGATGATGATGTATACATTTCCTAGCAATGAACACTAAATCTGTCTAACCGGAGCGCAGTCCTTGGCACTTGATACACAATTCTCTATCACGAAGGAAAATTCACAAATTTTATAAATACACAAGTTGCACACTTACATAAGACGTCCACACACATGGTCCAATATTAAAGCTGCTAATTAGTTACTTTTACTTGTGCAATTCCAATTTTCAGAAATTTATCTTACACCTGCAATAGCTGGTTCATTGAGCTTACAGATTTCTTCGTTTTTCTCAAATCTTAAATATCTCACTAATGACGCCCATTCTCTGACAAAATTTTACATTGCCTGGCTAATGGTTGTAACATTATGCATCGATTATTTATTTATGCCAGCAAACTTACTGTTGGTGTTTTTAAACACAAGCCCTGCATGGGCAATGCTTGAGAGGTAGAATCGGAACTGAAAAATTCAGCAAAGTCAGTGGTTCAAATCCCAGCTGTGGCATTGAATTTTTCAGTTCCGACTATCAATTATTGCTGGTGTTTTTAAACACAAGCCCTGCATGGGCAATGTTTGAGAGGTAGAACCGGAGCTGAAAAGTTCAGTCACAACCGGGATTTGAACTACAGGTCTTACAATTGCCGTGCAGTTGCTGTAACTATTAAACTACTGTGACAACTTGCCAGAATGGTATTGAATTCACTAATCTCGGTTGTGACGTTGAATTTTTCAGTTGCAATTCTATCTCTTAAATCATGAATTGGGTTTAACTTACGGACATTATTAGTTGCATCATTTCTTTATAAAATTATAAATCTGCAGAATTAATGGTGTCCATTATTGCCTAGTGAGCATAAGTTGTAAATTTAATCATAGGTTAGATTTTACTATCAAAAGTGAAAGAACCATCAATAAAGCTGGACACCTCTAAGGAAAACCATAAGTCAAATTTCCTGTACAAATTGTATGTAATCTTTAAAAGTGATTTTTTGGGACTTCAGTATTTACAAAATTTCTGCACATTCAAAGCTTAATTCAATCCATCAAATACATGCTAACAAGCTGAAAATTGTACAGCTTCTTTCTAAAACTGTGATTAGCAAACCCAATTTTGTATGATATGATACATTTTTTAATAGAAAATAAAATGTAGCAACAATAAATACTTCCAAAATTTTGCTTTTAAAGGGAATGACATGTTTTCCCTTTAAAATAAATATATTGAAAAGTCAATGCTTGAAGATTTTCTATATTCTTCTATGCTATTGTGAAAAAATGTTGACTATTTTATTCAAAAACTGCAGGCTGTCTACCAGAAGGCATATTTTGAAAAATACATTTCAAAACAAAATTTTAAACAACTAAAAGATGATTGCACTTAGTACAATTGAATTGAGCTGATGTGTAAAAACTCTAGCAAGCATCAAAAGTGTGGAAAAGTTCAATTTGACTCGTGACGAGCAACTCTAGTCAAAGTACTTACTAACTTCTCCACTGTACATAAAAATTCCAGCGGGTAGGCAATACAAAGAGAATACCTGTGAACAAAACACTGAAATTAGAAAACTTCTTACACAACATAATACTTAAATTGCTTTTACAATCATATTAATATTTACAGGAAGAGGCATGCGGCGGTTGTTTCAATATATGGTAGGTACTTGGCTCGAGTTCTATTCACCTGCAGGTCACCAGGAAGACAAGTTTTAATAATTCTAGCTTATGTGTATTATATATTTTAATTTAAAACACATACTTAAATTAACTATTATGGTTGTTCACCTAATAACTACCAGAAAGTTGCAAACTTAAGTTCTGTTCTGATAGTCTTGAATATTATTCTGGACATCCTATATCTATGTATCAAAATTAGTTTTCTTTACAAATACCAAGTGGTACTCTTTTTGTACAAGTGTTGACCTCGTCTAATCTGGGGAGTTGCAGCAACAATGAAAATTAATTGTCTGCAGCTCTTTCAGAACAAAGTTTCCAGCCTTGTTGTTAATGTGTCAGAAACACTTAGACACATCACTGACTCCCAGGCTCACACATGCTTCTTTAGTGCCTGGCGCATTGCTGCATTCTTCCACAAGTTATTCTCAATTATATTTCCAATGAACTAATACAATGGTATCTAAAGCGCCTCATGTGGCTCATCTCACATCAAGTTATTCCCTTCTTACTTTTTCTCTACTAGTAAGTAGAGGAAGTATTGTATTCCACCCAAAAATTCGATGTCGAGATTTCATAGGAAATATAAGTTTTGAGGCCCCCTGAATAAAAAAAAATTAGGAAAAGCTCAGTGTGTGTATGTCTGTCAGTCTGTGCCTGTGTGTATGTCAGTCTGTGGTCAGCATAACTCAAAAACGAAACATGTTTGCAAGGAGTTTCAAAGGAACTGGGTGTGTTAGACCTCCGTGTAAGAATAGGGAAAAGTCTAGAGCAATGTTAGGAAAAGTAGATGATTTTGTGAAGTGCTTTGTGGAGGTGCAAATAGAGGGAACAGAAAGATACATTACTTGCATGAGACATGGGTTAGTGGTCATTGCACTTCCAAAGAATGGGTAAACACTGCTGTAGTGCACAGAAAGCAACCTCTGCTTTCTGACACCACTCAAGGGTTGCGAAATTCTACTGGAAAGGCCAAAAGGTCAATCGTGCTTCATATACGCTGTGACACTGATTTTGTTGATGGTGGAGACCTTCATTTTGAGTTCTAGAAAACCAGTGATTAGCATGAAGAGATGACCAGAGACATGTTTCAGATGTTATGGATTTTCCAGACATGGTTCACAAACATACTGCCCAAGCTCAAACCCGGAAGTGTCATTGACATGGACAGTGCGCCATACCATAGTGTGAGCTTGTTCCGGCATCCAAATTCTGCATGGCGCCAACAGGATATTGATTGGTTAACGTCCTGTGGTGTGTCTTTTCATTCTAAAGTAAAGGTGGAGCTACTAAAGCAAGCTCAGAATATTGTTCACAACATTGAAAACAAATATGTAATAGATAACAGCAAGAAAATGTGACTTTACTGTAGAAAGGTTGTCCCCATATCACAGTAAACTGAACCCCATGGAGCAATCTTAAAAGGCAAGAAACAGCAAATATTTGAAACTAAAACAATTATTTTCATATCGCCGCCAGCAAAGCTTCAAGTGTTGAAAGAGGTTCCTCAGCTGTTAGACACAGCACTGGGTCAGGCAGTACACCAATGTGGCAGTCTGACATTACTCATGTAGACACAGCACTGGGTCAGGAAGTACACCAATGTGGCAGTCTGACATTAGTCATGTAGACAAAGCACCGGGTCAGGCAGTGCACCAATGTGGCAGTCTGACATTAGTCATGTAGACACAACACCGGGTCAGGCAGTGCACCAATGTGGCAGTCTGACATTAGTCATGTAGACACAGCACTGGGTCAGGCAGTACACCAATGTGGCAGTCTGACATTAGTCATGTAGACACAGCACTGGGTCAGGCAGTGCACCAATGTGACAGTCTGATATTACTCATGCAGACACAGCACTGGGTCAGGCACTGCACCAATGTGGCAGTCTGACATTAGTCATGTAGACACAGCACTGGGTCAGGCAGTACACCAATGTGGCAGTCTGACATTAGTCATGTAGACACAGCACTGGGTCAGGCAGTGCACCAATATGGCAGTCTGACATTACTCATGTAGACACAGCACTGGGTCAGGCAGTGCACCAATGTGGCAGTCTGACATTACTCATGTAGACACAGCACTGGGTCAGGCAGTACACCAATGTGGCAGTCTGACATTACTCATGTAGACACAGCACTGGGTCAGGCAGTACACCAATGTGGCAGTCTGACATTACTCATGTAGACACAGCACTGGGTCAGGCAGTACACCAATGTGGCAGTCTGACATTAGTCATGTAGACACAGCACTGGGTCAGGCAGTGCACCGATGTGACAGTCTGATATTACTCATGCAGACACAGCACTGGTTCAGGCAGTGCACCAATGTGGCAGTCTGACATTAGTCATGTAGACACAGCACTGGGTCAGGCAGTGCACCAATGTGACAGTCTGATATTACTCATGTAGACACAGCACTGGGTCAGGCAGTACACCAATGTGGCAGTCTGACATTACTCATGTACACACAGCACTGGGTCAGGCAGTACACCAATGTGGCAGTCTGACATTAGTCATGTAGACACAGCACTGGGTCAGGCAGTGCACCGATGTGACAGTCTGATATTAGTCATGCAGACACAGCACTGGGTCAGGCAGTGCACCAATGTGGCAGTCTGACATTAGTCATGTAGACACAGCACTGGGTCAGGCAGTGCACCAATGTGACAGTCTGATATTACTCATGCAGACACAGCACTGGGTCAGGCAGTGCACCAATGTGGCAGTCTGACATTAGTCATGTAGACACAGCACTGGGTCAGGCAGTGCACCGATGTGACAGTCTGATATTACTCATGCAGACACAGCACTGGGTCAGGCACTGCACCAATGTGGCAGTCTGACATTAGTCATGTAGTCAAGGAGGAAGAGAAATTGTGACCACTGACCATCTCTCTGATAATGTTGGTGACATGTTGGTCATAAACAACAGTGATAACAGCTCAGTCATAGTCGGATTCTGACATAGGAGTTTCTGATTACTTGCATTACATGTTAACTGGCTTCATTAGGCCGAATATAGCAGTGACCAAGAACGACTTAGGCCCCTACCACCAGCTGTTCTCCCATAGCTGGTTCCAAGCCAGTCATAGAAGACCTCCCAATGCAGAAATACCACATCCCAGGAAGTCAATGCTTAAATGAGCATTCACCAAGTACACTTCCACCGCGCCGACAATGGTGTGCATCGCAGTTTGGTTGAAAACCTCCAGCAGATCACAGCTAATAAGCCCAGAAGATGCTTCTAGAATTACCAACTCCTGCCATGAAAGCCTGCGCTTAGTCACACATATGTACATAACTCCAGCAAACCACAAACAACAAGTCCGGAAGATTCCTCTAGAGTTACCAGCTCCTTGCATGGAAGCCTGCACTTACACTGTACGTAACTCCAGCAGACCACAGAGAAGCCTGGAAGATTCCTCTAGAATTACCAACTCCAGCCATGAAAGCCTGCGCTTACTCACACATACATACATAACTCCAGCAGACCACAGAGAAGCCTGGAAGATTCCTCTAGAATTACCAACTCCAGCCATGAAAGCCTGCGCTTACTCACACATACATACATAACTCCAGCAGACCACAGAGAAGCCTGGAAGATTCCTCTAGAATTACCAACTCCAGCCATGAAAGCCTGCGCTTACTCACACATACATACATAACTCCAGCAGACCACAGAGAAGCCTGGAAGATTCCTTTAGAATTACTAACTCCAGCCATGAAAGCCTGCGCTTACTCACACATACATACATAACTCCAGCAGACCACAGAGAAGCCTGGAAGATTCCTCTAGAATTACCAACTCCAGCCATGAAAGCCTGCGCTTACTCACACATACATACATAACTCCAGCAGACCACAGAGAAGTCTGGAAGATTCCTCTAGAATTACTAACTCCAGCCCTGAAAGCCTGTGCTTACTCACACATACATACATAACTCCAGCAGACCACACAGAAGCCTGGAAGATTCGTCTAGCATTACCAACTCCTGCCATGAAAGCCTGTGCTTACTCACACATACATACATAACTCCAGCAGACCACAGAGAAGCCTGGAAGATTCGTCTAGCATTACCAACTCCTGCCATGAAAGCCTGTGCTTAGTCACACATACATACACAACTCCAGCAGACCACAGAGAAGCCTGGAAGATTCCTCTAGAATTACTAACTCCAGCCATAAAAGCCTGCGCTTACTCACACATACATACACAACTCCAGCAGACCACAGAGAAGCCTGGAAGATTCCTCTAGAATTACTAACTCCAGCCATGAAAGCCTGTGCTTACTCACACATACATACATAACTCCAGCAGACCACAGAGAAGCCTGAAAGATTCGTCTACCATTTCCAACTCCTGCCATGAAAGCCTGTGCTTACTCACACATACATACATAACTCCAGCAGACCACAGAGTAGCCTGGAAGATTCGTCTAGCATTACCAACTCCTGCCATGAAAGCTTGTGCTTAGTCACACATACATACACATCTCCAGCAGACCACAGAGAAGCCTGGAAGATTCCTCTAGCATTACCAACTGCAGCCATGAAAGCCTGCGCTTACTCACACATACATACATAACTCCAGCAGACCACAGAGAAGCCTGGAAGATTCCTCTAGAATTACCAAATCCAGCCATGAAAGCCTGCGCTTACTCACACATACATACATAACTCCAGCAGACCACAGAGAAGCCTGGAAGATTCCTCTAGAATTACTAACTCCAGCCCTGAAAGCCTGTGCTTACTCACACATACATACATAACTCCAGCAGACCACAGAGAAGCCTGGAAGATTCGTCTAGCATTACCAACTCCTGCCATGAAAGCCTGTGCTTACTCACACATACATACATAACTCCAGCAGACCACAGAGAAGCCTGGAAGATTCGTCTAGCATTACCAACTCCTGCCATGAAAGCCTGTGCTTAGTCACACATACATACGCAACTCCAGCAGACCACAGAGAAGCCTGGAAGATTCCTCTAGAATTACTAACTCCAGCCATGAAAGCCTGTGCTTACTCACACATACATACATAACTCCAGCAGACCACAGAGAAGCCTGAAAGATTCGTCTACCATTTCCAACTCCTGCCATGAAAGCCTGTGCTTACTCACACATACATACATAACTCCAGCAGACCACAGAGTAGCCTGGAAGATTCGTCTAGCATTACCAACTCCTGCCATGAAAGCTTGTGCTTAGTCACACATACATACACATCTCCAGCAGACCACAGAGAAGCCTGGAAGATTCCTCTAGCATTACCAACTGCAGCCATGAAAGCCTGCGCTTACTCACACATACATACATAACTCCAGCAGACCACAGAGAAGCCTGGAAGATTCCTCTAGAATTACTAACTCCAGCCATGAAAGCCTGCGCTTACTCACACATACATACATAACTCCAGCAGACCACAGAGAAGCCTGGAAGATTCCTCTATAATTACCAACTCCTGCCATGAGAACCTACTCTTACTCACACCCAGTTAATCAGCAGACCACAGTGAACAAGTCTGGCAGATTCCTCTAGAATTACCAACTCCTGCCATGAAAGCCTGTGCTTAGTCACACATACATACGTAACTCCAGCAGACCACAGAGAACCTTGGAAGATTCCTCTAGAATTACCAACTCCTGCCATGAAAGTCTGTGCTTAGTCACACAGACATACGTAACTCCAGCAGACCACAGAGAAGCCTGGAAGATTCCTCTAAAATTACCAACTCCTGCCATGAAAGCCTGTGCTTAGTCACACATACATACGTAACCCCAGCAGACCACAGAGAAGTCTGGAAGATTCCTCTAGAATTACCAACTCCTGCCATGAAAGCCTGTGCTTAGTCACACATACATACGTAACTCCAGCAGACCACAGAAAAGCCTGGAAGATTCCTCTAGAATTACCAACTCCTGCCATGAAAGCCTGTGCTTAGTCACACATACCTACCTAACTGCCTGCCTGCCTGCCTGCCTGCCTGCCTGCCTGCCTGCCTGCCTGCCTGCCTGCCCGCCTGCTCTTACTGCTCTTACTGCTCTTACTCATACCCAGTTACATCAGCAGAGCACAGTAAACAAGTCTGGCAGATTCCTCTAGAATTACCAACTCCTGCCATGAGAACCTACTCTTACTCATACCCAGTTACATCAGCAGACCACACTAAACAAGTCTGGCAGATTCCCCTAGAATTACCAACTCCTGCCATGAGAACCTACTCTTACTCATACCCAGTTACTTCAGCAGACCACAGTAAACAAGTCTGGCAGATTATTCTAGAATTACCAACTCCTGCCATGAAAGCCTACTCTTACTCATAGCCAGTTACATCAGCAGACCATAGTAAACAAGTCTGGCAGATTATTCTAGAATTACCAACTCCTGCCATGAGAACCTACTCTTACTCATACCCAGTTACTTCAGCAGACCACAGTAAACAAGTCTGGCAGATTATTCTAGAATTACCAACTCCTGCCATGAGAGCTTACTCTTACTCATAGCCAGCTACATCAGCAGACCACAGTAAACAAGTCTGGCAAATTCCTCTAGAATTACCAACTCCTGCCATGAGAACCTACTCTTACTCATACCCACTTACATCAGCAGACCACAGTAAACAAGTCTGGCAGATTATTCTAGAATTACCAACTCCTGCCATGAGAACCTACTCTTACTCATACCCAGTTACATCAGCAGACCACGGTAAACAAGTCTGGCAGATTATTCTAGAATTACCAACTCCTGCCATGAGAGGCTACTCTTACTCATAGCCAGTTACATCAGCAGACCACAGTAAACAAGTCATGCAGATTATTCTAGAATTACCAACTCCTGCCATTAGAACCTACTCTTACTCATACCCAGTTACATCAGCAGACCACAGTAAACAAGTCTGGCAGATTCCTCTAGAATTACCAACTCCTGCCATGAGAACCTACTCTTACGCATACCCAGTTACATCAGCAGACCACAGTAAACAAGTGTGGAAGATTCCTCTAGAATTACCAACTCCTGCCATGAGAAACTACCCTTACTCATACCCAGTTACATCAGCAGACCACACTAAACAAGTCTGGCAGATTCCTCTAGAATTACCAACTCCTGCCATGAGAACCTACTCTTACTCATACCCAGTTACATCAGCAGACCACAGTAAACAGGTCTGGCAGATTCCTCTAGAATTACCAACTCCTGCCATGAGAACCTACTCTTACTCATACCCAGTTACATCAGCAGACCACAGTAAACAAGTCTGGCAGATTCCTCTAGAATTACCAACTCCTGCCATGAGAACCTACTCTTACTCATACCCAGTTACATCAGCAGACCACAGTAAACAAATCTGGCAGATTATTCTAGAATTACCAACTCCTGCCATGAGAGCTTACTCTTACTCATAGCCAGCTACATCAGCAGACCACAGTAAACAAGTCTGGCAAATTCCTCTAGAATTACCAACTCCTGCCATGAGAACCTACTCTTACTCATACCCACTTACATCAGCAGACCACAGTAAACAAGTCTGGCAGATTATTCTAGAATTACCAACTCCTGCCATGAGAACCTACTCTTACTCATACCCAGTTACATCAGCAGACCACGGTAAACAAGTCTGGCAGATTATTCTAGAATTACCAACTCCTGCCATGAGAGGCTACTCTTACTCATAGCCAGTTACATCAGCAGACCACAGTACACAAGTCATGCAGATTATTCTAGAATTACCAACTCCTGCCATTAGAACCTACTCTTACTCATACCCAGTTACATCAGCAGACCACAGTAAACAAGTCTGGCAGATTCCTCTAGAATTACCAGCTCCTGCCATGAGAACCTACGCTTACTCATACCCAGTTACATCAGCAGACCACAGTAAACAAGTCTGGCGGATTATTCTAGAATTACCAACCTCTGCCATGAAAGCCTACGCTTATTCACACATGCATATGTTTTCATTATTAAAACCCTTGTGTATTTCTTCCCTTATAGGTCATCAATAAATCTCATACAAATGAGGATCTTAGTAAATATGAATAATGTAAATAAAACTTCCTGGATAAGTTAGTAAATACAAGCAATTCAATATATGCCATTATCTATAGTGAATCTACCATTTTATGCAGCTAAAAATCAGTCAACTCTGAAATCAAAAAAACTTATTGCAAAATATTACTATGAAAAATCAAAAATTAAGAGATGAGAACTATTAAACATTTGAATACTAATTCCCGAGTATCCTCAAAAAATGGCAGTTGCAACCTTCAGGTTGATTATGGGATATGATTGTCTGGCAAAACATTTAAACAGAATTGGGATATATTCTTCACCACTCTTTCCTCTATGTGATCTGCAAGAGGAAATGGATTGAGACCACCTTCAAATATGCCCAGCGACTTCTAGTGTCCCATCCATCAGTGAAAAATATTGGAGAGCAAGAGGATTAATGACTTCATTGTCAGAAATCCAGCATTAGAAAACAGCATAAATGTGCACCATTCTTCAGCAGTATGTGCAGTATTTACATCTCTGCAAGCAGAAACTGCAGAACCTATAACTCTAAAACAATGTAATAAATCCTTTCTTCTATTTTTAAATCATAAAACCCCAGTAGCCTTATGTGACATGAGGTCCTTGAAGTTGAGGCAAATACTCATTCCAGATCATAGAGTTATTCCCTTCCTCTTGTGGATGAGTATATGTGACAACAGTTGGTCAGATTCTGATTCTTGTTGCCTGGCAACAGCTAAAATCTCCCCATTAAGTGTTGGGAGATTGGCACCCTGAATTGACACTTCTATTCCTTAAGGAAAATCCCATATTAGTTAAAAATAAGAGCCATATTCATTGACACTTGGAAAGGTTATTGATGCTTCTTACCCTTAAACACTAAGTCTGGCATCTGTACCTGCACCTGTCATGCCCAGGCATGATCCTGGTGCCCAAGATTGCAATTGAGGGGCTGTCATGAGTGAAAATTAATCTTTGTTTATGGGCACTCTTTAACTGTTGTGGTTCTCAGCTTCCCATTCTATGCCGGGTGAGAAATACCACTTAGTTTTGTTCCTAGACCTCTTTATAAGACTTGTGATATACAGGCCACCAGCTTTACTTCCCTTCCGATGGAAGCCATACTATGCCCAGAACAATCCCTCACCCTCCTACGCCGGATTTGAACGTGTGACCTCGGGAACTAGAGACTAGCTCGTATGTTACCGATAAACAACAGTCTTGAGAACTTGATAAATTTGTCGCCCTTGAGATTTCGGAAAGAACTCGCCAAACATGTTCAGGGAGTTTTTACAACTACACCTTTGATAAGCTCACAATAATATCAACTGCAGACCAAAGTACAGACTTTAGTGCTTATTTACATTAGCAGTCACCCTCTTGTTTCTACTTAGGCCCATGGTTAACAAATCTTATCTTATCTCTCTTGTTATAATGGATGGAAAGTAAAGCTCTTTATGTATATGGCTATTTGTAACATATAATAATAATTAGTTTCTCTGATAGTTTTTTGGATAGCCTTATCTTGTTTTTTATACGCTTGGGGTATTCTTTGTGACTGAGCATAAAACTTGTTAAGGGATTCTGCTATTTCTCTATCTCCAATGGATTCCAGCACACTGTGGAGTCATGCAGAACGAAGCTGCAGACTCACTTGCAAAGAAAGGCACAACAATAAAACAAAAGTCTAAATTCAATTTCTCATATTCCTCAATAAAACGCTTGATCATTAAAAAATTTTCTCATTCATACCTACAAGAAATAGAAACAAATGCCAAGGATAAAAAATGGATTACACTGCTTTCCAACCTAGATATAATCCCCCAGAGACCAAGGAAAACAGCGGTTGCAGCCTTCCGACTATTGACAAATCACGCCTGCTTAGCAAGTCATCTCTACAGAATAGGTATCTCAGCCTCACCAATATGTGTCCTGTGTAATGATCCAGCAGAAATGAATGAAGAACACTTGAAGACCTGTGAAGCATTAAGATCAGAAGAAACCACAGTTCAAAAGTATTGGAAAGCACGAATGCTAATGGATTCATTGCCAGATGCAAGGCACTAGAAAACAACAACAACAACAACAACAACACAATAATAATAATAATAATAATAATAATAATAATAATAATAATAATAATAATAATAATAATAATAATAATAATAATAATAATAATAATAATAATAATAATAATAATAATAATAATAATAATAATAATAATAATAGTAGTAGTAGTAGTAGTAGTAGTAGTAATAGTAATAGTAATAGTAATAGTAATAATAATAATAGTAATAGTAATAATAATAATAATAATAATAATAATAATAATAATAATAATAATAATATATATATATATATAATTAATAAAACTCTGATGTGATACGAAAAACATGAGTACATATTTGTGATCAGCAATCAGACTTAGTAATAATCATTCTGTAAAAAAAAGAAAAAAAAACTTGAGTAGTGTTAGTATCAGAGACGAACTTAGGCAGAATGCATTTTTAAATGTGTCAAATCTATCTTCAATTTGAAAGTGAATTTGTACGAATACCTTTGTGATTGAAATGCCAGTTTTGTTGCCTTTTTCCACCTTTTTAAATATAAATGCCTATTTTACAAAATAAATGCTTTTTGTTGCCTTTATTTAATGATTTATCATTATTTATCTGGATAAACTTAGAAACATTTCAAAAATTTGAGACAGAATATTAGAAGACCCCAAAAGAAAATCGTTTATGTGAATATTTGTTAAAATTGTAGTTTGTTTTTTGATATTGGTATGAGTTGGTTAAATGGCGAAAACGTTCATTACATGTGTGTGTGTGTGTGTGCGTGTGCGTGTGCGTGTGCGTGTGCGTGTGCGTGTGCGTGTGCGTGTGCGTGTGTGTGTGTGTGTGTGTGTCTGTATGTATGTATGTATGTATGCATGTATGTATTATGTATGTGTGTATGTATGTATGTATGTATGTATGTATGTATGTATGTATGTATGTATGTATGTATGTATGTATGTATGTATGTATGTATGTATGTATGTATGTATGTATGTATGTATGTATGTATGTATGTATGTATGTATGTATGTATGTATGTATGTATGTATGTATGTATGTATGTATGTATGTATGTATGTATGTATGTATGTATGTATGTATGTATGTATGTATGTATGTATGTATGTATGTATGTATGTATGTATGTATGTATGTATGTATGTATGTATGTATGTATGTATGTATGTATGTATGTATGTATGTATGTATGTATGTATGTATGTATGTATGTATGTATGTATGTATGTATGTATGTATGTATGTATGTATGTATGTATGTATGTATGTATGTATGTATGTATGTATGTATGTATGTATGTATGTATGTATGTATGTATGTATGTATGTATGTATGTATGTATGTATGTATGTATGTATGTATGTATGTATGTATGTATGTATGTATGTATGTATGTATGTATGTATGTATGTATGTATGTATGTATGTATGTATGTATGTATGTATGTATGTATGTATGTATGTATGTATGTATGTATGTATGTATGTATGTATGTATGTATGTATGTATGTATGTATGTATGTATGTATGTATGTATGTATGTATGTATGTATGTATGTATGTATGTATGTATGTATGTATGTATGTATGTATGTATGTATGTATGTATGTATGTATGTATGTATGTATGTATGTATGTATGTATGTATGTATGTATGTATGTATGTATGTATGTATGTATGTATGTATGTATGTATGTATGTATGTATGTATGTATGTATGTATGTATGTATGTATGTATGTATGTATGTATGTATGTATGTATGTATGTATGTATGTATGTATGTATGTATGTATGTATGTATGTATGTATGTATGTATGTATGTATGTATGTATGTATGTATGTATGTATCTATGTATGTATGTATGTATGTATGTATGTATGTATGTATGTATGTATGTATGTATGTATGTATGTATGTATGTATGTATGTATGTATGTATGTGTGTATGTTCATTGTTACGAACAACTAAGTTTGCCCAAAGACGTCATAAATCTTTCCATATTTGATTGAAAAATATTGGAGAGCAAGAGGATTAATGACTTCATTGCCAGAAATCCAGCATTAGCTAACAACATATTTGATTTTAATATATATGTATAAATATTAGAATTATGTGTTCCATAATAAAAAGTAAGGGACGATGGTTAGGGATCGCTTCCCTAACAAGAAAGAACTATTTGATGGACGCATACGCGGATGTATACGAAAAAGGCGGTGTCACGTGAGGTGATGCCATAATCTGCCCACTCGCGTGTGTATAATCGAAGTGAAAGGACATATTTAGGTAGTGTGAACATAGAATTTTCACCAGACTTTGATCAAGCATTGGTTCCACTAAATGAGAAGGTGGAAGCGTTTTAAATCATTTAGAATGGTGCTGAGAGGAATTATTTAATCTAAAGTATCGATGAAGTGTTAATAAAATAATACATTGTGGTGAAGAAACATCGTGTGATTTTTCATTCCATGTGTTACCAAGCCCTGAGATCACAAAGATCTCAATAGCTCAAAGACACAACGTTAATAATAATCACAAAAACCGCACCAAATTCTACAAGGTGACAATCCTGTTGCAGTAAAATGGATCCTACAATGATGCTATGTGTTAGATTTGCTCTAATAACCTCTGTCGATGTTGAGAGGTCATTTTGTTATATGAAAAATGTGTTATCTGACAGGAGACTCAACATGACCCCACAGACTTAAAAAAAGCATTTGGTTGTCATGTGCAAAGAATAAGGCATTGCCATACACAAGCCTTTTTAAACAATTTTCAATGTTGTGTCTATTACAACACTAGTATTTTGTTTAAAACTTTGAAGTTCTTTAAAATATAACGATCCAGTTATTGAATAGTATAACCTATTAAATAAGTGAGTTTTTCTAATTGCCTTTTACTGGCTGTTTTAGTACTTATAATGCCTTTTTTCCTGCCTATTTTAGCAATTTATAATGTCTTTTTGCCTGCCTATCTTAATGAATTATAATGCCTAAACTTCAAGTCTCTGGTTATTATTAATAAAATTAATATATTAGATCTATATTAGCAATTGTTATACTTTGAAAATGTTGAAAAAATTACTTTTAATGTGATTACTAGGGACAGGCATTTAATTACCTATAATTTGGTAAAAAATGCAAAATAAAAAATGCATTTATGACCTAAAAATTACAAAAAATGCCCCAAAAAGATGACCCCAAATATGTTAAAGTTACCAAAAAATAAAGAATTCCCAATAAAAATGCTATTTATTTTTATTATTACTACATCAAGCAATCACTTTGTTACTAAGTTACATAAAATATAACATAAAATCAAAATATTAAAATAAAATTATAAAGGTACATGTTAGAGTATCTTTTATTGAAGAAATTCCATTTCAGTGCACTTTTATAACAATTTTGAGTTGCAGTTAACAATCACAAATTGGCGGAGATTCTCAAACTAAAATGACTGTCTATTGTCTGCTAGTACTGACTTATAAATGGAAAAGCTTCTCTACTTCAACGGAAACAATTGGAGCATACTGAAAGCAAGCAATATCCCCTGGATTTAACTCACAGTCAGCAAGAGAAAACTGTTCACCAGACAAAGCACTGCCAACTGAACACAATGTTTTGTACCTCCTGTTCTTGTCTATACACTTCTTTATTTTCATTGCCACTGCATCACCCACTTTACCATATGCACAGCTCAAATCATTCACTACTTTATCCACTATTTGTAGCTGTTCCATTAATGTCACTTGGGATTTTTCCAGAGAAGTTATTGCATCAGGAAGGAATCCAAAATTGGTGTTTATGTAAGAAAGTTTACCCGCAATTTCTTTATCAGCCAGCAGTTCTTGCACCTTTTTGATTGACACAGACTCAGCATTATCAAAAGAATCAACTACTTTCTTCACAACGTCAAAATTCTTGCAATAATAACTACAAGCCTCGAGCCATGTTCACCATCTAGTCAAAACAGCTGAATAGGGCAGTTGAATTTCTGGAGCTTCTGCTTTGAATGCTACAACTCGACAGGGCAAGTCCATTAATCACATATCTTGAAAAATAGGGGTAGAAGGTAGCATAAGCTCTAAGAAATTGAATTCCTAGAAATGGGTCTTGAAAAATAGGGGTAGAAGGTAGCATAAGCTCTAAGAAATTGAATTCCTAGAAATGAGCCTTGAAAAATAGGGGTAGAAGGTAGCATAAACTCTAAGAAATTGAATTCCTAGAAATGGGCCTTGAAAAATAGGGGTAGAAGGTAGCATAAGCTCTAAGAAATTGAATTCCTAGAAATGGGCCTTGAAAAATAGGGGTGGAAGGTAGCATAAGCTCTAAGAAATTGAATTCCTAGAAATGGGCCTTGAAAAATAGGGGTAGAAGGTAGCATAAGCTCTAAGAAATTGAATTCCTAGAAATGGGCCTTGAAAAATAGGGGTAGAAGGTAGCATAAGCTCTAAGAAATTGAATTCCTAGAAATGGGCCTTGAAAAATAGGGGTAGAAGGTAGCATAAGCTCTAAGAAATTGAATTCCTAGAAATGGGCCTTGAAAAATAGGGGTAGAAGGTAGCATAAGCTCTAAGAAATTGAATTCCTAGAAATGGGCCTTGAAAAATAGGGGTAGAAGGTAGCATAAGCTCTAAGAAATTGAATTCCTAGAAATGGGCCTTGAAAAATAGGGGTAGAAGGTAGCATAAGCTCTAAGAAATTGAATTCCTAGAAATGGGCCTTGAAAAATAGGGGTAGAAGGTAGCATAAGCTCTAAGAAATTGATTTCCTAGAAATGGGCCAGTTCATAATGCACATGCCTTGAAAAATAAAGGTAGGAGTTAGCATAGCATTTACTTAAATCCAAGACATTGTATTAACAAGGAAAAATACTGAATTTTAATTTTAAAAAATGAATTAAATACAAATAATCTCCCAACCTTCTGGAAAAGTGTTAAAAATGCTCAAAATGACCTAAAAATTGCCAAAAAATGACTTATCCGTAAAAAAAGTAAGAAATGCACAAAAATGCCCTAACAAATTGCTTTTATTTAACTCGTTAGTCAATGCCATACTTTTCCGTATATACAAGCAATGTTTCAACCTTCATAAGGAAAAGATGCAAAATCATTAATTGCCTTGCCCTAGTGATTACTATCTAGCAAGTGCAGTCAAACATTTTTCACTATCACAAAACAAACGCAGAAAACACTTCAGATTTAGAAAGTTAAGGGGACCAAGATGAGTGAAGATGTTGCCACAAGCACCTGGACTGGTTCATGTAGTACACGGGTAGTGGCTGTCCCTAGAAACATAACTTCAATATTGTTCTTCATAAGCTGTAAAAGTTGAGATAAATGAACACTTACCATGCTGGCTATTCCTATGAATATACTGCCTGTGTCCAAGTAAAAGTAGCAGCAGCAACTGTCTAACATAGGGAAAGGCATGCTGCTGCCTTTTGTTCATCTAAAACAATTAGAAACAAATACAATATATTATCAAATTATCTGCCGTGTAATACTTCAACTTTACTTAAAATTTGTATACAACTGTCACAAAAATATAAATGGCTGTACTTTTGTTAGCAATGTAGCACTTCATATAGTAAGGGACAGTAGAATTAATCGCCATATTGCTGAAGACTACAAATTATATGCAACTTTGAAATAGCTAAATCCTTACCTATGTCTTAAAGCCCAAGATATGTAGTTAGTTTTTTATCAGTTGTTGTTATTGTGACAAAATAGAGCTCTCTACATCCTCCTCCACATGCTTTAATCTGTTCAAAATTCAGTTCACAAATTCGCAGTATCAACTACACGTCGTATGATTACCTGAAAAATTAAAATTCATAAAAGTAATAAAAGCTTTGTTTTACATTCACATTACTTTCTCTGTTCATTTAAGAAACTATTAGTGACATTGCACGATTTATTTCGTGCATAAGGAAGTGAGTTAAATTGGGGTGGTGCAATTTCCAGGATCTCAGCAGATCATCTTTGCTTTTCTTTTTTGTGTTATATGCTTTTTCGTTGTTTAAATCGTCTTTGCTATGCATTTAGTTTATAAGGTAGTTATCAAAAACTTATTCCTTTAACAACTTCAGGTCAATCCAGATAAGCATTTGTAGAAATGCTTTTACTATATTGTCTTTCCTTGTAGGTCATTATGTAATGGCTTTAAAATTGGCTTCTCTTTGCATGACCAGAACAAGCAGAAGAGAAGCGAAAAAATTATGTTTTAAAAATACGCTTGTATAATAAATGAACTAAAAAGTAGAAAATAATTTTTAAGTATAAAGAGTTTGCTCTATAGGGATATAACTAGAGCGAGGATAAATATCCCATCGCCTACAATGTTTGCACGCTCGTACTATACACGCTCCGTGGTGACTGGCAGACGGCGTAGCACAGGAGTTCAGAACATGTAAACAAAAGGGCAGGGCTGTGTAAGAAGCCCTAGTCCATTTACATCAGTTCATATCGTCATCTATTCGTTCCTCAAAAACATTGCAGTGAACAATAATACATTTCTAAATTGTTCAAAAGTAAAACTTGTCATCTAAACAATGTTTATACAGCGAGAAACTTCTCAACGTCACATGATGTAACGGGAGCAAACGTAAGATATTTTGCATTGTGTTCGTCATACGTAGATGGCATTTTGTCTAGCTGTTGTAAACGAATTTGAATATGAACCATTGTAGCGTAGCCAGGATCATTACATGATTTTACATGATCTATTTTGCACATGTCTTAAAAAAACTCCGATTGAAGTCACAAATGGTCCTGTTCTTTATTCTTTGATGCTGCAACAAGTGCTTTATGTTTTTGGTATTACAATGTTGCTTCAACAATTTCCGTTTCTCCTTGGAGTCTCTAATTTGTGAATAACATAACTTACAGTGTATCGTATCGCCATTCAATACGAAACTATTTCTTCCAAATTCTTCCAATAACTTATTTAATTTACCATCACCTAAAGCTGAAGACATTATTCACCTTGTATGTAAACACGGATCGCACAGAATATAACACTCCCTTACCTGTACGGTACAGCTGTCATACTGAACCACAGCACGCTGTTCACCCCTCAGTCCGAGGTAGCAGCGATGACGTCAAGCAAGCAATTCGCCGTGCAGTCAACCTGATTTCTTCTTCAGTGGATATATGTCCTCGCTCTAGATATAAGGTTAACCAGTTCATGTGTGTGCCGGAGCTGCTTTTCATGCCAGTAAATCTACTACCATGGAGCTGCATTCTTTAAGCAGACTAAAAACCATCATTCTGGGCTGACCTTGCACGCGTAACATTGGGATCTAACCAACTGAGGCACCCAGACCGACTGCCATGGAGCTGCATTCATTAAGCAGACTAAAATACATCATTCTGGGCTGACCTTGCACGCGTACCATTGGGATCTAACCAACTGAGGCACCCAGACCGACTGCCATGGAGCTGCATTCTTTAAGCAGACTAAAAACCATCATTCTGGGCTGACCTTGCACGCGTACCATTGGGATCTAACCAACTGAGGCACCCAGACCGACTGCCATGGAGCTGCATTCTTTAAGCAGACTAAAAACCATCATTCTGGGCTGACCTTGCACGCGTACCATTGGGATCTAACCAACTGAGGCACCCAGACCGACTGCCATGGAGCTGCATTCTTTAAGCAGACTAAAAACCATCATTCTGGGCTGACCTTGCACGCGTACCATTGGGATCCAACCAACTGAGGCACCCAGACCGACTGCCATGGAGCTGCATTCTTTAAGCAGACTAAAAACCATCATTCTGGGCTGACCTTGCACGCGTACCATTGGGATCCAACCAACTGAGGCACCCAGACCGACTGCCATGGAGCTGCATTCTTTAAGCAGACTAAAAACCATCATTCTGGGCTGACCTTGCACGCGTAACATTCGGATCTAACCAACTGAGGCACCCAGACCGACTGCCATGGAGCTGCATTCTTTAAGCAGACTAAAAACCATCATTCTGGGCTGACTTTGCACCCGTAACATTGGGATCTAACCAACTGAGGCACCCAGACCGACTGCCATGGAGCTGCATTCTTTAAGCAGACTAAAAACCATCATTCTGGGCTGACTTTGCACCCGTAACATTGGGATGTGTGTGTGTGTGTGTGTGTGTGTGTGTGTGTGTGTGTATGTCTGTGTGTGTGTGTATGTGTGTGGTGTAATTGTGTATGTATGTAGTGTAATTGTGTAAGTATGTAGTGTAATTGTGTAAGTATGTAGTGTAATTGTGTAAGTATGTAGTGTAATTGTGTAAGTATGTAGTGTAATTGTGTAAGTATGTAGTGTAATTGTGTATGTATGTAGTGTAATTGTGTAAGTATGTAGTGTAATTGTGTGATGTAATTGTGTATATATGTAGTGTAATTGTGTAAGTATGTAGTGTAATTGTGTAAGTATGTAGTGTAATTGTGTAAGTATGTAGTGTAATTGTGTATATATGTAGTGTAATTGTGTATGTATGTGATGTAATTGTGTATGTATGTAGTGTAATTGTGTATGTATGTGATGTAATTGTGTATGTATGTAGTGTAATTGTGTATGTGTGTGATGTAATTGTGTATGTATGTAGTGTAATTGTGTAAGTATGTAGTGTAATTGTGTATGTATGTAGTGTAATTGTGTATGTATGTGATGTAATTGTGTATGTATGTAGTGTAATTGTGTAAGTATGTAGTGTAATTGTGTATGTATGTAGTGTAATTGTGTATGTATGTGATGTAATTGTGTATGTATGTAGTGTAATTGTGTAAGTATGTAGTGTAATTGTGTATGTATGTAGTGTAATTGTGTAAGTATGTAGTGTAATTGTGTATGTATGTAGTGTAATTGTGTATGTGTGTGATGTAATTGTGTATGTATGTAGTGTAATTGTGTAAGTATGTAGTGTAATTGTGTATGTATGTAGTGTAATTGTGTATGTATGTAGTGTAATTGTGTAAGTATGTAGTGTAATTGTGTATGTATGTAGTGTAATTGTGTATGTATGTAGTGTAATTGTGTATGTATGTAGTGTAATTGTGTAAGTATGTAGTGTAATTGTGTAAGTATGTGATGTAATTGTGTAAGTATGTAGTGTAATTGTGTAAGTATGTAGTGTAATTGTGTATGTATGTAGTGTAATTGTGTATGTATGTAGTGTAATTGTGTAAGTATGTAGTGTAATTGTGTAAGTATGTAGTGTAATTGTGTATGTATGTAGTGTAATTGTGTATGTATGTAGTGTAATTGTGTAAGTATGTAGTGTAATTGTGTAAGTATGTAGTGTAATTGTGTATGTATGTAGTGTAATTGTGTATGTATGTAGTGTAATTGTGTATGTGTGTGGTGTAATTGTGTATGTATGTAGTGTAATTGTGTAAGTATGTGATGTAATTGTGTATGTATGTAGTGTAATTGTGTAAGTATGTAGTGTAATTGTGTAAGTATGTAGTGTAATTGTGTATGTGTGTAGTGTAATTGTGTAAGTATGTAGTGTAATTGTGTAAGTATGTAGTGTAATTGTGTAAGTATGTAGTGTAATTGTGTATGTATGTAGTGTAATTGTGTAATGTTGGTATGTGTAGGATTGTGTAAGGGGTTTTGTAGGTTGTAATTGTGTATGAAGGTTGTGTATTGGGGATGTATGTTGGGGATTGTGGAAGGATGTAGGTGGATTGGTGGTTGGTTTGGTTGTGTTGGATTGGGTGTATGTATGTTGTGTAATTGTATAAGTTATGTATGTTGTAATTGTGTATGTTGTATGTAGTGTAATTGTGTAAGTATGTAGTGTAATTGTGTATGTATGTAGTGTAATTGTGTATGTATGTAGTGTAATTGTGTATGTGTGTAGTGTAATTGTGTATGTGTGTAGTGTAATTGTGTAAGTATGTGATGTAATTGTGTATGTGTGTGGTGTAATTGTGTATGTATGTAGTGTAATTGTGTAAGTATGTGATGTAGTTGTGTATGTATGTAGTGTAATTGTGTGAGTATGTAGTGTAATTGTGTAAGTATGTAGTGTAATTGTGTATGTGTGTAGTGTAATTGTGTAAGTATGTAGTGTAATTGTGTAAGTATGTAGTGTAATTGTGTAAGTATGTAGTGTAATTGTGTAAGTATGTAGTGTAATTGTGTATGTGTGTAGTGTAATTGTGTATGTATGTAGTGTAATTGTGTAAGTATGTAGTGTAATTGTGTAAGTATGTAGTGTAATTGTGTATGTATGTAGTGTAATTGTGTATGTGTGTAGTGTAATTGTGTATATGTGTGGTGTAATTGTGTATGTGTGTGGTGTAATTGTGTAAGTATGTAGTGTAATTGTGTATGTGTGTAGTGTAATTGTGTAAGTATGTAGTGTAATTGTGTAAGTATGTAGTGTAATTGTGTAAGTATGTAGTGTAATTGTGTATGTGTGTAGTGTAATTGTGTTTGTGTATGGTGTAATTGTGTAAGTATGTAGTGTAATTGTGTATGTGTGTAGTGTAATTGTGTATGTGTGTAGTGTAATTGTGTATGTGTGTGGTGTAATTGTGTAAGTATGTAGTGTAATTGTGTATGTGTGTGGTGTAATTGTGTATGTGTGTGGTGTAATTGTGTAAGTATGTGGTGTAATTGTGTAAGTATGTAGTGTAATTGTGTATGTGTGTAGTGTAATTGTGTAAGTATGTAGTGTAATTGTGTAAGTATGTAGTGTAATTGTGTAAGTATGTAGTGTAATTGTGTATGTGTGTAGTGTAATTGTGTAAGTATGTAGTGTAATTGTGTAAGTATGTAGTGTAATTGTGTAAGTATGTAGTGTAATTGTGTAAGTATGTAGTGTAATTGTGTAAGTATGTAGTGTAATTGTGTATGTATGTAGTGTAATTGTGTATGTGTGTGGTGTAATTGTGTATGTGTGTAGTGTAATTGTGTATGTGTGTAGTGTAATTGTGTATGTATGTAGTGTAATTGTGTATGTGTGTGGTGTAATTGTGTATGTATGTAGTGTAATTGTGTATGTATGTAGTGTAATTGTGTATGTATGTAGTGTAATTGTGTAAGTATGTAGTGTAATTGTGTAAGTATGTAGTGTAATTGTGTATGTGTGTAGTGTAATTGTGTATGTGTGTAGTGTAATTGTGTATGTATGTAGTATAATTGTGTATGTATGTAGTGTAATTGTGTATGTGTGTAGTGTAATTGTGTAAGTATGTAGTGTAATTGTGTAAGTATGTAGTGTAATTGTGTAAGTATGTAGTGTAATTGTGTATGTATGTAGTGTAATTGTGTATGTATGTAGTGTAATTGTGTAAGTATGTAGTGTATTGTGTATGTATGTAGTGTAATTGTGTATGTATGTAGTGTAATTGTGTATGTGTGTGGTGTAATTGTGTATGTATGTAGTGTAATTGTGTAAGTATGTAGTGTAATTGTGTAAGTATGTAGTGTAATTGTGTATGTATGTAGTGTAATTGTGTAAGTATGTAGTGTAATTGTGTAAGTATGTGATGTAATTGTGTAAGTATGTGATGTAATTGTGTATGTATGTAGTGTAATTGTGTAAGTATGTAGTGTAATTGTGTAAGTATGTAGTGTAATTGTGTATGTATGTAGTGTAATTGTCTAAGTATGTAGTGTAATTGTGTATGTATGTAGTGTAATTGTGTAAGTATGTAGTGTAATTGTCTATGTGTGTAGTGTAATTGTGTATGTATGTAGTGTAATTGTGTAAGTATGTAGTGTAATTGTGTATGTATGTAGTGTAATTGTCTAAGTATGTAGTGTAATTGTGTATGTATGTGATGTAATTGTGTATGTATGTAGTGTAATTGTGTAAGTATGTAGTGTAATTGTGTAAGTATGTAGTGTAATTGTGTATGTATGTAGTGTAATTGTGTATGTATGTAGTGTAATTGTGTAAGTATGTAGTGTAATTGTGTAAGTATGTAGTGTAATTGTGTAAGTATGTGATGTAATTGTGTAAGTATGTAGTGTAATTGTGTAAGTATGTAGTGTAATTGTGTATGTATGTAGTGTAATTGTGTAAGTATGTGATGTAATTGTGTATGTATGTAGTGTAATTGTGTAAGTATGTAGTGTAATTGTGTAAGTATGTAGTGTAATTGTGTAAGTATGTGATGTAATTGTGTATGTATGTAGTGTAATTGTGTAAGTATGTGATGTAATTGTGTAAGTATGTAGTGTAATTGTGTATGTGTGTAGTGTAATTGTGTAAGTATGTAGTGTAATTGTGTAAGTATGTAGTGTAATTGTGTAAGTATGTAGTGTAATTGTGTATGTGTGTAGTGTAATTGTGTTTGTGTATGGTGTAATTGTGTAAGTATGTAGTGTAATTGTGTATGTGTGTAGTGTAATTGTGTATGTGTGTAGTGTAATTGTGTATGTGTGTGGTGTAATTGTGTAAGTATGTAGTGTAATTGTGTATGTGTGTGGTGTAATTGTGTATGTGTGTGGTGTAATTGTGTAAGTATGTAGTGTAATTGTGTATGTATGTAGTGTAATTGTGTAAGTATGTAGTGTAATTGTGTATGTGTGTAGTGTAATTGTGTAAGTATGTAGTGTAATTGTGTAAGTATGTAGTGTAATTGTGTAAGTATGTAGTGTAATTGTGTATGTGTTAGTGTAATTGTGTATGTGTGTAGTGTAATTGTGTATGTGTGTGGTGTAATTGTGTAAGTATGTAGTGTAATTGTGTATGTGTGTGGTGTAATTGTGTATGTGTGTGGTGTAATTGTGTAAGTATGTAGTGTAATTGTGTATGTGTGTAGTGTAATTGTGTAAGTATGTAGTGTAATTGTGTAAGTATGTAGTGTAATTGTGTAAGTATGTAGTGTAATTGTGTATGTGTGTAGTGTAATTGTGTAAGTATGTAGTGTAATTGTGTAAGTATGTAGTGTAATTGTGTAAGTATGTAGTGTAATTGTGTAAGTATGTAGTGTAATTGTGTATGTATGTAGTGTAATTGTGTATGTGTGTGGTGTAATTGTGTATGTGTGTAGTGTAATTGTGTATGTGTGTAGTGTAATTGTGTATGTATGTAGTGTAATTGTGTATGTGTGTGTGTAATTGTGTATGTATGTAGTGTAATTGTGTATGTATATAGTGTAATTGTGTATGTATGTAGTGTAATTGTGTAAGTATGTAGTGTAATTGTGTAAGTATGTAGTGTAATTGTGTATGTGTGTAGTGTAATTGTGTATGTGTGTAGTGTAATTGTGTATGTATGTAGTGTACATTGTGTATGTATGTAGTGTAATTGTGTATGTGTGTAGTGTAATTGTGTAAGTATGTAGTGTAATTGTGTAAGTATGTAGTGTAATTGTGTAAGTATGTAGTGTAATTGTGTATGTATGTAGTGTAATTGTGTATGTATGTGATGTAATTGTGTATGTATGTAGTGTAATTGTGTAAGTATGTAGTGTAATTGTGTATGTATGTAGTGTAATTGTGTATGTATGTGATGTAATTGTGTATGTATGTAGTGTAATTGTGTAAGTATGTAGTGTAATTGTGTATGTATGTAGTGTAATTGTGTAAGTATGTAGTGTAATTGTGTATGTATGTAGTGTAATTGTGTATGTGTGTGATGTAATTGTGTATGTATGTAGTGTAATTGTGTAAGTATGTAGTGTAATTGTGTATGTATGTAGTGTAATTGTGTATGTATGTAGTGTAATTGTGTAAGTAAGTAGTGTAATTGTGTATCTATGTAGTGTAATTGTGTATGTATGTAGTGTAATTGTGTATGTATGTAGTGTAATTGTGTAAGTATGTAGTGTAATTGTGTAAGTATGTGATGTAATTGTGTAAGTATGTAGTGTAATTGTGTAAGTATGTAGTGTAATTGTGTATGTATGTAGTGTAATTGTGTATGTATGTAGTGTAATTGTGTAAGTATGTAGTGTAATTGTGTAAGTATGTAGTGTAATTGTGTATGTATGTAGTGTAATTGTGTATGTATGTAGTGTAATTGTGTAAGTATGTAGTGTAATTGTGTAAGTATGTAGTGTAATTGTGTATGTATGTAGTGTAATTGTGTATGTATGTAGTGTAATTGTGTATGTGTGTGGTGTAATTGTGTATGTATGTAGTGTAATTGTGTAAGTATGTGATGTAATTGTGTATGTATGTAGTGTAATTGTGTCAGTATGTAGTGTAATTGTGTAAGTATGTAGTGTAATTGTGTATGTGTGTAGTGTAATTGTGTAAGTATGTAGTGTAATTGTGTAAGTATGTAGTGTAATTGTGTAAGTATGTAGTGTAATTGTGTATGTATGTAGTGTAATTGTGTATGTGTGTAGTGTAATTGTGTAAGTATGTAGTGTAATTGTGTATGTATGTAGTGTAATTGTGTATGTATGTAGTGTAATTGTGTAAGTATGTAGTGTAATTGTGTAAGTATGTAGTGTAATTGTGTAAGTATGTAGTGTAATTGTGTAAGTATGTGATGTAATTGTGTATGTATGTAGTGTAATTGTGTATGTATGTAGTGTAATTGTGTATGTATGTAGTGTAATTGTGTAAGTATGTAGTGTAATTGTGTATGTATGTAGTGTAATTGTGTAAGTATGTAGTGTAATTGTGTAAGTATGTAGTGTAATTGTGTAAGTATGTGATGTAATTGTGTATGTATGTAGTGTAATTGTGTATGTATGTAGTGTAATTGTGTATGTATGTAGTGTAATTGTGTAAGTATGTAGTGTAATTGTGTATGTATGTAGTGTAATTGTGTATGTATGTAGTGTAATTGTGTAAGTATGTAGTGTAATTGTGTATGTATGTAGTGTAATTGTGTATGTATGTAGTGTAATTGTGTATGTGTGTAGTGTAATTGTGTATGTGTGTAGTGTAATTGTGTAGATATGTGATGTAATTGTGTATGTGTGTGTGTAATTGTGTATGTATGTATGTAGTGTAATTGTGTAAGTATGTGATGTAGTTGTGTATGTATGTAGTGTAATTGTGTGAGTATGTAGTGTAATTGTGTAAGTATGTAGTGTAATTGTGTATGTGTGTAGTGTAATTGTGTAAGTATGTAGTGTAATTGTGTAAGTATGTAGTGTAATTGTGTAAGTAATGTAGTGTAATTGTGTAAGTATGTAGTGTAATTGTGTATGTGTGTAGTGTAATTGTGTATGTATGTAGTGTAATTGTGTAAGTATGTAGTGTAATTGTGTAAGTATGTAGTGTAATTGTGTATGTATGTAGTGTAATTGTGTATGTGTGTAGTGTAATTGTGTATATGTGTGGTGTAATTGTGTATGTGTGTGGTGTAATTGTGTAAGTATGTAGTGTAATTGTGTATGTGTGTAGTGTAATTGTGTAAGTATGTAGTGTAATTGTGTAAGTATGTAGTGTAATTGTGCAAGTATGTAGTGTAATTGTGTATGTGTGTAGTGTAATTGTGTTTGTGTATGGTGTAATTGTGTAAGTATGTAGTGTAATTGTGTATGTGTGTAGTGTAATTGTGTATGTGTGTAGTGTAATTGTGTATGTGTGTGGTGTAATTGTGTAAGTATGTAGTGTAATTGTGTATGTGTGTGGTGTAATTGTGTATGTGTGTGGTGTAATTGTGTAAGTATGTAGTGTAATTGTGTATGTGTGTAGTGTAATTGTGTAAGTATGTAGTGTAATTGTGTAAGTATGTAGTTGTAATTGTGTAAGTATGTAGTGTAATTGTTATGTGTGTAGTGTAATTGTGTAAGTATGTAGTGTAATTGTGTAAGTATGTAGTGTAATTGTGTAAGTATGTAGTGTAATTGTGTAAGTATGTAGTGTAATTGTGTAAGTATGTAGTGTAATTTTGTATGTATGTAGTGTAATTGTGTATGTGTGTGGTGTTAATTGTGTATGTGTGTAGTGTAATTGTGTATGTGTGTAGTGTAATTGTGTATGTATGTAGTGTAATTGTGTATGTGTGGTGTAATTGTATTTGTAGTACTGTGTTTGTAGTGTAATTAGTAAGACAGTACTTATGTAACTATGTAGTGTAATTGTGTAAGTATGTAGTGTAATTGTGTAAGTATGTAGTGTAATTGTGTATGTATGTAGTGTAATTGTGTATGTATGTAGTGTAATTGTGTATGTATGAAGTGTAATTGTGTATGTATGTAGTGTAATTGTGTAAGTATGTAGTGTAATTGTGTAAGTATGTAGTGTAATTGTGTAAGTATGTAGTGTAATTGTGTAAGTATGTAGTGTAATTGTGTATGTATGTAGTGTAATTGTGTAAGTATGTAGTGTAATTGTGTATGTATGTAGTGTAATTGTGTATGTATGTAGTGTACTTGTGTATGTGTGTGTGTAATTGTGTATGTATGTAGTGTAATTGTGTAAGTATGTAGTGTAATTGTGTAAGTATGTAGTGTAATTGTGTAAGTATGTAGTGTAATTGTGTAAGTATGTAGTGTAATTGTGTAAGTATGTGATGTAATTGTTGTAAGGTATGTGATGTAATTGTGTATGTATGTAGTGTAATTGTGTAAGTATGTAGTGTAATTGTGTAAGTATGTAGTGTACATTGTGTATGTATGTTAGTGTAATTGTGTAAGTATGTAGTGTAATTGTGTATGTATGTAGTGTAATTGTGTAATAGTGTAATTGTGTAAGTATGTAGTGTAATTGTCTATGTGTGTAGTGTAATTGTGTATGTATGTAGTGTAATTGTGTAAGTATGTAGTGTAATTGTGTATGTATGTAGTGTAATTGTGTATGTATGTAGTGTAATTGTGTATGTATGTAGTGTAATTGTGTAAGTATGTAGTGTAATTGTGTAAGTATGTAGTGTAATTGTGTAAGTATGTAGTGTAATTGTGTATGTATGTAGTGTAATTGTGTATGTATGTAGTGTAATTGTGTAAGTATGTAGTGTAATTGTGTAAGTATGTAGTGTAATTGTGTAAGTATGTGATGTAATTGTGTAAGTATGTAGTGTAATTGTGTAAGTATGTAGTGTAATTGTGTATGTATGTAGTGTAATTGTGTAAGTATGTGATGTAATTGTGTATGTATGTAGTGTAATTGTGTAAGTATGTAGTGTAATTGTGTAAGTATGTAGTGTAATTGTGTAAGTATGTGATGTAATTGTGTATGTATGTAGTGTAATTGTGTAAGTATGTGATGTAATTGTGTAAGTATGTAGTGTAATTGTGTAAGTATGTGATGTAATTGTGTAAGTATGAAGTGTAATTGTGTAAGTATGTGATGTAATTGTGTAAGTATGTGATGTAATTGTGCATGTATGTAGTGTAATTGTGTAAGTATGTACTGTAATTGTGTAAGTATGTAGTGTAATTGTGTATGTATGTAGTGTAATTGTGTAAGTATGTAGTGTAATTGTGTATGTATGTAGTGTAATTGTGTAAGTATGTAGTGTAATTGTGTATGTGTGTAGTGTAATTGTGTAAGTATGTAGTGTAATTGTGTAAGTATGTAGTGTAATTGTGTAAGTATGTAGTGTAATTGTGTATGTATGTAGTGTAATTGTGTAAGTATGTAGTGTAATTGTGTAAGTATGTAGTGTAATTGTGTAAGTATGTAGTGTAATTGTGTAAGTATGTGATGTAATTGTGTAAGTATGTAGTGTAATTGTGTAAGTATGTAGTGTAATTGTGTATGTATGTAGTGTAATTGTGTAAGTATGTGATGTAATTGTGTATGTATGTAGTGTAATTGTGTATGTGTGTGATGTACTTGTGTTTGTGTATGTGATGTAATTGTGTTTGTGTATGGTGTAATTGTGTAAGTATGTAGTGTAATTGTGTATGTATGTAGTGTAATTGTGTAAGTATGTAGTGTAATTGTGTATGTATGTAGTGTAATTGTGTATGTGTGTGATGTAATTGTGTTTGTGTATGTGATGTAATTGTGTTTGTGTATGGTGTAATTGTGTAAGTATGTAGTGTAACTGTATGTATGTAGTGTAATTGTGTAAGTATGTAGTGTAATTGTGTATGTGTGTGATGTAATTGTGTTTGTGTATGGTGTAATTGTGTATGTATGTAGTGTAATTGTGTAAGTATGTAGTGTAATTGTGTAAGTATGTAGTGTAATTGTGTAAGTATGTAGTGTAATTGTGTAAGTATGTAGTGTAATTGTGTAAGTATGTAGTGTAATTGTGTAGGTATGTAGTGTAATTGTGTATGTGTGTGGTGTAATTGTGTATGTGTGTAGTGTAATTGTGTATGTGTGTAGTGTAATTGTGTATGTATGTAGTGTAATTGTGTATGTGTGTGGTGTAATTGTGTATGTATGTAGTGTAATTGTGTATGTATGAAGTGTAATTGTGTATGTATGTAGTGTAATTGTGTAAGTATGTAGTGTAATTGTGTAAGTATGTAGTGTAATTGTGTATGTGTGTAGTGTAATTGTGTATGTGTGTAGTGTAATTGTGTAAGTATGTGATGTAATTGTGTAAGTATGTAGTGTAATTGTGTATGTGTGTAGTGTAATTGTGTATGTGTGTAGTGTAATTGTGTATGTATGTAGTGTAATTGTGTATGTATGTAGTGTAATTGTGTAAGTATGTAGTGTAATTGTGTAAGTATGTGATGTAATTGTGTATGTATGTAGTGTAATTGTGTAAGTATGTGATGTAATTGTGTAAGTATGTAGTGTAATTGTGTAAGTATGTGATGTAATTGTGTAAGTATGTAGTGTAATTGTGTAAGTATGTGATGTAATTGTGTAAGTATGTGATGTAATTGTGTATGTATGTAGTGTAATTGTGTAAGTATGTAGTGTAATTGTGTAAGTATGTAGTGTAATTGTGTATGTGTGTAGTGTAATTGTGTATGTGTGTAGTGTAATTGTGTATGTATGTAGTGTAATTGTGTATGTATGTAGTGTAATTGTGTATGTATGTAGTGTAATTGTGTATGTATGTAGTGTAATTGTGTAAGTATGTAGTGTAATTGTGTAAGTATGTAGTGTAATTGTGTATGTGTGTAGTGTAATTGTGTATGTGTGTAGTGTAATTGTGTATGTATGTAGTGTAATTGTGTATGTATGTAGTGTAATTGTGTATGTATGTAGTGTAATTGTGTATGTATGTAGTGTAATTGTGTAAGTATGTAGTGTAATTGTGTAAGTATGTAGTGTAATTGTGTATGTGTGTAGTGTAATTGTGTATGTGTGTAGTGTAATTGTGTATGTATGTAGTGTAATTGTGTATGTATGTAGTGTAATTGTGTATGTATGTAGTGTAATTGTGTATGTATGTAGTGTAATTGTGTATGTGTGTAGTGTAATTGTGTAAGTATGTAGTGTAATTGTGTAAGTATGTAGTGTAATTGTGTAAGTATGTAGTGTAATTGTGTATGTATGTAGTGTAATTGTGTATGTATGTAGTGTAATTGTGTAAGTATGTAGTGTAATTGTGTATGTATGTAGTGTAATTGTGTATGTATGTAGTGTAATTGTGTATGTGTGTGGTGTAATTGTGTATGTATGTAGTGTAATTGTGTAAGTATGTAGTGTAATTGTGTAAGTATGTAGTGTAATTGTGTATGTATGTAGTGTAATTGTGTAAGTATGTAGTGTAATTGTGTAAGTATGTGATGTAATTGTGTAAGTATGTGATGTAATTGTGTATGTATGTAGTGTAATTGTGTAAGTATGTAGTGTAATTGTGTAAGTATGTAGTGTAATTGTGTATGTATGTAGTGTAATTGTGTAAGTATGTAGTGTAATTGTGTATGTATGTAGTGTAATTGTGTAAGTATGTAGTGTAATTGTCTATGTGTGTAGTGTAATTGTGTATGTATGTAGTGTAATTGTGTAAGTATGTAGTGTAATTGTGTATGTATGTAGTGTAATTGTGTATGTATGTAGTGTAATTGTGTATGTATGTAGTGTAATTGTGTAAGTATGTAGTGTAATTGTGTAAGTATGTAGTGTAATTGTGTAAGTATGTAGTGTAATTGTGTATGTATGTAGTGTAATTGTGTATGTATGTAGTGTAATTGTGTAAGTATGTAGTGTAATTGTGTAAGTATGTAGTGTAATTGTGTAAGTATGTGATGTAATTGTGTAAGTATGTAGTGTAATTGTGTAAGTATGTAGTGTAATTGTGTATGTATGTAGTGTAATTGTGTAAGTATGTGATGTAATTGTGTATGTATGTAGTGTAATTGTGTAAGTATGTAGTGTAATTGTGTAAGTATGTAGTGTAATTGTGTAAGTATGTAGTGTAATTGTGTATGTATGTAGTGTAATTGTGTAAGTATGTGATGTAATTGTGTATGTATGTAGTGTAATTGTGTAAGTATGTAGTGTAATTGTGTAAGTATGTGATGTAATTGTGTATGTATGTAGTGTAATTGTGTAAGTATGTGATGTAATTGTGTAAGTATGTAGTGTAATTGTGTAAGTATGTGATGTAATTGTGTAAGTATGTAGTGTAATTGTGTAAGTATGTGATGTAATTGTGTAAGTATGTGATGTAATTGTGTATGTATGTAGTGTAATTGTGTAAGTATGTAGTGTAATTGTGTAAGTATGTAGTGTAATTGTGTATGTATGTAGTGTAATTGTGTAAGTATGTAGTGTAATTGTGTATGTATGTAGTGTAATTGTGTAAGTATGTAGTGTAATTGTGTATGTGTGTAGTGTAATTGTGTAAGTATGTAGTGTAATTGTGTAAGTATGTAGTGTAATTGTGTAAGTATGTAGTGTAATTGTGTATGTATGTAGTGTAATTGTGTATGTATGTAGTGTAATTGTGTAAGTATGTAGTGTAATTGTGTAAGTATGTAGTGTAATTGTGTAAGTATGTAGTGTAATTGTGTAAGTATGTGATGTAATTGTGTAAGTATGTAGTGTAATTGTGTAAGTATGTAGTGTAATTGTGTATGTATGTAGTGTAATTGTGTAAGTATGTGATGTAATTGTGTATGTATGTAGTGTAATTGTGTAAGTATGTAGTGTAATTGTGTAAGTATGTAGTGTAATTGTGTATGTATGTAGTGTAATTCTCTATGTGTGTAGTGTAATTGTGTAAGTATGTAGTGTAATTGTGTAAGTATGTAGTGTAATTGTGTAAGTATGTAGTGTAATTGTGTATGTATGTAGTGTAATTGTGTATGTATGTAGTGTAATTGTGTAAGTATGTAGTGTAATTGTGTAAGTATGTAGTGTAATTGTGTATGTATGTAGTGTAATTGTGTATGTATGTAGTGTAATTGTGTATGTGTGTGGTGTAATTGTGTATGTATGTAGTGTAATTGTGTAAGTATGTGATGTAATTGTGTATGTATGTAGTGTAATTGTGTAAGTATGTAGTGTAATTGTGTAAGTATGTAGTGTAATTGTGTATGTGTCTAGTGTAATTGTGTAAGTATGTAGTGTAATTGTGTAAGTATGTAGTGTAATTGTGTAAGTATGTAGTGTAATTGTGTATGTATGTAGTGTAATTGTGTATGTGTGTAGTGTAATTGTGTAAGTATGTAGTGTAATTGTGTATGTATGTAGTGTAATTGTGTATGTATGTAGTGTAATTGTGTAAGTATGTAGTGTAATTGTGTATGTATGTAGTGTAATTGTGTATGTATGTAGTGTAATTGTGTAAGTATGTAGTGTAATTGTGTATGTATGTAGTGTAATTGTGTATGTATGTAGTGTAATTGTGTAAGTATGTAGTGTAATTGTGTATGTATGTAGTGTAATTGTGTATGTATGTAGTGTAATTGTGTATGTGTGTAGTGTAATTGTGTATGTGTGTAGTGTAATTGTGTAAGTATGTGATGTAATTGTGTATGTGTGTGGTGTAATTGTGTATGTATGTAGTGTAATTGTGTAAGTATGTGATGTAGTTGTGTATGTATGTAGTGTAATTGTGTGAGTATGTAGTGTAATTGTGTAAGTATGTAGTGTAATTGTGTATGTGTGTAGTGTAATTGTGTAAGTATGTAGTGTAATTGTGTAAGTATGTAGTGTAATTGTGTAAGTATGTAGTGTAATTGTGTAAGTATGTAGTGTAATTGTGTATGTGTGTAGTGTAATTGTGTATGTATGTAGTGTAATTGTGTAAGTATGTAGTGTAATTGTGTAAGTATGTAGTGTAATTGTGTATGTATGTAGTGTAATTGTGTATGTGTGTAGTGTAATTGTGTATATGTGTGGTGTAATTGTGTATGTGTGTGGTGTAATTGTGTAAGTATGTAGTGTAATTGTGTATGTGTGTAGTGTAATTGTGTAAGTATGTAGTGTAATTGTGTAAGTATGTAGTGTAATTGTGTAAGTATGTAGTGTAATTGTGTATGTGTGTAGTGTAATTGTGTTTGTGTATGGTGTAATTGTGTAAGTATGTAGTGTAATTGTGTATGTGTGTAGTGTAATTGTGTATGTGTGTAGTGTAATTGTGTATGTGTGTGGTGTAATTGTGTAAGTATGTAGTGTAATTGTGTATGTGTGTGGTGTAATTGTGTATGTGTGTGGTGTAATTGTGTAAGTATGTAGTGTAATTGTGTATGTGTGTAGTGTAATTGTGTAAGTATGTAGTGTAATTGTGTAAGTATGTAGTGTAATTGTGTAAGTATGTAGTGTAATTGTGTATGTGTGTAGTGTAATTGTGTAAGTATGTAGTGTAATTGTGTAAGTATGTAGTGTAATTGTGTAAGTATGTAGTGTAATTGTGTAAGTATGTAGTGTAATTGTGTAAGTATGTAGTGTAATTGTGTATGTATGTAGTGTAATTGTGTATGTGTGTGGTGTAATTGTGTATGTGTGTAGTGTAATTGTGTATGTGTGTAGTGTAATTGTGTATGTATGTAGTGTAATTGTGTATGTGTGTGGTGTAATTGTGTATGTATGTAGTGTAATTGTGTATGTATGTAGTGTAATTGTGTATGTATGTAGTGTAATTGTGTAAGTATGTAGTGTAATTGTGTAAGTATGTAGTGTAATTGTGTATGTGTGTAGTGTAATTGTGTATGTGTGTAGTGTAATTGTGTATGTATGTAGTGTAATTGTGTATGTATGTAGTGTAATTGTGTATGTGTGTAGTGTAATTGTGTAAGTATGTAGTGCAATTGTGTAAGTATGTAGTGTAATTGTGTAAGTATGTAGTGTAATTGTGTATGTATGTAGTGTAATTGTGTATGTATGTAGTGTAATTGTGTAAGTATGTAGTGTAATTGTGTATGTATGTAGTGTAATTGTGTATGTATGTAGTGTAATTGTGTATGTGTGTGGTGTAATTGTGTATGTATGTAGTGTAATTGTGTAAGTATGTAGTGTAATTGTGTAAGTATGTAGTGTAATTGTGTATGTATGTAGTGTAATTGTGTAAGTATGTAGTGTAATTGTGTAAGTATGTGATGTAATTGTGTAAGTATGTGATGTAATTGTGTATGTATGTAGTGTAATTGTGTAAGTATGTAGTGTAATTGTGTAAGTATGTAGTGTAATTGTGTATGTACGTAGTGTAATTGTGTAAGTATGTAGTGTAATTGTGTATGTATGTAGTGTAATTGTGTAAGTATGTAGTGTAATTGTCTATGTGTGTAGTGTAATTGTGTATGTATGTAGTGTAATTGTGTAAGTATGTAGTGTAATTGTGTATGTATGTAGTGTAATTGTGTATGTATGTAGTGTAATTGTGTATGTATGTAGTGTAATTGTGTAAGTATGTAGTGTAATTGTGTAAGTATGTAGTGTAATTGTGTAAGTATGTAGTGTAATTGTGTATGTATGTAGTGTAATTGTGTATGTGTGTAGTGTAATTGTGTAAGTATGTAGTGTAATTGTGTAAGTATGTAGTGTAATTGTGTAACTATGTGATGTAATTGTGTAAGTATGTAGTGTAATTGTGTAAGTATGTAGTGTAATTGTGTATGTATGTAGTGTAATTGTGTAAGTATGTGATGTAATTGTGTATGTATGTAGTGTAATTGTGTAAGTATGTAGTGTAATTGTGTAAGTATGTAGTGTAATTGTGTAAGTATGTGATGTAATTGTGTATGTATGTAGTGTAATTGTGTAAGTATGTGATGTAATTGTGTAAGTATGTGATGTAATTGTGCATGTATGTAGTGTAATTGTGTAAGTATGTACTGTAATTGTGTAAGTATGTAGTGTAATTGTGTATGTATGTAGTGTAATTGTGTAAGTATGTAGTGTAATTGTGTATGTATGTAGTGTAATTGTGTAAGTATGTAGTGTAATTGTGTATGTGTGTAGTGTAATTGTGTAAGTATGTAGTGTAATTGTGTAAGTATGTAGTGTAATTGTGTAAGTATGTAGTGTAATTGTGTATGTATGTAGTGTAATTGTGTAAGTATGTAGTGTAATTGTGTAAGTATGTAGTGTAATTGTGTAAGTATGTAGTGTAATTGTGTAAGTATGTGATGTAATTGTGTAAGTATGTAGTGTAATTGTGTAAGTATGTAGTGTAATTGTGTATGTATGTAGTGTAATTGTGTAAGTATGTGATGTAATTGTGTATGTATGTAGTGTAATTGTGTAAGTATGTAGTGTAATTGTGTAAGTATGTAGTGTAATTGTGTAAGTATGTAGTGTAATTGTGTATGTATGTAGTGTAATTGTGTAAGTATGTGATGTAATTGTGTATGTATGTAGTGTAATTGTGTATGTGTGTAGTGTAATTGTGTAAGTATGTAGTGTAATTGTGTAAGTATGTAGTGTAATTGTGTATGTGTGTAGTGTAATTGTGTAAGTATGTAGTGTAATTGTGTAAGTATGTGATGTAATTGTGTATGTATGTAGTGTAATTGTGTAAGTATGTAGTGTAATTGTGTAAGTATGTGATGTAATTGTGTATGTATGTAGTGTAATTGTGTATATATGTAGTGTAATTGTGTAAGTATGTAGTGTAATTGTGTAAGTATGTGATGTAATTGTGTATGTATGTAGTGTAATTGTGTATGTATGTAGTGTAATTGTGTAAGTATGTAGTGTAATTGTGTATTATGTAGTGTAATTGTGTAAGTATGTAGTGTAATTGTGTAAGTATGTGATGTAATTTTGTATGTATGTAGTGTAATTGTGTATGTATGTAGTGTAATTGTGTATGTATGTAGTGTAATTGTGTAAGTATGTAGTGTAATTGTGTATGTATGTAGTGTAATTGTGTATGTATGTAGTGTAATTGTGTAAGTATGTAGTGTAATTGTGTATGTATGTAGTGTAATTGTGTAAGTATGTAGTGTAATTGTGTAAGTATGTGATGTAATTGTGTATGTATGTAGTGTAATTGTGTATGTATGTAGTGTAATTGTGTAAGTATGTGATGTAATTGTGTATGTATGTAGTGTAATTGTGTAAGTATGTAGTGTAATTGTGTATGTGTGTGTTGTAATTGTGTATGTGTGTGGTGTAATTGTGTTTGTGTATATGATGTAATTGTGTAAGTATGTAGTGTAATTGTGTATGTATGTAGTGTAATTGTGTATGTGTGTAGTGTAATTGTGTATGTATGTAGTGTAATTGTGTATGTATGTAGTGTAATTGTGTAAGTATGTAGTGTAATTGTGTATGTATGTAGTGTAGTTGTGTAAGTATGTAGTGTAATTGTGTATGTGTGTGGTGTAATTGTGTATGTGTGTGATGTAGTTGTGTTTGTGTATGTGATGTAATTGTGTTTGTGTATGGTGTAATTGTGTAAGTATGTAGTGTAATTGTGTATGTGTGTGATGTAATTGTGTTTGTGTATGTGATGTAATTGTGTTTGTGTATGGTGTAATTGTGTAAGTATGTAGTGTAATTGTGTATGTGTGTGATGTAATTGTGTTTGTGTATGGTGTAATTGTGTTTGTGTATGGTGTAATTGTGTAAGTATGTAGTGTAATTGTGTATGTGTGTGGTGTAATTGTGTATGTGTGTGATGTAATTGTGTTTGTGTATATGATGTAATTGTGTTTGTGTATGGTGTAATTGTGTAAGTATGTAGTGTAATTGTGTATGTGTGTGATGTACTTGTGTTTGTGTATATTATGTAATTGTGTTTGTGTATGGTGTAATTGTGTAAGTATGTAGTGTAATTGTGTATGTGTGTGGTTTAATTGTGTATGTATGTAGTGTAATTGTGTTTGTGTATATGATGTAATTGTGTTTGTGTATGGTGTAATTGTGTAAGTATGTAGTGTAATTGTGTATGTGTGTGATGTACTTGTGTTTGTGTATATTATGTAATTGTGTTTGTGTATGGTGTAATTGTGTAAGTATGTAGTGTAATTGTGTATGTATGTAGTGTAATTGTGTAAGTATGTGATGTAATTGTGTAAGTATGTGATGTAATCGTGTATGTATGTGATGTAATTGTGTTTGTGTATGGTGTAATTGTGTAAGTATGTGATGTAATTGTGTAAGTATGTGATGTAATTGTGTTTGTGTATGGTGTAATTGTGTAAGTATGTAGTGTAATTGTGTATGTGTGTGGTGTAATTGTGTATGTGTGTGATGTAATTCTGTTTGTGTATGGTGTAATTGTGTTTGTGTATGGTGTAATTGTGTAAGTATGTAGTGTAATTGTGTATGTGTGTGGTGTAATTGTGTATGTGTGTGATGTAATTGTGTATGTGTGTGATGTAATTGTGTTTGTGTATGGTGTAATTGTGTAAGTATGTAGTGTAATTGTGTATGTATGTAGTGTAATTGTGTATGTGTGTGATGTAATTGTGTTTGTGTATGTGATGTAATTGTGTTTGTGTATGGTGTAATTGTGTAAGTATGTAGTGTAATTGTGTATGTATGTAGTGTAATTGTGTAAGTATGTAGTGTAATTGTGTATGTATGTAGTGTAATTGTGTATGTGTGTGATGTAATTGTGTTTGTGTATGTGATGTAATTGTGTTTGTGTATGGTGTAATTGTGTAAGTATGTAGTGTAATTGTGTATGTATGTAGTGTAATTGTGTAAGTATGTAGTGTAATTGTGTATGTGTGTGATGTAATTGTGTTTGTGTATGGTGTAATTGTGTATGTATGTAGTGTAATTGTGTAAGTATGTAGTGTAATTGTGTATGTATGTAGTGTAATTGTGTATGTGTGTGATGTAATTGTGTTTGTGTATGGTGTAATTGTGTAAGTATGTAGTGTAATTGTGTATGTATGTAGTGTAATTGTGTAAGTATGTAGTGTAATTGTGTAAGTATGTAGTGTAATTGTGTATGTGTGTGGTGTAATTGTGTATGTGTGTGGTGTAATTGTGTATGTGTGTGATGTAATTGTGTTTGTGTATGGTGTAATTGTGTTTGTGTATGGTGTAATTGTGTAAGTATGTAGTGTAATTGTGTATGTGTGTGGTGTAATTGTGTATGTGTGTGATGTAATTGTGTATGTGTGTGATGTAATTGTGTTTGTGTATGGTGTAATTGTGTATGTGTGTGATGTAATTGTGTATGTGTGTGGTGTAATTGTGTATGTGTGTGATGTAATTGTGTATGTGTGTGATGTAATTGTGTATGTGTGTGATGTAATTGTGTTTGTATATGATGTAATTGTGTAAGTATGTAGTGTAATTGTGTATGTGTGTGGTGTAATTGTGTATGTGTGTGATGTAATTGTGTATGTGTGTGATGTAATTGTGTTTGTGTATGTTGTAATTGTGTAAGTATGTAGTGTAATTGTGTATGTGTGTGGTGTAATTGTGTATGTGTGTGGTGTAATTGTGTATGTGTGTGATGTAATTGTGTTTGTGTATGGTGTAATTGTGTAAGTATGTAGTGTAATTGTGTATGTGTGTGGTGTAATTGTGTATGTGTGTGATGTAATTGTGTATGTGTGTGATGTAATTGTGTTTGTGTATGGTGTAATTGTGTAAGTATGTAGTGTAATTGTGTAAGTATGTAGTGTAATTGTGTATGTGTGTGATGTAATTGTGTTTGTGTATGTGATGTAATTGTGTTTGTGTATGGTGTAATTGTGTAAGTATGTAGTGTAATTGTGTATGTGTGTGATGTAATTGTGTTTGTGTATGGTGTAATTGTGTAAGTATGTAGTGTAATTGTGTATGTGTATGGTGTAATTGTGTTTGTGTATGGTGTAATTGTGTATGTATGTAGTGTAATTGTGTATGTGTGTGATGTAATTGTGTTTGTGTATGGTGTAATTGTGTAAGTATGTAGTGTAATTGTGTATGTGTGTGATGTAATTGTGTTTGTGTATGGTGTAATTGTGTAAGTATGTAGTGTAATTGTGTATGTGTGTGATGTAATTGTGTTTGTGTATGGTGTAATTGTGTTTGTGTATGGTGTAATTGTGTAAGTATGTAGTGTAATTGTGTTTGTGTATGGTGTAATTGTGTTTGTGTATGGTGTAATTGTGTATGTATGTAGTGTAATTGTGTATGTGTGTGATGTAATTGTGTTTGTGTATGGTGTAATTGTGTAAGTATGTAGTGTAATTGTGTATGTGTGTGGTGTAATTGTGTATGTGTATGGTGTAATTGTGTATGTGTGTGATGTAATTGTGTTTGTGTATGGTGTAATTGTGTAAGTATGTAGTGTAATTGTGTATGTGTGTGGTGTAATTGTGTATGTGTGTGGTGTAATTGTGTATGTGTGTGATGTAATTGTGTTTGTGTATGGTGTAATTGTGTAAGTATGTAGTGTAATTGTGTATGTATGTAGTGTAATTGTGTATGTGTGTGATGTAATTGTGTTTGTGTATGTGATGTAATTGTGTTTGTGTATGGTGTAATTGTGTAGGTATGTAGTGTAATTGTGTATGTGTGTGGTGTAATTGTGTATGTGTGTGATGTAATTGTGTTTGTGTATGGTGTAATTGTGTTTGTGTATGGTGTAATTGTGTAAGTATGTAGTGTAATTGTGTAAGTATGTAGTGTAATTGTGTATGTGTGTGATGTAATTGTGTTTGTGTATGGTGTAATTGTGTTTGTGTATGGTGTAATTGTGTAAGTATGTAGTGTAATTGTGTATGTGTGTGGTGTAATTGTGTATGTGTGTGATGTAATTGTGTTTGTGTATATGATGTAATTGTGTTTGTGTATGGTGTAATTGTGTAAGTATGTAGTGTAATTGTGTATGTGTGTGATGTAATTGTGTTTGTGTATGTGATGTAATTGTGTTTGTGTATGGTGTAATTGTGTAAGTATGTAGTGTAATTGTGTATGTGTGTGATGTAATTGTGTTTGTGTATGGTGTAATTGTGTTTGTGTATGGTGTAATTGTGTAAGTATGTAGTGTAATTGTGTATGTGTGTGGTGTAATTGTGTATGTGTGTGATGTAATTGTGTTTGTGTATATGATGTAATTGTGTTTGTGTATGGTGTAATTGTGTAAGTATGTAGTGTAATTGTGTATGTGTGTGATGTAATTGTGTTTGTGTATGTGATGTAATTGTGTTTGTGTATGGTGTAATTGTGTAAGTATGTAGTGTAATTGTGTATGTGTGTGATGTAATTGTGTTTGTGTATGGTGTAATTGTGTTTGTGTATATGATGTAATTGTGTAGGTATGTAGTGTAATTGTGTATGTGTGTGGTGTAATTGTGTTTGTGTATGGTGTAATTGTGTAAGTATGTAGTGTAATTGTGTATGTGTATGTGATGTAATTGTGTTTGTGTATGGTGTAATTGTGTATGTATGTAGTGTAATTGTGTTTGTGTATGGTGTAATTGTGTAAGTATGTAGTGTAATTGTGTTTGTGTATGTGATGTAATTGTGTTTGTGTATGGTGTAATTGTGTATGTATGTAGTGTAATTGTGTTTGTGTATGTGATGTAATTGTGTTTGTGTATGGTGTAATTGTGTAAGTATGTAGTGTAATTGTGTATGTGTGTGATGTAATTGTGTTTGTGTATGTGATGTAATTGTGTTTGTGTATGGTGTAATTGTGTAAGTATGTAGTGTAATTGTGTATGTGTGTGATGTACTTGTGTTTGTGTATGTGATTTAATTGTGTTTGTGTATGGTGTAATTGTGTAAGTATGTAGTGTAATTGTGTATGTGTGTGATGTAATTGTGTAAGTATGTGATGTAATTGTGTTTGTGTATGGTGTAATTGTGTAAGTATGTAGTGTAATTGTGTTTGTGTATGTGATGTAATTGTGTTTGTGTATGTGATGTAATTGTGTATGTGTGTGATGTAATTGTGTAAGTATGTGATGTAATTGTGTAAGTATGTGATGTAATTGTGTTTGTGTATGGTGTAATTGTGTAAGTATGTAGTGTAATTGTGTATGTGTGTGGTGTAATTGTGTATGTGTGTGATGTAATTGTGTTTGTGTATATGATGTAATTGTGTAAGTATATAGTGTAATTGTGTATGTGTGTGGTGTAATTGTGTATGTGTGTGATGTAGTTGTGTTTGTGTATGTGATGTAATTGTGTTTGTGTATGGTGTAATTGTGTAAGTATGTAGTGTAATTGTGTATGTGTGTGATGTAATTGTGTTTGTGTATGTGATGTAATTGTGTTTGTGTATGGTGTAATTGTGTAAGTATGTAGTGTAATTGTGTATGTGTGTGATGTAATTGTGTTTGTGTATGGTGTAATTGTGTTTGTGTATGGTGTAATTGTGTAAGTATGTAGTGTAATTGTGTATGTGTGTGGTGTAATTGTGTATGTGTGTGATGTAATTGTGTTTGTGTATATGATGTAATTGTGTTTGTGTATGGTGTAATTGTGTAAGTATGTAGTGTAATTGTGTATGTGTGTGATGTACTTGTGTTTGTGTATATTATGTAATTGTGTTTGTGTATGGTGTAATTGTGTAAGTATGTAGTGTAATTGTGTATGTGTGTGGTGTAATTGTGTATGTATGTAGTGTAATTGTGTTTGTGTATATGATGTAATTGTGTTTGTGTATGGTGTAATTGTGTAAGTATGTAGTGTAATTGTGTATGTGTGTGATGTACTTGTGTTTGTGTATATTATGTAATTGTGTTTGTGTATGGTGTAATTGTGTAAGTATGTAGTGTAATTGTGTATGTATGTAGTGTAATGGTGTAAGTATGTGATGTAATTGTGTAAGTATGTGATGTAATCGTGTGTGTATGTGATGTAATTGTGTTTTTGTATGGTGTAATTGTGTAAGTATGTGATGTAATTGTGTAAGTATGTTATGTAATTGTGTTTGTGTATGGTGTAATTGTGTAAGTATGTAGTGTAATTGTGTATGTGTGTGGTGTAATTGTGTATGTGTGTGATGTAATTGTGTTTGTGTATGGTGTAATTGTGTTTGTGTATGGTGTAATTGTGTAAGTATGTAGTGTAATTGTGTATGTGTGTGGTGTAATTGTGTATGTGTGTGATGTAATTGTGTATGTGTGTGATGTAATTGTGTTTGTGTATGGTGTAATTGTGTAAGTATGTAGTGTAATTGTGTATGTATGTAGTGTAATTGTGTATGTGTGTGATGTAATTGTGTTTGTGTATGTGATGTAATTGTGTTTGTGTATGGTGTAATTGTGTAAGTATGTAGTGTAATTGTGTATGTATGTAGTGTAATTGTGTAAGTATGTAGTGTAATTGTGTATGTATGTAGTGTAATTGTGTATGTGTGTGATGTAATTGTGTTTGTGTATGTGATGTAATTGTGTTTGTGTATGGTGTAATTGTGTAAGTATGTAGTGTAATTGTGTATGTATGTAGTGTAATTGTGTAAGTATGTAGTGTAATTGTGTATGTGTGTGATGTAATTGTGTTTGTGTATGGTGTAATTGTGTATGTATGTAGTGTAATTGTGTAAGTATGTAGTGTAATTGTGTATGTATGTAGTGTAATTGTGTATGTGTGTGATGTAATTGTGTTTGTGTATGGTGTAATTGTGTAAGTATGTAGTGTAATTGTGTATGTATGTAGTGTAATTGTGTAAGTATGTAGTGTAATTGTGTAAGTATGTAGTGTAATTGTGTATGTGTGTGGTGTAATTGTGTATGTGTGTGGTGTAATTGTGTATGTGTGTGATGTAATTGTGTTTGTGTATGGTGTAATTGTGTTTGTGTATGGTGTAATTGTGTAAGTATGTAGTGTAATTGTGTATGTGTGTGGTGTAATTGTGTATGTGTGTGATGTAATTGTGTATGTGTGTGATGTAATTGTGTTTGTGTATGGTGTAATTGTGTATGTGTGTGATGTAATTGTGTATGTGTGTGGTGTAATTGTGTATGTGTGTGATGTAATTGTGTATGTGTGTGATGTAATTGTGTATGTGTGTGATGTAATTGTGTTTGTATATGATGTAATTGTGTAAGTATGTAGTGTAATTGTGTATGTGTGTGGTGTAATTGTGTATGTGTGTGATGTAATTGTGTATGTGTGTGATGTAATTGTGTTTGTGTATGGTGTAATTGTGTAAGTATGTAGTGTAATTGTGTATGTGTGTGGTGTAATTGTGTATGTGTGTGGTGTAATTGTGTATGTGTGTGATGTAATTGTGTTTGTGTATGGTGTAATTGTGTAAGTATGTAGTGTAATTGTGTATGTGTGTGGTGTAATTGTGTATGTGTGTGATGTAATTGTGTATGTGTGTGATGTAATTGTGTTTGTGTATGGTGTAATTGTGTAAGTATGTAGTGTAATTGTGTAAGTATGTAGTGTAATTGTGTATGTGTGTGATGTAATTGTGTTTGTGTATGTGATGTAATTGTGTTTGTGTATGGTGTAATTGTGTAAGTATGTAGTGTAATTGTGTATGTGTGTGATGTAATTGTGTTTGTGTATGGTGTAATTGTGTAAGTATGTAGTGTAATTGTGTATGTGTATGGTGTAATTGTGTTTGTGTATGGTGTAATTGTGTATGTATGTAGTGTAATTGTGTATGTGTGTGATGTAATTGTGTTTGTGTATGGTGTAATTGTGTAAGTATGTAGTGTAATTGTGTATGTGTGTGATGTAATTGTGTTTGTGTATGGTGTAATTGTGTAAGTATGTAGTGTAATTGTGTATGTGTGTGATGTAATTGTGTTTGTGTATGGTGTAATTGTGTTTGTGTATGGTGTAATTGTGTAAGTATGTAGTGTAATTGTGTTTGTGTATGGTGTAATTGTGTTTGTGTATGGTGTAATTGTGTATGTATGTAGTGTAATTGTGTATGTGTGTGATGTAATTGTGTTTGTGTATGGTGTAATTGTGTAAGTATGTAGTGTAATTGTGTATGTGTGTGGTGTAATTGTGTATGTGTATGGTGTAATTGTGTATGTGTGTGATGTAATTGTGTTTGTGTATGGTGTAATTGTGTAAGTATGTAGTGTAATTGTGTATGTGTGTGGTGTAATTGTGTATGTGTGTGGTGTAATTGTGTATGTGTGTGATGTAATTGTGTTTGTGTATGGTGTAATTGTGTAAGTATGTAGTGTAATTGTGTATGTATGTAGTGTAATTGTGTATGTGTGTGATGTAATTGTGTTTGTGTATGTGATGTAATTGTGTTTGTGTATGGTGTAATTGTGTAGGTATGTAGTGTAATTGTGTATGTGTGTGGTGTAATTGTGTATGTGTGTGATGTAATTGTGTTTGTGTATGGTGTAATTGTGTTTGTGTATGGTGTAATTGTGTAAGTATGTAGTGTAATTGTGTAAGTATGTAGTGTAATTGTGTATGTGTGTGATGTAATTGTGTTTGTGTATGGTGTAATTGTGTAAGTATGTAGTGTAATTGTGTATGTGTGTGGTGTAATTGTGTATGTGTGTGATGTAATTGTGTTTGTGTATATGATGTAATTGTGTTTGTGTATGGTGTAATTGTGTAAGTATGTAGTGTAATTGTGTATGTGTGTGATGTAATTGTGTTTGTGTATGTGATGTAATTGTGTTTGTGTATGGTGTAATTGTGTAAGTATGTAGTGTAATTGTGTATGTGTGTGATGTAATTGTGTTTGTGTATGGTGTAATTGTGTTTGTGTATGGTGTAATTGTGTAAGTATGTAGTGTAATTGTGTATGTGTGTGGTGTAATTGTGTATGTGTGTGATGTAATTGTGTTTGTGTATATGATGTAATTGTGTTTGTGTATGGTGTAATTGTGTAAGTATGTAGTGTAATTGTGTATGTGTGTGATGTAATTGTGTTTGTGTATGTGATGTAATTGTGTTTGTGTATGGTGTAATTGTGTAAGTATGTAGTGTAATTGTGTATGTGTGTGATGTAATTGTGTTTGTGTATGGTGTAATTGTGTTTGTGTATATGATGTAATTGTGTAGGTATGTAGTGTAATTGTGTATGTGTGTGGTGTAATTGTGTTTGTGTATGGTGTAATTGTGTAAGTATGTAGTGTAATTGTGTATGTGTATGTGATGTAATTGTGTTTGTGTATGGTGTAATTGTGTATGTATGTAGTGTAATTGTGTTTGTGTATGGTGTAATTGTGTAAGTATGTAGTGTAATTGTGTTTGTGTATGTGATGTAATTGTGTTTGTGTATGGTGTAATTGTGTATGTATGTAGTGTAATTGTGTTTGTGTATGTGATGTAATTGTGTTTGTGTATGGTGTAATTGTGTAAGTATGTAGTGTAATTGTGTATGTGTGTAATGTAATTGTGTTTGTGTATGTGATGTAATTGTGTTTGTGTATGGTGTAATTGTGTAAGTATGTAGTGTAATTGTGTATGTGTGTGATGTACTTGTGTTTGTGTATGTGATTTAATTGTGTTTGTGTATGGTGTAATTGTGTAAGTATGTAGTGTAATTGTGTATGTGTGTGATGTAATTGTGTAAGTATGTGATGTAATTGTGTTTGTGTATGGTGTAATTGTGTAAGTATGTAGTGTAATTGTGTTTGTGTATGTGATGTAATTGTGTTTGTGTATGTGATGTAATTGTGTATGTGTGTGATGTAATTGTGTAAGTATGTGATGTAATTGTGTAAGTATGTGATGTAATTGTGTTTGTGTATGGTGTAATTGTGTAAGTATGTAGTGTAATTGTGTATGAGTGTGGTGTAATTGTGTATGTGTGTGATGTAATTGTGTTTGTGTATATGATGTAATTGTGTAAGTATATAGTGTAATTGTGTATGTGTGTGGTGTAATTGTGTATGTGTGTGATGTAGTTGTGTTTGTGTATGTGATGTAATTGTGTTTGTGTATGGTGTAATTGTGTAAGTATGTAGTGTAATTGTGTATGTGTGTGATGTAATTGTGTTTGTGTATGTGATGTAATTGTGTTTGTGTATGGTGTAATTGTGTAAGTATGTAGTGTAATTGTGTATGTGTGTGATGTAATTGTGTTTGTGTATGGTGTAATTGTGTTTGTGTATGGTGTAATTGTGTAAGTATGTAGTGTAATTGTGTATGTGTGTGGTGTAATTGTGTATGTGTGTGATGTAATTGTGTTTGTGTATATGATGTAATTGTGTTTGTGTATGGTGTAATTGTGTAAGTATGTAGTGTAATTGTGTATGTGTGTGATGTACTTGTGTTTGTGTATATTATGTAATTGTGTTTGTGTATGGTGTAATTGTGTAAGTATGTAGTGTAATTGTGTATGTGTGTGGTGTAATTGTGTATGTATGTAGTGTAATTGTGTTTGTGTATATGATGTAATTGTGTTTGTGTATGGTGTAATTGTGTAAGTATGTAGTGTAATTGTGTATGTGTGTGATGTACTTGTGTTTGTGTATATTATGTAATTGTGTTTGTGTATGGTGCAATTGTGTAAGTATGTAGTGTAATTGTGTATGTATGTAGTGTAATGGTGTAAGTATGTGATGTAATTGTGTAAGTATGTGATGTAATCGTGTGTGTATGTGATGTAATTGTGTTTTTGTATGGTGTAATTGTGTAAGTATGTGATGTAATTGTGTAAGTATGTTATGTAATTGTGTTTGTGTATGGTGTAATTGTGTAAGTATGTAGTGTAATTGTGTATGTGTGTGGTGTAATTGTGTATGTGTGTGATGTAATTGTGTTTGTGTATGGTGTAATTGTGTTTGTGTATGGTGTAATTGTGTAAGTATGTAGTGTAATTGTGTATGTGTGTGGTGTAATTGTGTATGTGTGTGATGTAATTGTGTATGTGTGTGATGTAATTGTGTTTGTGTATGGTGTAATTGTGTAAGTATGTAGTGTAATTGTGTATGTATGTAGTGTAATTGTGTATGTGTGTGATGTAATTGTGTTTGTGTATGTGATGTAATTGTGTTTGTGTATGGTGTAATTGTGTAAGTATGTAGTGTAATTGTGTATGTATGTAGTGTAATTGTGTAAGTATGTAGTGTAATTGTGTATGTATGTAGTGTAATTGTGTATGTGTGTGATGTAATTGTGTTTGTGTATGTGATGTAATTGTGTTTGTGTATGGTGTAATTGTGTAAGTATGTAGTGTAATTGTGTATGTATGTAGTGTAATTGTGTAAGTATGTAGTGTAATTGTGTATGTGTGTGATGTAATTGTGTTTGTGTATGGTGTAATTGTGTATGTATGTAGTGTAATTGTGTAAGTATGTAGTGTAATTGTGTATGTATGTAGTGTAATTGTGTATGTGTGTGATGTAATTGTGTTTGTGTATGGTGTAATTGTGTAAGTATGTAGTGTAATTGTGTATGTATGTAGTGTAATTGTGTAAGTATGTAGTGTAATTGTGTAAGTATGTAGTGTAATTGTGTATGTGTGTGGTGTAATTGTGTATGTGTGTGGTGTAATTGTGTATGTGTGTGATGTAATTGTGTTTGTGTATGGTGTAATTGTGTTTGTGTATGGTGTAATTGTGTAAGTATGTAGTGTAATTGTGTATGTGTGTGGTGTAATTGTGTATGTGTGTGATGTAATTGTGTATGTGTGTGATGTAATTGTGTTTGTGTATATGATGTAATTGTGTAAGTATATAGTGTAATTGTGTATATGTGTGGTGTAATTGTGTATGTGTGTGATGTAGTTGTGTTTGTGTATGTGATGTAATTGTGTTTGTGTATGGTGTAATTGTGTAAGTATGTAGTGTAATTGTGTATGTGTGTGATGTAATTGTGTTTGTGTATGTGATGTAATTGTGTTTGTGTATGGTGTAATTGTGTAAGTATGTAGTGTAATTGTGTATGTGTGTGATGTAATTGTGTTTGTGTATGGTGTAATTGTGTTTGTGTATGGTGTAATTGTGTAAGTATGTAGTGTAATTGTGTATGTGTGTGGTGTAATTGTGTATGTGTGTGATGTAATTGTGTTTGTGTATATGATGTAATTGTGTTTGTGTATGGTGTAATTGTGTAAGTATGTAGTGTAATTGTGTATGTGTGTGATGTACTTGTGTTTGTGTATATTATGTAATTGTGTTTGTGTATGGTGTAATTGTGTAAGTATGTAGTGTAATTGTGTATGTGTGTGGTGTAATTGTGTATGTATGTAGTGTAATTGTGTTTGTGTATATGATGTAATTGTGTTTGTGTATGGTGTAATTGTGTAAGTATGTAGTGTAATTGTGTATGTGTGTGATGTACTTGTGTTTGTGTATATTATGTAATTGTGTTTGTGTATGGTGTAATTGTGTAAGTATGTAGTGTAATTGTGTATGTATGTAGTGTAATGGTGTAAGTATGTGATGTAATTGTGTAAGTATGTGATGTAATCGTGTGTGTATGTGATGTAATTGTGTTTTTGTATGGTGTAATTGTGTAAGTATGTGATGTAATTGTGTAAGTATGTTATGTAATTGTGTTTGTGTATGGTGTAATTGTGTAAGTATGTAGTGTAATTGTGTATGTGTGTGGTGTAAGTGTGGATGTGTGTGATGTAATTGTGTTTGTGTATGGTGTAATTGTGTTTGTGTATGGTGTAATTGTGTAAGTATGTAGTGTAATTGTGTATGTGTGTGGTGTAATTGTGTATGTGTGTGATGTAATTGTGTATGTGTGTGATGTAATTGTGTTTGTGTATGGTGTAATTGTGTAAGTATGTAGTGTAATTGTGTATGTATGTAGTGTAATTGTGTATGTGTGTGATGTAATTGTGTTTGTGTATGTGATGTAATTGTGTTTGTGTATGGTGTAATTGTGTAAGTATGTAGTGTAATTGTGTATGTATGTAGTGTAATTGTGTAAGTATGTAGTGTAATTGTGTATGTATGTAGTGTAATTGTGTATGTGTGTGATGTAATTGTGTTTGTGTATGTGATGTAATTGTGTTTGTGTATGGTGTAATTGTGTAAGTATGTAGTGTAATTGTGTATGTATGTAGTGTAATTGTGTAAGTATGTAGTGTAATTGTGTATGTGTGTGATGTAATTGTGTTTGTGTATGGTGTAATTGTGTATGTATGTAGTGTAATTGTGTAAGTATGTAGTGTAATTGTGTATGTATGTAGTGTAATTGTGTATGTGTGTGATGTAATTGTGTTTGTGTATGGTGTAATTGTGTAAGTATGTAGTGTAATTGTGTATGTATGTAGTGTAATTGTGTAAGTATGTAGTGTAATTGTGTAAGTATGTAGTGTAATTGTGTATGTGTGTGGTGTAATTGTGTATGTGTGTGGTGTAATTGTGTATGTGTGTGATGTAATTGTGTTTGTGTATGGTGTAATTGTGTTTGTGTATGGTGTAATTGTGTAAGTATGTAGTGTAATTGTGTATGTGTGTGGTGTAATTGTGTATGTGTGTGATGTAATTGTGTATGTGTGTGATGTAATTGTGTTTGTGTATGGTGTAATTGTGTATGTGTGTGATGTAATTGTGTATGTGTGTGGTGTAATTGTGTATGTGTGTGATGTAATTGTGTATGTGTATGATGTAATTGTGTATGTGTGTGATGTAATTGTGTTTGTATATGATGTAATTGTGTAAGTATGTAGTGTAATTGTGTATGTGTGTGGTGTAATTGTGTATGTGTGTGATGTAATTGTGTATGTGTGTGATGTAATTGTGTTTGTGTATGGTGTAATTGTGTAAGTATGTAGTGTAATTGTGTATGTGTGTGGTGTAATTGTGTATGTGTGTGGTGTAATTGTGTATGTGTGTGATGTAATTGTGTTTGTGTATGGTGTAATTGTGTAAGTATGTAGTGTAATTGTGTATGTGTGTGGTGTAATTGTGTATGTGTGTGATGTAATTGTGTATGTGTGTGATGTAATTGTGTTTGTGTATGGTGTAATTGTGTAAGTATGTAGTGTAATTGTGTAAGTATGTAGTGTAATTGTGTATGTGTGTGATGTAATTGTGTTTGTGTATGTGATGTAATTGTGTTTGTGTATGGTGTAATTGTGTAAGTATGTAGTGTAATTGTGTATGTGTGTGATGTAATTGTGTTTGTGTATGGTGTAATTGTGTAAGTATGTAGTGTAATTGTGTATGTGTATGGTGTAATTGTGTTTGTGTATGGTGTAATTGTGTATGTATGTAGTGTAATTGTGTATGTGTGTGATGTAATTGTGTTTGTGTATGGTGTAATTGTGTAAGTATGTAGTGTAATTGTGTATGTGTGTGATGTAATTGTGTTTGTGTATGGTGTAATTGTGTAAGTATGTAGTGTAATTGTGTATGTGTGTGATGTAATTGTGTTTGTGTATGGTGTAATTGTGTTTGTGTATGGTGTAATTGTGTAAGTATGTAGTGTAATTGTGTTTGTGTATGGTGTAATTGTGTTTGTGTATGGTGTAATTGTGTATGTATGTAGTGTAATTGTGTATGTGTGTGATGTAATTGTGTTTGTGTATGGTGTAATTGTGTAAGTATGTAGTGTAATTGTGTATGTGTGTGGTGTAATTGTGTATGTGTATGGTGTAATTGTGTATGTGTGTGATGTAATTGTGTTTGTGTATGGTGTAATTGTGTAAGTATGTAGTGTAATTGTGTATGTGTGTGGTGTAATTGTGTATGTGTGTGGTGTAATTGTGTATGTGTGTGATGTAATTGTGTTTGTGTATGGTGTAATTGTGTAAGTATGTAGTGTAATTGTGTATGTATGTAGTGTAATTGTGTATGTGTGTGATGTAATTGTGTTTGTGTATGTGATGTAATTGTGTTTGTGTATGGTGTAATTGTGTAGGTATGTAGTGTAATTGTGTATGTGTGTGGTGTAATTGTGTATGTGTGTGATGTAATTGTGTTTGTGTATGGTGTAATTGTGTTTGTGTATGGTGTAATTGTGTAAGTATGTAGTGTAATTGTGTAAGTATGTAGTGTAATTGTGTATGTGTGTGATGTAATTGTGTTTGTGTATGGTGTAATTGTGTTTGTGTATGGTGTAATTGTGTAAGTATGTAGTGTAATTGTGTATGTGTGTGGTGTAATTGTGTATGTGTGTGATGTAATTGTGTTTGTGTATATGATGTAATTGTGTTTGTGTATGGTGTAATTGTGTAAGTATGTAGTGTAATTGTGTATGTGTGTGATGTAATTGTGTTTGTGTATGTGATGTAATTGTGTTTGTGTATGGTGTAATTGTGTAAGTATGTAGTGTAATTGTGTATGTGTGTGATGTAATTGTGTTTGTGTATGGTGTAATTGTGTTTGTGTATGGTGTAATTGTGTAAGTATGTAGTGTAATTGTGTATGTGTGTGGTGTAATTGTGTATGTGTGTGATGTAATTGTGTTTGTGTATATGATGTAATTGTGTTTGTGTATGGTGTAATTGTGTAAGTATGTAGTGTAATTGTGTATGTGTGTGATGTAATTGTGTTTGTGTATGTGATGTAATTGTGTTTGTGTATGGTGTAATTGTGTAAGTATGTAGTGTAATTGTGTATGTGTGTGATGTAATTGTGTTTGTGTATGGTGTAATTGTGTTTGTGTATATGATGTAATTGTGTAGGTATGTAGTGTAATTGTGTATGTGTGTGGTGTAATTGTGTTTGTGTATGGTGTAATTGTGTAAGTATGTAGTGTAATTGTGTATGTGTATGTGATGTAATTGTGTTTGTGTATGGTGTAATTGTGTATGTATGTAGTGTAATTGTGTTTGTGTATGGTGTAATTGTGTAAGTATGTAGTGTAATTGTGTTTGTGTATGTGATGTAATTGTGTTTGTGTATGGTGTAATTGTGTATGTATGTAGTGTAATTGTGTTTGTGTATGTGATGTAATTGTGTTTGTGTATGGTGTAATTGTGTAAGTATGTAGTGTAATTGTGTATGTGTGTAATGTAATTGTGTTTGTGTATGTGATGTAATTGTGTTTGTGTATGGTGTAATTGTGTAAGTATGTAGTGTAATTGTGTATGTGTGTGATGTACTTGTGTTTGTGTATGTGATTTAATTGTGTTTGTGTATGGTGTAATTGTGTAAGTATGTAGTGTAATTGTGTATGTGTGTGATGTAATTGTGTAAGTATGTGATGTAATTGTGTTTGTGTATGGTGTAATTGTGTAAGTATGTAGTGTAATTGTGTTTGTGTATGTGATGTAATTGTGTTTGTGTATGTGATGTAATTGTGTATGTGTGTAATGTAATTGTGTAAGTATGTGATGTAATTGTGTAAGTATGTGATGTAATTGTGTTTGTGTATGGTGTAATTGTGTAAGTATGTAGTGTAATTGTGTATGTGTGTGGTGTAATTGTGTATGTGTGTGATGTAATTGTGTTTGTGTATATGATGTAATTGTGTAGGTATATAGTGTAATTGTGTATGTGTGTGGTGTAATTGTGTATGTGTGTGATGTAGTTGTGTTTGTGTATGTGATGTAATTGTGTTTGTGTATGGTGTAATTGTGTAAGTATGTAGTGTAATTGTGTATGTGTGTGATGTAATTGTGTTTGTGTATGTGATGTAATTGTGTTTGTGTATGGTGTAATTGTGTAAGTATGTAGTGTAATTGTGTATGTGTGTGATGTAATTGTGTTTGTGTATGGTGTAATTGTGTTTGTGTATGGTGTAATTGTGTAAGTATGTAGTGTAATTGTGTATGTGTGTGGTGTAATTGTGTATGTGTGTGATGTAATTGTGTTTGTGTATATGATGTAATTGTGTTTGTGTATGGTGTAATTGTGTAAGTATGTAGTGTAATTGTGTATGTGTGTGATGTACTTGTGTTTGTGTATATTATGTAATTGTGTTTGTGTATGGTGTAATTGTGTAAGTATGTAGTGTAATTGTGTATGTGTGTGGTGTAATTGTGTATGTATGTAGTGTAATTGTGTTTGTGTATATGATGTAATTGTGTTTGTGTATGGTGTAATTGTGTAAGTATGTAGTGTAATTGTGTATGTGTGTGATGTACTTGTGTTTGTGTATATTATGTAATTGTGTTTGTGTATGGTGTAATTGTGTAAGTATGTAGTGTAATTGTGTATGTATGTAGTGTAATGGTGTAAGTATGTGATGTAATTGTGTAAGTATGTGATGTAATCGTGTGTGTATGTGATGTAATTGTGTTTTTGTATGGTGTAATTGTGTAAGTATGTGATGTAATTGTGTAAGTATGTTATGTAATTGTGTTTGTGTATGGTGTAATTGTGTAAGTATGTAGTGTAATTGTGTATGTGTGTGGTGTAATTGTGTATGTGTGTGATGTAATTGTGTTTGTGTATGGTGTAATTGTGTTTGTGTATGGTGTAATTGTGTAAGTATGTAGTGTAATTGTGTATGTGTGTGGTGTAATTGTGTATGTGTGTGATGTAATTGCGTATGTGTGTGATGTAATTGTGTTTGTGTATGGTGTAATTGTGTAAGTATGTAGTGTAATTGTGTATGTATGTAGTGTAATTGTGTATGTGTGTGATGTAATTGTGTTTGTGTATGTGATGTAATTGTGTTTGTGTATGGTGTAATTGTGTAAGTATGTAGTGTAATTGTGTATGTATGTAGTGTAATTGTGTAAGTATGTAGTGTAATTGTGTATGTATGTAGTGTAATTGTGTATGTGTGTGATGTAATTGTGTTTGTGTATGTGATGTAATTGTGTTTGTGTATGGTGTAATTGTGTAAGTATGTAGTGTAATTGTGTATGTATGTAGTGTAATTGTGTAAGTATGTAGTGTAATTGTGTATGTGTGTGATGTAATTGTGTTTGTGTATGGTGTAATTGTGTATGTATGTAGTGTAATTGTGTAAGTATGTAGTGTAATTGTGTATGTATGTAGTGTAATTGTGTATGTGTGTGATGTAATTGTGTTTGTGTATGGTGTAATTGTGTAAGTATGTAGTGTAATTGTGTATGTATGTAGTGTAATTGTGTAAGTATGTAGTGTAATTGTGTAAGTATGTAGTGTAATTGTGTATGTGTGTGGTGTAATTGTGTATGTGTGTGGTGTAATTGTGTATGTGTGTGATGTAATTGTGTTTGTGTATGGTGTAATTGTGTTTGTGTATGGTGTAATTGTGTAAGTATGTAGTGTAATTGTGTATGTGTGTGGTGTAATTGTGTATGTGTGTGATGTAATTGTGTATGTGTGTGATGTAATTGTGTTTGTGTATGGTGTAATTGTGTATGTGTGTGATGTAATTGTGTATGTGTGTGGTGTAATTGTGTATGTGTGTGATGTAATTGTGTATGTGTGTGATGTAATTGTGTATGTGTGTGATGTAATTGTGTTTGTATATGATGTAATTGTGTAAGTATGTAGTGTAATTGTGTATGTGTGTGGTGTAATTGTGTATGTGTGTGATGTAATTGTGTATGTGTGTGATGTAATTGTGTTTGTGTATGGTGTAATTGTGTAAGTATGTAGTGTAATTGTGTATGTGTGTGGTGTAATTGTGTATGTGTGTGGTGTAATTGTGTATGTGTGTGATGTAATTGTGTTTGTGTATGGTGTAATTGTGTAAGTATGTAGTGTAATTGTGTATGTGTGTGGTGTAATTGTGTATGTGTGTGATGTAATTGTGTATGTGTGTGATGTAATTGTGTTTGTGTATGGTGTAATTGTGTAAGTATGTAGTGTAATTGTGTAAGTATGTAGTGTAATTGTGTATGTGTGTGATGTAATTGTGTTTGTGTATGTGATGTAATTGTGTTTGTGTATGGTGTAATTGTGTAAGTATGTAGTGTAATTGTGTATGTGTGTGATGTAATTGTGTTTGTGTATGGTGTAATTGTGTAAGTATGTAGTGTAATTGTGTATGTGTATGGTGTAATTGTGTTTGTGTATGGTGTAATTGTGTATGTATGTAGTGTAATTGTGTATGTGTGTGATGTAATTGTGTTTGTGTATGGTGTAATTGTGTAAGTATGTAGTGTAATTGTGTATGTGTGTGATGTAATTGTGTTTGTGTATGGTGTAATTGTGTAAGTATGTAGTGTAATTGTGTATGTGTGTGATGTAATTGTGTTTGTGTATGGTGTAATTGTGTAGTTTAGTGTATGTGTTTTTGTGTATGGTGTAATTGTGTATGTGTGGTGTAATTGTGTTTGTGTAATTGGTGTATGTGTGTATGTTGTGTATTGTGTATGTGTATGTGTATGTAATTGTGTTTTGTGTATGGTGTAATTGTGTTTGTGTATGGTGTATGGGTGTGTGTGTGTGATGGGTGTAATTGTGTTGTGTGTATGGTGTAATTGTGTCTGTATGTAGTGTAATTGTGTATGGTTGTAGTTGATTGTGTATGTGTGTGTTGTGTTGTGTTGTGTATGTGATGTAGTGTGTTTGTGTTGTGTGGTGTAATTGTGTAGGTATGGTGTTGTTGTGTTTGTGTATGGTGTGGTTGTATTGTGTATGTGTGTGTGTAATTGTGTATGTGTGTTTGGTGTAATTGTGTATGTGTGTGGTGTAATTGTGTTTGGTTGGTAGTGTAGTGTAATTGTGTAGTTTGTAGTGTATGGTGTATTGTGTGTGTGTGATGTAATTGTGTTGTGTATGGTGTAATTGTGTTTGTGTATGGTGTAATTGTGTAAGTATGTAGTGTAATTGTGTATGTGTGTGGTGTAATTGTGTATGTGTGTGATGTATTGTGTTTGTGTTGTGTATTGTGTTTGTGTATGGTATGGTGTATTGTGTATGTGTGTTGGTGTAATTGTGTATGTGTGTGATGTAATTGTGTTTGTGTATGTGATGTAATTGTGTTTTTGGTGTATTGTGTAGTTGTAGTGTAATTGTGTATGTGTGTGTTGTATTGTGTTGTGTATGGTGTATTGTGTTTGTGTATGGTTATGTAGGTTGTGTGTTTGGTGTAATTGTGTATGTGTGTGTGTAATTGTGTATGTGTGTGATTGTATTGTGTTGTTGTATTTGTTGTATTGTGTTTGGTGTATGGTGTAATTGTGTATGTATGTAGTGTAATTGTGTATGTGTGTGATGTAATTGTGTTTGTGTATGTGATGTAATTGTGTTGTGTATGGTGTAATGTGTAGTATGTGTGTAATTGTGTATGTGTGTGATGTAATTGTGTTTGTGTATGGTGTAATTGTGTAAGTATGTAGTGTAATTGTGTAGTGTGTGATGTAATTGTGTTTGTGTATGGTGTAATTGTGTTTGATGTAGTGTAATTGTGTATGTTTGTGATGTAATTGTGTGTAATTGTGTGTGGTGTAATTGTGTAAGTGTATGGTGTAATTGTGTATGTGTGTGGTGTAATTGTGTTGTGTATGGTGTAATTGTGTATGTATGTAGGTGTAATTGTGTATGTGTTTGTAGTGTAATTGTGTTTGTGTATGTGTGTAATTGTGTTTGTGTATGGTGTTTGTGTATGTGTAAGTTGTGTAGTGTATGTGTATTGTGTATGGTGTATTGTGTTTGTGTGGTGTAATTGTGTATGTATGTAGTGTAATTGTGTATGTGTGTGATGTAATTGTGTTTGTGTATGGTGTAGTTTGTGTATGGTGTAATTGTGTAGTTGTGTAATTGTGTGTATGTGTAATTGTGTTTGTGTATGTGTGTATGTATGTTGTGTGTAATTGTGTATGTGTGTGTGTAATTGTGTTTGTGTTGGTGTAATTGTGTAGTATGTAGTGTAATTGTGTATGTGTGTGGTGTAATTGTGTATGTGTGTATGGTGTATGTGTGTTGTGAGTATGTGTTTGTGTATGGTGTAATTGTGTAGTGGTGTAATTGTGTATGTGTGTGTGTAATTGTGTATGTGTGTGGTGTAATTGTGTTGTGTGTGATGTAGTGTGTTGTGTATGGTGTAATTGTGTGTGTATGTGATGTAATTGTGTTTGTGTATGGTGTAATTGTGTAGGTATGTAGTGTAATTGTGTATGTGTGTGGTGTAATTGTGTATGTGTGTGATGTAATTGTGTTTGTGTATGGTGTAATTGTGTTTGTGTATGGTGTAATTGTGTAAGTATGTAGTGTAATTGTGTAAGTATGTAGTGTAATTGTGTATGTGTGTGATGTAATTGTGTTTGTGTATGGTGTAATTGTGTTTGTGTATGGTGTAATTGTGTAAGTATGTAGTGTAATTGTGTATGTGTGTGGTGTAATTGTGTATGTGTGTGATGTAATTGTGTTTGTGTATATGATGTAATTGTGTTTGTGTATGGTGTAATTGTGTAAGTATGTAGTGTAATTGTGTATGTGTGTGATGTAATTGTGTTTGTGTATGTGATGTAATTGTGTTTGTGTATGGTGTAATTGTGTAAGTATGTAGTGTAATTGTGTATGTGTGTGATGTAATTGTGTTTGTGTATGGTGTAATTGTGTTTGTGTATGGTGTAATTGTGTAAGTATGTAGTGTAATTGTGTATGTGTGTGGTGTAATTGTGTATGTGTGTGATGTAATTGTGTTTGTGTATATGATGTAATTGTGTTTGTGTATGGTGTAATTGTGTAAGTATGTAGTGTAATTGTGTATGTGTGTGATGTAATTGTGTTTGTGTATGTGATGTAATTGTGTTTGTGTATGGTGTAATTGTGTAAGTATGTAGTGTAATTGTGTATGTGTGTGATGTAATTGTGTTTGTGTATGGTGTAATTGTGTTTGTGTATATGATGTAATTGTGTAGGTATGTAGTGTAATTGTGTATGTGTGTGGTGTAATTGTGTTTGTGTATGGTGTAATTGTGTAAGTATGTAGTGTAATTGTGTATGTGTGTGATGTAATTGTGTTTGTGTATGTGATGTAATTGTGTTTGTGTATGGTGTAATTGTGTAAGTATGTAGTGTAATTGTGTATGTGTGTGATGTAATTGTGTTTGTGTATGGTGTAATTGTGTTTGTGTATATGATGTAATTGTGTAGGTATGTAGTGTAATTGTGTATGTGTGTGGTGTAATTGTGTTTGTGTATGGTGTAATTGTGTAAGTATGTAGTGTAATTGTGTATGTGTGTGATGTAATTGTGTTTGTGTATGTGATGTAATTGTGTTTGTGTATGGTGTAATTGTGTAAGTATGTAGTGTAATTGTGTATGTGTGTGATGTAATTGTGTTTGTGTATGGTGTAATTGTGTTTGTGTATATGATGTAATTGTGTAGGTATGTAGTGTAATTGTGTATGTGTGTGGTGTAATTGTGTTTGTGTATGGTGTAATTGTGTAAGTATGTAGTGTAATTGTGTATGTGTATGTGATGTAATTGTGTTTGTGTATGGTGTAATTGTGTATGTATGTAGTGTAATTGTGTTTGTGTATGGTGTAATTGTGTAAGTATGTAGTGTAATTGTGTTTGTGTATGTGATGTAATTGTGTTTGTGTATGGTGTAATTGTGTATGTATGTAGTGTAATTGTGTTTGTGTATGTGATGTAATTGTGTTTGTGTATGGTGTAATTGTGTAAGTATGTAGTGTAATTGTGTATGTGTGTGATGTAATTGTGTTTGTGTATGTGATGTAATTGTGTTTGTGTATGGTGTAATTGTGTAAGTATGTAGTGTAATTGTGTATGTGTGTGATGTACTTGTGTTTGTGTATGTGATGTAATTGTGTTTGTGTATGGTGTAATTGTGTAAGTATGTAGTGTAATTGTGTATGTGTGTGATGTAATTGTGTTTGTGTATGTGATGTAATTGTGTTTGTGTATGGTGTAATTGTGTAAGTATGTAGTGTAATTGTGTATGTGTGTGATGTAATTGTGTTTGTGTATGTGATGTAATTGTGTTTGTGTATGGTGTAATTGTGTAAGTATGTAGTGTAATTGTGTATGTGTGTGATGTAATTGTGTTTGTGTATGTGATGTAATTGTGTTTGTGTATGGTGTAATTGTGTAAGTATGTAGTGTAATTGTGTATGTGTGTGGTGTAATTGTGTATGCGTGATATTTACCAGCTTTTCTCCTTAATGAGGCATTGGCTGATATACTTATATGTTAGGCTTTAGCTTAACATTTATTTGAAGCAACACGTTGCTTAAAATTGTTGCAGTACTAAGAGGTTTCTTCACAAGATAATGATTGTGTTATTTGAATTACTTTAATTATATTGGTGTTCAATTACTACGTTTCCATTTCAAATTCAATACGTTTTGAGTTCTCTTACCGGACTGAACACTGCTTGGAGACATGAATGGAACAAAGGTGAATCGCTGGATCCGAACCGCACATTGCATGGGATCATATTGGGATTGGTTGCATGGAAACACGGATCGATTTGAATCCACTAGGGTTGCTAACTTGTGGTGCACTTGTGCAAATTCATCAGATTTCTTAGTGAACGTAGTGAAATGAAAGTAAATCGCAATGTCACTTTAATTGTTTCTAGAACCTCAAAATATATTCTTCTTAAAAACATTCACTAATTTGAAAGCCTTGTTAAAATACGCAGAACACATTGTTTTGCAAGTTCGCCAACATAAACCACCATTAAAGCTTGAATTATTTGTTTTTCAGCTTTTCAAATCCAAAACGATCTCATTTCCAAATATATAAAATTAATATTTTGTTGTTTAACGACGCTGTCCATTGCCAGGATCACATCAGCGTCACAGGTGTGCCGGAATTTTGTCCCGCAGGAGTTGTTTTACATGCCAATAAATGTACTGACTGGAGCTGTCATTTTTAAACCCACTTAAAAACCATCAGTGGGGGCCAAATTTGAACCTGAGACCTTGGGATCAGTAGAAACCGATCTCATTTACGGTTTGAATTCGCCATGGAAACTCAGTCAATGTGAAATTGTGTTAAATAATGGATTCCTTGAATGCTTTTCAGTTGTGTGAAGTACGTTATTTTAATAAATTAATAATTAATTATAATCAATGCTTTTCTGCCATAACACTTGAACATATAGAAAGACAAATACATGCACCAATGGCTTGAAATGCTTCAGTATTCTGTGTTAAATATACAGCACCCGATTTAAAGAAAGATTTCCCGAGTAACAGATATGAAGTTGCTTTCAGTAACTATGTTGGTGAATTAAACACACGCAAATTACTATAATGCTAAAGTAAACCGAAACAGCACTGCAATATTTCTGCAAACATACGCTCATCTTTGTTGTGTATGATGAATAAGGGAACATAAAGCTATTTCGATATGTTCAATGCTTATAGACGGTCACACAGACAAAAAGATTTTTCCTGAATAGCGAATATATCTAAATAGCAAAGTAAAGCAAAGCCCATTAGCATTTTATATATTAGTGAAGAGCAGAATTCATCGCCATATTGCTGAAACCTACAAATTATTTGCAGTTTTGAAATAACTAACTCCTTACCTTTTACAGATCCGAAGATATATATCTAGCTGCTAATATGTCTCGGAATTGTCTGTACATTAGAAACGATTGTTGTTGTTGCTATGACAAAAGAAAGCTTACCATGGCCTCTTTTGAGTGTCTTACTCTTTGTAAAATATCGCACCACAGATGCGCAGTATGAAATAAAATTCGTATGAACATCTAAAAAATTAACATTCCTAAAATTAATAAAAGTTTATGCTTTATATTCACATGACTTTCTCTACCCATTTAACAAACTATTCGTTACATTGCACGTTTGATTTTGTGCATAAGGAAGTGAGTTAAATTCATCTTTGCTCTTCTTTATTGTGTTACACGCGTTTTCGTTGTTTAAACCGTTTTGCTATGCATTTAGTTTATAAGGTAATATCAAAAACTTATTCCTCTAATACTTTCACGTTAATCGAGATAAACATTTTTAGAAATACCTTTATTACATTGCATTTTCTTGTAGGTCGTTATCTGATGGCTTTGTAATTGGTTCGTTTTGCATGACCAGAAGAAAAAGCAGAAAGGAATCGAAAAAATTGTAGTTTAAAAAAAACTGGGGAAAAATGCATTTATAATAAACCGAACTAAAAAGCAGAAAATAATTTTTAACTATGAAGAGTTTGATCTATAACGATATAAAGTCAACCAGTTCATGTGAGTATCAGAATTCTCGCAGGAGTTCTTTTACATGCCAGTAAATCTGACATGGAGCTGTCGTTTCTAAACACACATTTATAAACCGTCTGTCTGGGCCGGATTTGAATCCACGAACTTAGGATCAGGCCAGCGATCTCATTTCCGGATTGAATTCGCTATGGAAACTTAGTAAATGTGAAATTGTGTTAAATAATGGATTCCTTGAATGCTTTTCAGTTGTGTGAAGTACGGTATTTTAATAAAGGGTAAGTGTAGGTCGTTTGTACCTGGCCGTCTACGCGAAACAACGAAGTACTGGCGCATGCGCGGATTTTTCATTATCAATCTGAGATGGGCTTTTTTGGCAATTTTCATGGATTGAACTATTAAAATAACTGCATTGCTAGACCTATTTGCAACCCAATAAAGAGAACCAACTTAAATATTTTCTGCCGAATGAAAAAAAACAGTAGCTTGTCTCCAATGAGGGGAAAAGGCTTAGTAAAACCCATCACAGATTAATAATGAAAAATAGTTTCAAAAATATTCGTCCCAATCTTCCATTGCCATCAATATGCGCCAGGGCTTCAAAATTTTTTCCTTACGCTGGATGTGAAATCTGGTGTCGGTACCCAGCGAATTCTCATTGCGCATGCGCCAGGACTACAAAAATACTTCCCGAGCTGGTTGTGAAGTCTAGTGTCGGTACCCAGCGAATTCTCATTGCGCATGCGCCAGGACTACAAAAATATTTCCCGAGCTGGTTGTGAAGTCTAGTGTCAGTACCCAGCGAATTCTCATTGCGCATGCGCCAGGACTACAAAAATACTTCCCGAGCTGGTTGTGAAGTCTAGTGTCGGTACCCAGCGAATTCTCATTGCGCATGCGCCAGGACTACGGAAATACTTCCCGAGCTGGTTGTGAAGTCTAGTGTCAGTGCCCAGCGAATTCTCATTGCGCATGCGCCAGGAATACGGAAATACTTCCCGAGCTGGTTGTGAAGTCTAGTGTCAGTGCCCAGCGAATTCTCATTGCGCATGCGCCAGGACTATGGAAATACTTCCCGAGCTGGTTGTGAAGTCTAGTGTCAGTGCCCAGCGAATTCTCATTGCGCATGCGCCAGGACTACGGAAATACTTCCCGAGCTGGTTGTGAAGTCTAGTGTCAGTACCCAGCGAATTCTCATTGCGCATGCGCCAGGACTACGGAAATACTTCCGGAGCTGGTTGTGAAGTCTAGTGTCAGTACCCAGCGAATTCTCATTGCGCATGCGCCAGGACTACGGAAATACTTCCCGAGCTGGTTGTGAAGTCTAGTGTCAGTACCTAGCGAATTCTCATTGCGCATGCGCCAGGACTACGGAAATACTTCCCGAGCTGGTTGTGAAGTCTAGTGTCAGTACCCAGCGAATTCTCATTGCGCATGCGCCAGGACTACAGAAATACTTCCCGAGCTGGTTGTGAAGTCTAGTGTCAGTACCTAGCGAATTCTCATTGCGCTTGCGCCAGGACTACGGAAATACTTCCCGAGCTGGTTGTGAAGTCTAGTGTCAGTACCTAGCGAATTCTCATTGCGCATGCGCCAGAACTACGAAAATACTTCCCGAGCTGGTTGTGAAGTCTAGTGTCAGTACCTAGCGAATTCTCATTGCACATGCGCCAGAATTACGAAAATACTTCCCGAGCTGGTTGTGAAGTCTAGTGTCAGTACCTAGCGAATTCTCATTGCACATGCGCCAGAACTACGAAAATACTTCCCGAGCTGGTTGTGAAGTCTAGTGTCGGTACCCAGCGAATTCTCATTGCACATGCGCCAGAACTACGAAAATACTTCCCGAGCTGGTTGTGAAGTCTAGTGTCGGTACCCAGCGAATTCTCATTGCACATGCGCCAGAACTACGAAAATACTTCCCGAGCTGGTTGTGAAGTCTAGTGTCGGTACCCAGCGAATTCTCATTGCGCATGCGCCAGGACTACGAAAATACTTCCCGAGCTGGTTGTGAAGTCTAGTGTCAGTGCCCAGCGAATTCTCATTGCAGGTGCATAATGATTCAACATGTAATAGGTAGAAGTGCTTTACTCCAACCAAAACTTTCATACCACACTTTCACACCAACACCACCACCACCAACTCCACCAACACCAACACCACCACCATCACCATCACCACCAACACCATCACCACCAACACCACCACCATCACCACCAACACCATCACCACCAACACCAACACCACCACCATCACCACCACCACCAACTCCACCAACACCACCACCATCACCACCAACACCATCACCACCAACACCATCACCACCAACTCCACCATCACCATCACCACCAACACCACCATCACCACCGCCACCACCACCATCACCACCAACTCCACCAACACCACCATCACCACCAACACCACCACCATCACCACCAACTCCACCAACACCACCACCATCACCACCACCGCCAACACCACCGCCACCACCACCAATACCACCACCACCAACACCACCATCACCACCACTGCCACCACCACCAACACCAATACAACCATAACCACCACCACCAACACCAGCACCAGCACCACCACCATGACCAACACCACAAGCACCATCAGCATGACCACCACCAACACCACCACCATGACCACCACCAACACCACCATGACCACCACAAACACCACCATCACCACCACCACCGCCACCACCACGAACACCACCACGAACACCACCACCACCAACACCACCATCACCACCACCGCCACCACCAACACCACCACCACCTCAACATTACATATTATAAATGAAAATACGGGAATACCAACCTTTAAAACTAACAGGGCTCAAAGTTGGATAGATCTAACGATTGCGAACAATCGGCTACTCAAGCACATAAGAAATTGGAAGTGCGGAGAAGAAGATAGTTTTTCCGATCATAAAATTATTTCCTTCAATATCAGTAGACCACAACAAATTAATACAAATACTCATCCGATAAGAGAAGATAATATTATAAGGAAAAGGTATATCGTCAAGAGTGAAGAAAATTATAAAAAATTCAGCAACATCCTACTCGCCCTCCTGATGCAGGAATTCAAATGTACGACAAGAGAAATTTCCCTGATAGAGGCAGATAACCAAGTTAGTAAAATTATAAATCTGACAAGTGAAACTGAAAAAGTAATAGAAACATTCCATACATGCATCATAACAGCTTGTGACAGGTCATTTTATAAATGTAAATCAAGAAAAATGTATACAAATAGGAAAACAGTACCATGGTGGAACGACCAACTGACAGTGCTAAGGAAAAGAGTAAATGCCTTATGCAGAAGATATCAGAGAACAGTAAATAATGAGCAGCTTAGAGAACAAAGAAAAATACTATACTCAGAAGGGAAACGCGAATACCAGGCACAATTACAAAATGCAAAATTAAACTCATGGAAAAAATACTGTACCATAGAAGAAGGAAGTAACCCATGGAATGCAGTATATAAATTGGCTGCAGGAAAGATAAGGACTCAGCTCACGCTAACAACTATTCAAAAAGAAGATGGCACCTACACATGTGATATCAAAGAAACAATTTCTCATATGCTAAACCACTTTGTTCCAGAAGACAAAACAGAAAATGATAATGTACAACAACAAGAACTTCGAAAACAACAAGAAGAACCACTGGCTACACCAGATGACAAGGAATTCACTGCAGAAGAAATATTTAACATAATTGAAAAATTTAATTCCAAGAAAGCACCAGGAGAAGATGGTATAACCAAGGATATCATAATGCGAGTATTTAGAGATTTCCCATCGTCACTGACTTCCATTTATAATAAATGCTTAAAACAAGGATGCTTTCCAAAAATATGGAAAAGATCACAAATAATACCTATAGTTAAACCAGGAAAGGAAGGAAGCCACGAAGTCACAAAGTTCAGACCAATAAGTTTATTGATCATCGAAGGGAAAATCTTAGAAAAGCTATTGATAGATAGAATAAACCATCATACATATACCAATAATCTAATTAATACAAACCAGTATGGATTTATTCCACAAAAAAGCACCACTGATGCAGCGTTGGTGATCAAAGAATTCATACGAGTTCAATTGGATCAGAAAAAGAGTGTAATAGTAACCAGCCTGGATGTGAAGGGAGCGTTCGATGCTGCTTGGTGGCCCGGAATACTCCAAAATTTAAGGAACTTGCAGTGCCCAAAGAATCTATATAATTTAGTTAAAACATATTTCAGAGACAGAATAGCTAAACTCTCACTCAATCACTGTGAGGTAGAAAAAGAGGTCACAAAGGGCTGCCCTCAGGGATCCTGCTGTGGTCCAGGACTCTGGAATATCTTGTATAACACGTTATTCCACCTAAAATTCACAAACCAAAGTAAGGTGGTGGTATTTGCAGATGATTTGATGCTGCTAACATCAGGAGAAACGTTCAGAATAGCAGAGATGTATGCAAATACCGATTTAAAGCTAATAGAAGATTGGGCAAAGCAGTACAAGATCCAGTTCAACATCACTAAAACAAAAGCTATGCTGATATCCAGAAAAAGGAAGGAAGAAAAAAGTAAAAAGAGGTTATATTTAAACAACAGGACAATAGAGCAGGTACAACAACTAAAATACCTGGGTATATTATTTGATAATAAATTGAGCTTTGGGGCGCACATAAATCAAGTGTCAGAGAAATGCGTGAAGCTCATAAATGTATTAAGTAAATCTGCCAAGCTGAACTGGGGACTCGGACAACGAGCATTAAGAACAATATACAAAGGAGCTATACTTCCAATGCTCTTATATGGAGTACAGGTATGGAATAAAGCGATTCAAAAAAGGAAACATGTTGAAATATCAAAGGGTACAACGATTGATGAACATAAAGATTTCCAAAGCGTACAGAACTGTATCATATGAAGCATCCTGCATACTAGCAGCAGTCATGCCAATAAATGTAAAACAAAAAGAAGTCTTAGAAATATATAAAGACACTCATTCAGCAAGCGCAAATGAAAAAGTTGAAGAAGTTCCCAAACTGAGCGAGTGGCCTCATCCTGCAGACAGATTGATCGTAAAAGAGGCACAGGAAGGAACAAAATACAACACAGAAATATACACAGACAGTAGCAAAGTAGATGGGAAAGTTGGTGCAGCAGGAGTCATCTTTCAAAATGGGGAACTAGTAAAAAAATTACAATTCAAACTTGCCACACACTGCTCCAATAACCAGGCAGAACAGGTCGCAATTTTACAAACGCTTAAAGAAATACTCTGTAACAAGAAGATGGAGGACAGTGAGAAGAAACTAGTAATATACACTGACAGTTTGATTACACTAGAACTCCTTAAAAATAGCAAAGTTCGTAACAAAATAATAGAACAAATAAAAGCAAACATCAGGTTATTACAGGACAGTGGCTGGGTAGTGTACATGAAATGGGTGAAGGCGCACGTGGGTCTTTATGGGAATGAGATGGCAGATAAGCTGGCGAAGGAAGCAGCACAGAAGGACAGTGGAGACGTCATCTACAATAAGATCCCAAGAAGCCACACCATGAAAGAAGCAGAGGAGCGAGCACTATATACTTGGCAACAACAATGGGACTCAACCACAAAAGGAAGGACCACAAAAATGTTTTTTCCCTCGGTGCAAGAACGCCTAAATGAGAAGATACCACTAAATGGACAAATTACAGCAATGTTAACAGGACATGGAAAAACAAGAGAGTACTACCATCGGTTCAAGATAGTGGAAAGTGCCTTGTGCAAGTGTCAGAATCAGAACCAAAATGTAAACCACCTAGTATACGAGTGTTCTCTGTTAGATATTGAAAGAAAAAAACTAAAACAAAGTATTGTAAACAAAGGTGAACAGTGGCCAGTAACAAACAATGAACTTGCAAACAAATATATTAAGGAATTTATATCTTTTATAAACAACATTGATTTTGAAAAACTGTGATACAAATGTAACTAAAAGCATGTAATGTTACCATGTAATGGGACATGCTGTATATTAATAAACAAATTAAAAAAAAACCACCACCAACACCACCATCACCACCACCACCACCAGCACCACCAACACCACCAGAACCATAACCACCAGCACCAACACCAGCACCAGCACCACCACCACCATGACCAACACCACCAGCACCACCACCATGACCACCACCAACACCACCACCATGACCACCACCAACACCAGCAACACCATGACGACCACCACCACCAACACCACCACCAACACCACCATCACCACCACCGCCACCTTCACCACCATAACCACCACCACCACCAACTCCACCAACACCAACACCACCACCACTATCACCACCATGACCACCATCACCACCACCACCAACACCACCACCAACACCACCATCACCACCGCCACTGCCACCACCACCAACACCACCACAACCATAACCACCACCACCAGCACCAGCACCACCACCACCATGACCAACACCACCAGCACCACCACCATGACCACCGCCACCATCACCACCACCAACACCTCCACCACCATAACCACCACCACCACCAACTCCACCAACACCAACACCACCACCACCATCACCACCATGACCACCATCACCACCACCGCCACCATCACCAACACCACCACAACCATAACCACCACCACCAACACCAGCACCACCACCACCATGACCAACACCACCAGCACCACCACCATGACCACCAACACCACCACCACCATAACCATAACCACCACCACCAACACCACCACCACCACCACCAACACCACCACCACCACCACCAACACCACCACAACCATAACCACCACCACCAACACCAGCACCAGCACCACCACCACCATGACCAACACCACCAGCACCACCACCATGACCACCAACACCACCACCAACACCACCACCACCAACACCACCACAATCATAACCACCACCACCAACACCAGCACCACCACCACCATGACCAACACCACCAGCACCACCACCATGACCACCGCCACCACCACCAACTCCACCAACACCAACACCACCACCACCATCACCACCATGACCACCATCACCACCACCGCCACCACCACCAACACCACCACAACCATAACCACCACCACCAACACCAGCACCACCACCATGACCAACACCACCACCATCACCACCATGACCACCATCACCACCACCGCCACCACCACCAACACCACCACAACCATAACCACCAACACCAGCACCACCATGACCAACACCACCAGCACCACCACCATGACCACCACCAGCACCACCACAACCATAACCACCAACACCACCACAACCATAACCACCAACACCAGCACCACCATGACCAACACCACCAGCACCACCACCATGACCACCACCAACACCACCACAACCATAACCACCAACACCACCACCACCATGACCAACACCACCAGCACCACCACTGCCACCACCACCAACACCACCACCACCATGACCAACACCACCAGCACCACCACCATGACCACCACCACCACCAACACCACCACCACCACCAGCTAAAGTGAAACAGACTTTGTAAGAGGTCATTTTCACATTACTATTCTACTGAACAGGTTTTGTAAACATTCACTGTTGTAATGCCAATTTTCATTCTAAGCCCTAAGTTTTTGTTTTCATAATTTGGAACGAACAGGAAATTCATTATTGAAGTTCTTGTGGTCTGTCGAAAAATGACGTTCTACGTCACTTTTCTTAGGAACAGATAGATTACTTTTATACAGTAAACACATGGGTTTCCTCTGAATTAGCCAAACAATACTGCTCCTCCCAATTACTGTAAGTTCTTTAGCTTTTAGCCACATTGTATTCAGAATAATCACAACACAAGACACCTAACTGAACTTAGGCTCACTAGCACTCAAGTTATACAGAATGTTTGGTTCAAACACTGACCCCCTTCCCTCACTTTTGCTCAAATAACAATGTTGAAAAGAGCAAGCTTATTGTTTGCATCATAGCTTTGTTAGGATTATAGCGACTTTGTTCTCAATTGCCAACAAGTTGAGGTCTGAGGAAGGTGAAAATTCTAGAAGGAGTGAGCGGGTAGTGGTGAATCCATCTGTCTTGTCCAGGGCAGAAAGTGTTAATGACACAATATCAGCACAAATGCTTGAAATTATAAAAGTACCATTAGGGCAAGTATCCTTCTTTTGAAAGGAAGAGGGGAAAGCACTGGTTAGGGAAGTAAATGAATACACCTTTAGGTGTAAAAAAGCATACTTCATGGGTGTGTAGTGAGAATATATTTGGAAGGAAATGGTTTTGTCTTGAAGTTTGAACTAATATTAGAAATCGTCAGAGTAAAATTTGCCTATGAGGGGCACCAGAAAAGCACATCATTGGCACCAGGCACTCACAGGCACTACGGTGGACAGCGCTGTAGTAGACCATACACTATATTAATACTTTTCATACTTTTTTGCCTCCAACTGTGAAACATTTTATGGGGATCATGTACAAAATATGAGTACAAAATATTTACAAAAATAATGAGAATAATTACAAGATAATGAGAAGTGCATAAATACCATATTCCATATATTTTTGTATAAAAATATGGTGCTCTCTAAAAAGCGGTTACTATTACTGCTATTGCTCTCTTCAATATCATCAGTGAAAAATATTGGAGAAAAAGAGGATTAATGACTTCTTTGTCAGAACTCCAGCATTAGCTAACAACATATATTTTTGTTCTCTTCTACAGAGTGGAACACCTTTTCTAATAAATAATTTAATAGTCTTTAGTTTAATTTTTTTTCATTTGTTATTTGTTTAATTTTGAAGGATAGGTGGTTGTACAAATGGTTGATACTATTTTCTATGCAGTTGTTATTTAGGGTACTTAGAAGTCTACTTCTTTCTTTTGTTCTAGTGTTATATTTGTGAATATTAATATTTTGTTTTGATTATAACTTTTTAATGTGAGTCGAACCCGGGACCCCTAGCACAGCAGGCAGGTGCTCTACCAACTGTGCCACAGGGCCAGCCTTTGTATTTGTTTGTTTGTGTTACTGAGACTAATTTGCATTCACCAGTTTTTTTTTTTAATGTTTAATAACATACATAAATTTTCTAAATGTTGACTGACCTTTTCTAGTAAAGTATTCGCCCTGATTTGTAGCTCTATTTCTGCTTTTCCCATAGCTACAATTGTAGTGTCCGCATAGCCTATCATTATTTGGCTCATCTTTAGAAAGTGTCCCTTAGCACTTGCCGGCCAAATTCTAAGTCCGAAGGTACTTACTGCACATGCGCCAACAGTCATTAGCAGAATCCCCACTAGGTTACGCTACATGCACTAGTTGTCACTAGCAGACGATTTTCACATTTGCCAACATTGCTTTTTCAACCACACTAGTTTTTGTTGCCAACACACTAAACACAAATGCACTCGTGCGTTGGCTAATCTATTTTTCACATCTTGCTGCCATAGATATACCGCCAGCCATATCTTTTTAATCATACTTAGATTTCGGATTATATAGAATGCCAGTAGGGTAAGACTAGTTGTGGGTACCGATTTCCAATATACATTTTCACCTGTAACCTTTAGCACAAGGGACGTCACATGCATATTAAATATGAAGCTCCCAAATTTATGTGAAATTATATCTTTATAGGGTTGAGCATGTTTTAGCATATTGCACAAGAGAATGTGGCCCTCGTCGTAGAGGAATTGCATATATTCTTCCTCATTATAGCACAAAGGCACTAAATCTACTATGCTAATGAAGTGAGTCATGGCACTCTCACAAGTTGCTTCTAACAAGTTCACTAGCATACTGCTGGGTCCAGCTAAAACATTCAAATTTAAGATTGGCAACAAATTAATGGAGAAATAGTGCTGTTGGCAGTGCTGAATTAACACTGCAATAACGCAGTAACTTCGGCAACTTTCGTAAGAATTTGTGCACACTGCTGAGTAGGACTTAGATGAAATTCTCACGAAGTTCTCACGGGACACCTTCTAAAGAATATCCCGTTATTTTCCTGGCTTCTTGAATTATTTTAAATAAACTGTTTATATAGAGTAGGAATAGATACAGTCCTAATTTTGAGTCTTGTGGCACTCCATGTGCTACTTTTTTGATTGAATTTTCATTAGCTTTTCATTGCATTAAAAATATGTTCACCATATTTTGTCCTTTAATGCAAACACAAGGGCTTAGGACAAAGTGCAAGCTCGGGTATCACTGTGGATCCTCACACTAACAGGATCTGTTGTTGGAGTATGTCCACCTGCGGTTACAATAAAGGTTGATGTTCCGCACCCTTAGTAGTAGTGCAATTAAAAAGCTACACATTTCATGTCATTCCTTTATTACAAAACCATGTAAATAGGGTAAAATCCAAGTGAAGGATGCTTATGAGCATAGTCGAAACATAAATGTAACTGTTGTTGTTAGCTAATGCTGGATTTCTGACAATGAAGTCATTAATCCTCTTGCTCTCCAATATTTTTCCCTGAGGGATGGGGTGCTAGAAGTGGCCGGCATATTTGAAGGTGGTCTTGGTCCATTTCCTCTTGCAGATCACATAGAGGACAGAGTGGTGAAGAATATATATCCCAATTCTGTTTAAATACATAAGTGAAACTAAAACCCATTTATTGCCAACTACTCCTTATTAACTCAAAATTAGTATGCACCTACCCTGAAGTTGCTAACATAACTCTTTCCAAAGCTTAGCAACTGTATTATTGAACTTCAGCACTAACAAGCATATACAACTGGAACTACAATAAATGTTTGTAAACAAAATAATGTTCCAATGCACCTACTTCAAACAAGTGAAAAAGTTTACATAATTTCTTCTGTTTGTGTTTACTCCTACCAGGAATATAGGATTTATTTTTGAAAGGAAATAAGAATAAACAATGATTGCAATAAGCTTGCACAATAGTAGTTATAATTGCACTTCAGCAATAGCTACAAGAAGCACTTCAAGAGCAAACCTCAGTAGTCATAGTTCATAATCGACAATAGTTGTAAACCTTTTCTTTTTCACCACAAACAGACTAAATTCTTGCTCAAGCAAATATTACATTAGGTTTCAAAAGTAGTGGGTATTTCTGGAATGTTTGGCCTCTTTTTAACAACAAAATGCAGCAAGTTCTCAACAGTCATATCTTCTTCTTTTATTATTATCGTCATTGTCGTCATCATCATCATCATTATTATTTACTTTCTCTACTATGTATAGTAGGTAGAGGAAGTATTGTATTCCTCCCAAAAAATTTTGTCCAGATTTCCCTGAAAATATGTTTTGAGGTCTCCTAAATCCAAAAAGGCATTTTTAGAAATAGGTCCATGTGTGTGTCTGTGAGCACTGTAACTAAAAAAATGAAAGTCGGTTAAAAACCAAATTTGGTATTTAAATTTAATATCCTTCAAGGATGAGACACAAAGATTTTGAAGAAATTGCTTCACCCTAAACTACCCTTTACATGGGAATTTATTCAAAAAATTTGATTTTCTCAAAAATGGCCCTAACTATTTTGATTAAAGTGGCACATGTTTAAGATATTTTTATGGCAAATAAAACGTATATGTTGATTTTCTGGTTATAGCCCACATATTCCTATTTACTCTTGATGACTTTTGCATAACTGGTACACCGTAAGACATATCTTACTATACAAAATATGTATAACTTGTTAAAACACTCAGTTTATGTCCGAGTGAATTTTTTGTGGAGTGAACCATTTCCTTATTATTTGTGTGAGTTTTGGAAAACTTAAAATTTTGTCAAATGGAAGATCGTTATTGATTTTTTAAATCTTAGCCAAACAAAGAGAACAGAATCTCAAAGCTTTAAAAATTTGACTATTGCTCAAGGCCTACTGTATTCCAATATTCCCATTGCACCTACAAGTAAATAAGCAATAGGATAATTTCTTCAAATGTTTGTCTCTACTAACCCAAAGAAGATATGGGAATAAGAGTTTGTAGGAATGGTTAGTACAAGAGCAGAGAAGGTCATATGAGTGCAACACATCTGATTTTTTTTTTGGGGGGGGGGGGGGGGGGGTTGGCCCCACACCTGCCGCCACCAGTGACAATCATCCATGGAAGCTACATTGTCTCCCCATGCACATGCTGTTAGGGACTTATAGCATGCAATGGGAGGTGCTTGTGTTAGTAATGGAAAACGTTTGCATGTCTAGGTCTGATGGATCGTGTTCTGTTTGAGCACCCTGGTTAATTATGTTAGTTTGCGTACTGGCATGCAAGCATGCAAGTGCGTCAAGGTCTTTGCTGGGCAACACCAATGACATGTCCTGAGTGGTGTCCAGTAGTTAAAAGCATGCAGATATAATGGAATGTGAGGTTATGTTTAGTTTAATAAATGGGTAGGGTCATGACTTCTCTATGCACTGCGGCCATTTCTGATCTATTGTGCTTCCCCATGTTTACTCTCCAAGAATACCAGAATCCTTAATAAAAGATGCCAGTATCTTAGGAGAGACCATTGACAGTTCAAGCTTAGACCTGAACCAGTGGTGAAAAATTTAACACTGAGTGCTGGTGCTCCCAATGATTGACAATCAGTTAGCAAATGAAGTGCTGATTCATCCGCTTTGTGGCATCTAGTACAGCTGTTATTAGTGTAGATGCAAGTTCTTGCACGAATGCTGAAGTGACATGCAGTGGACAATGCAAGATATGGGGCAGAGTTTGCCATAGCATTACCTGGTATCTCCTGAGGTTCTCCGCAGCGTGTGCTAGTGGAAAGGCTGTTTTCTATTGGTCGGTATCGCATCAGTAGCTAGTGGAAGTGCTGGATCAATCTGTTAATAAAGAAAATCTTAGGATTTAACATACTTATTGCTTTTTAATTATGTGCACCCTTTTCACTGATTTTATAGTTCATACATTACTTAAAAAGCATGTGAAATAATGTAAATATATGTTTACAAACATACTGAAATTCTGCCACTCTCAGTTGTACAAAAGCTGTTATACCATTTGCATTCAAATTACTTTTTATCTCCATTTTAATATTCCTTTTCTTAAGAATGAAGTAAGCTCTCCCTGGGAGAGAATACCTTGTAAATTAATAATTTCCCCAAACTAAGCATTTGCACTGGTGAGATGTACCTAGAGACAGTATCTGTATTCCATTTATTTGGTGAATGTGCACATGTGTTTTATTTTACTCAGTATAGTGATATTGTGAGCTGTATTCTAAGTTCACTCAGTCAACCCATGCCGATTATAATGAAAGGTAACCTTATTTTACAGTAGAATAGAGGCAAAACTTTAGGAGTATTTATAGATGAGCATCTGAAATGGACTAGCCAGTTAAACTATATAAAAAATAGCTGAATACTGCTTGCTTTAACATTTTCTCATTAGCACAAGTTACAAACCTTCAAATAAATAAAATTAATACAACAGCTGTTATTTTCACTCAATACTTTCATATAGGATACTTATAAGAGGAAATGCAACGGGTGACAGAATTTTTTGAATCCAAAAGAAAATAATACAACTAATGACGCACTCAAGTTTCAGAGTTTCTTGCAGACCATGTTCAAAACATTAAAAATCCCAGCCCAAACTTGGCTGTGTATGTGTAACAGTAATATACATGCACAATTACTATGACAGCTTTCTAAACAATCAGCATCAAAATGAATACAACATGAGAGGGAAAGGGACATAAAATACCCCATACACAGGCTAGCAATGCTTTAAAGGAGTTCACAGTGTGTGCAAATTAGGGCTAGGAAGTTCATGATTTCGTATGTTTTTTCATAGCAGTTAAAAATGTATGTTTTTACATTATGTGCATGAATTATGGTAATTTCAGTTATTTGGACATGATTTTATGGTGCATATAACTGCATATTTTCTTGATTTTTGCAGCAGCAGTGGTGGTGGTAGTGGTAGTGGTAGTGGTAGTGGCATCATAAATGTAGATATGCATATTATTTCAATATGCATATTATTTCAATATGCATATTATTTCAATATTATAGCCCCTATATTGCATATTTTAATCACTTTTATGGGTTTGTATTATTTTTTCCAGCTGTATAGTATTTTTCATGTTTGTAAGATTTATTTATTTATTTATTCATCCACTGATCATTTTACATGACATGGGATATATCATATATAGCACACTATATATTAATACAGAATTATTATACAAAATACAATAGTACAACCTTGTATCATTTGTGTAGTTTACAATGCCATTGGTTATTACAAGATATATCATTAAATATTTAGTAGTATATATAGTAGATATATCATTAAATATTGGTAGTATTGCACATGATGCAACTCGCGTGGTGGTGAGAACTAATGCTGAGACATGTTGTCATGCAGTGAATCCCGTTTCCATCCTTTCTTTATATGTATGTGCATAGAGAATAATCAGTGCATTATCTGAGAGGTTTATATTAACAAAAATAAAGTGCAGGTCATAGTTTTGAGCAGCACGATTATGCTAACGCTTGCCTGCCCACCAGTAGTTGTGTCGTGGTCTTCAAACGTAACAGTGTTGTGAACTGGTTCCCACCAAATTAAATTAGGTGTATAAAATGTTAAAAAGCTCTTCAAATGTCGAAAAGAAAAGCAATTTCGAGAGCTAGATTAATTAATTTACAGAACGAGTTTTTGGTGATTTAATATCTACAGATAAAAGGGTACTGTTTCGTGTAGTGGGTGAGAAAAATGTAGAGAGTGAGAAAAGATTTCAAGTAGTTCAGCACATAAACATAGCAGAACATAAGGAGAATTTAATCAGAAAACTCGCTAGCAAAGGACCTGCTCAAAAACAGCTAGTAGAGTGCTTAGGAGGTAGGGTTACTGAATTTTCCTATGACGTGTGCCAAGCATGTTTAGCATGCCAATATTCTCTTGTTCAAAATTAATAATCCGACATTTAAAAACTTTCTTGTCAAGTATACTCGACAACATGTGCCTGAAGAAAGTACACTGCGTAAGATGTATGTAGGACATAGTTACAATAACGTATTGTCAAATATACAAAATGAATTAGCGGATCAGTTTGTGTGGTTGTCTGTTGATGAAATCCCTGATTCTGAGCGCCATTCTATTGCTAATATAATGCGCCCACTGACAATGTAACTGTGACCCAGTTTGTGATAGACTCTTTGAAATTACTATGGCCATGTGGATTCAAATACGACCAGTCACTTTTATTTGTTACTGATGCAGGTCTTTATATGGTAAAATCAGGACAAACTCTGAAAGGTATTTTTCCTAACTTAATTCATTTAACTTGTTTGGCACACTCTTCATCGCATTTCTGAGACAATACGTGAATTTTCCCATTGGTAGATAGATTGGTGTCCAAGACAACGAGAATTTCTGTTAAATCTCCTAAAAGGGTTAAGTTGTTTAGATCAACTTCCTCCTGCACCAGTGTGAACTCGATGGGGAACATGCGTCCATACAGTTTTACACTATGCTGAGCACATAGAAATAGTCGAAGAGGTTGTTAATTCATTGGACTCGAAAGATATCATTAATAAAATCTGTGCCATATATTCTGTCAGGCACTGGGTTAAAAGAGGATATTTGTTTCATATCTGCCCATTTTTCTTTCTTACCAACAGCCATAATGGCACTGGAAGCTGTAGGATCTCCTTTCCATGAATCACTTACTGCCTTTGAGAAAATAATATGTGATCTAAATTCAGCTCTTGGTAGCATAGGACAAAAAGTGAAAGAGAAAGTGAATTAATGCAATTTCAAAAAATTCTGGTTATAAACAGATGTGCAATATTTGAGACATCCTCGAAAGAAAACCAAATGTCACACCAGAGACTTGACTCCCTCTGTGAAGCAGTTGATCATTTAAATATGCCCCGATAACATATTGTGACGTGGAGAGAGGTTTTTCACGTTACAAAAGTGTTTTGCGAGACAACAGACGATGTTTTACAGTTGAAAATTTGTGTAAAGTGTTGGTTGTGAACTGCAATCTGCTTCAACCTCTAGGGAATAAGGTACCTTGATTTATTATCTGTACTAACTCGTCTTGTCTACTGCAAAGGGCCATTAATTGTTTTAATTAAATGCTGCATATTTCTTGGCATATTTTCAAGTTTTTATGAGCATATTTGCATGCATATTTCAGTGATTTTTAGGGCATGAACTTCCGAGCCCTAGTGGGGATCAAAATGTTCAATAAAGTGCCACAGAGTTACCTTCAAATAACCTATAAAAATTTTCTTTGTCTGCAAAGCGTTTTATTCAATTATAGAGTAACTGGAAGATGAACTGGGATCTCATAATTTTGACTGAAGTAATACATGAAAATCTTGAACAGCTATTTATATATTTATTCTGTTTATCCTATAATTATACATTTTGTAGTTTTTAGTGCAAATTTTGTAATATTGACCTATACACTGAATAATGTAGTTTTTTTTGTGAAAATTTCACTGTTTAATGTTTGACGAGTCACACTTACTTTCTTCTTTTTCTTCTTCTTCTTCTTCTTCTTCTTCTTCTTCTTCTTCTTCTTCTTCTTCTTCTTCTTCTTCTTCTTCTTCTTCTTCTTCTTCTTCCTCTTCCTCTTCCTCTTCTTCCTCTTCTTCCTCTACCTCTTCTTCTTCTGCTTCATTATTATTATTATTATTATTATTATTATTATTATTATTATTATTATTATTATTATTATTATTATTATTGCTGTTGTAATTTTTTATTAATATCATGATCATCATTATCATCATTATCGTTGTGGTTACTGTTGTTATTGTTATTATTGTTGTGGTTATCATCATCATCATCATCATTATTATTATTATTATTATTATTATTATTATTATTATTATTATTATTATTATTATTATTATTATTATTATTATTATTATTATTATTATTATTATTATTATTATTATTATTATTGTTGTTGTTGTTGTTGTTGTTGTTGTTATTGTTGTTAGTACTACACACTTTCTGTATTTTCAGACTGGCAACATCACGTTACTTCAGATAATACCATTAAGAGTGCACACCTGAAGTTGTTGAAGAAGGCGATGAGAGTATGCTGGTCCATGTAAACAAGGCATGTATGAGCAACTTTAGCACTGGAGAAAATGGATCCAGAGGTAAACGAATGACAGCTCAAGAAAGCATAAGCAAAACCATCTGAACTCTAACTTCCATTGTGGAGGCAAGATTTTCTCAGCTAGACAGACACGAGGCAGACAGAGACTTCAGGAGGTCCATTGTAGCAGATATGCAGTTGCTCTCAAGAAAGGCAAAAGTGCTATTTCAGAGAGACCTCTTTGACCTTTTAGTAAAATGTATAAATAAGGATTAGGGTTATATAATTACATATGAGTACTGTATGCTGGTATTGTAACTACATCTACCAGATTCGGGTAATAAGGGGTTAATTGATTAAATGTTAACCTCATCAACAGTGCATTATAATAAATACTTCTTGAAACAAGCTCTAAAGCAATATAACTGAAAAAAGAATTACAAAAGTAAAATGAACAATTTTGCCATACCTGTTCAAATACGCATGAATTTCAGCTTCTTGTTTTTTTGTCACACTCTAGAAAAACAATTATTTGTTTATTTTTTTCACACTCTAGAAAAACAATTATTTGTGTCTCCTCAATGAAACAATTATGTCTTTTTTCACCTATAAAAGAGTGAAGTTATTGAGACGAGTTTATGTTTATGTTGCCTGTAAATAAGGTTTTATTCATTTCAAGGCTGACAAACTCCTTTCTACACTTGCAGTAGTGAAGGAAATCCTAAAATCAGTTCACTGCACACTAGGACCAGTCTATGATGGCATTGTGCAGAGAAGGTTATCCCTTTCCTCAGTGCACCTGCTTCAAAGGCTAGAATAGGGCATGGTCAGTCATTAACCCTCCACTGAACACCAGCAGGCTTTCCACTGTGTAATTGTGTCTGTCAGTTGGTCAGTCCATCAGTCTGTGAACAGCAGAACTCAAAAACGAAAAGGCAGTTATAAACCAAAGTTAGTATTTATGTTTAATGTCTTTCAAGGATGCGACATAAGGATTTTGAAGAAAATAGCCCCACCTGTACTACCCTTTACATGGAAAATTTTTCGAAAATTTTGATTTTCTTGAAAATGGCTCTTAATGATTTTGATTAAAATGCCATATGTTTAAGATATTTTTATCACAAGTGAAATGTATATTTTGAATTTTCTGGCTATAGCCTGTGAGTCCTGTTTACCCTGGATGACTTTTGATTAAGTCGTAAGCCGTAACAGACATATTCGTACTATACAAAAACTGTAGATCTTCCTAAAGTGCACAATTTATGTCTGAATAATTTTTTTTTGTAGAGTGAACCATTTTGGAAATATTCTTTGTTATTTTTGTCAGTTTTTGAAAACTTAAAACTTTGTTGTTGAACATTGTTGTTGATTTTTTTATATGTTAATTATACAAAGAGAATGGAATCTTAAAGCTTTAAAAGATTTGACTATCGCTCAAAGCCTGTATGCTAAGATTCCCCTTACACCTACAAAGGAAATAAGCAATAAGATAATTTTTACAAATGTTTATCTCAACTAACATGAAGAAGATATAGGAATAAGAGTTTTGTAAGTGCAACACATCAGATTTTTACTTTCTCAGTACAGTAAGAGATGTCCAAGCTTGTTTCAAAAACAATATCTGAAAATGTAAAAACTTGACTGAATAGAATCAAGAAAAGGTTGATTAGAGTCCTTGAGAGAAATTCCACAAAGCCTGGAGCCTGGGCATCTGTATGTGATTTTCCTTAATAAGCATGGGTCCGTGGCATAATAGTGGATGAAAGCAGTTGCAGGTTACTCAGTTTTAGTTAAAGTCGTAAGTCCAGAAACATATCCGGCCATTACTGCAGCACCATTCAAAGTTTGAGCAACAATTCTTTTTGAACATCCTAAGTCATGAATTGTCTTTTATGCATATTCAAATAAACCTCCAGCTGCTCAGTCATTACCAACATTAGTGACATGTAGAAATTGTTCTTTGCAATTGTCTTCATCTTCAACAATGCGTAGAATAGTAGATAATTAACTTCTATTTGTGACATCAGTTGTTCCAGCGACGAGTCCAATAAAAGTAGCCTTATCAATATCTAGTTAAAATACAGTCTTATCTCTAACAACACTGGCCACGGCATTGATTAGGTCATATTGGTAGCTGTCTTTAAATGCTGAGACAGTGCCACATCATTGTAGCAGTTCTATGTAATTGCCTTTATTTAATGACATGTCACTTTCATCATGGCCTCTAAAAGGTCATTCTTCTATTGGAGAAGCACACTGCATAAATGAATCTCTTCTACATATTTCTATTTTCTTTAACCTTTTTAGGACCGCCTCCGTAGCACAGTTGGTAGCATGCTTGCCTCTGGCGCGGAGGACCCGGGTTCGATCCCCAGTACCAGCATGGGGATTTTATCCCCTCAGGGAGGTCTGGCAGGGGGTGCACTCTGCCTCGTTAGGTCCCGGGTGGAGCAATTGAGCTACTTGATGGAGAAATAGCGGCCCCAGGTCTAGAAGACTGCATAACTGGCCGGGAGGGCTCGGGGCGCTGACCACGTCCCACCCTCCAGTACTGTACCTCACCAATGACGCTTGTAGTGGGCAGAGGTGGGGGATGCAGCGGCTGGGTGGGAGGCCTTGGCCCCTCGTGGGCTGTCGCACCGGGGTTTAGTTTTTAACCTTTTTAGTATGCAAATAGTCAGCAATGCTTTTTTCTGTTAGTTCAATGAATCATATATCCGTTGAGAGCCAAAGGCTTTTAGTGCTGTGAAAGTAATGCATTGTTGATCTCTTATTTTTGTACAAAGCTGTAATTAAATATGCTAAAGTTGTGAAACCCATCATATTCCAGGGTGTTTTGACAGTTGCAAACAACAAGCATGGGCAGCAATAAAGTGCATTTAATTTGTATGAACCAGCCAGCTACACATACTTATCATAATTGTTTATATTGAAATACCTTTTGTAAGGATCCTTAATTTTTAACTTCTGCTCATACTGCAAGTGCCAAAGATCTATCACTATCCTAATATTTCAGCTGCAAGAATGGTCTGTTCACTAATAATTTTATTACACATTGTTCATCAGTTTTGAAGAATTAGCACTAGCAACAGTCGTGGTGCACTGTACAGAATTAAATAAATAGTACTAATACTTATGCAGCTGTTGAGAAATGCAACAATTGTACAATTAAAAATGCACTCTTTCTTGCTTTTAACTCCATGAGCTATATAGAATTGCAAGCCAGTCATGTTGTTACTGCACACCTCGGAGATGCTCGTGTGCAAAGCCCTGGTGTGCTTATTTCTGCACTCTACCCATATTGTAGAGAAGACTGCTGAGGCCCTTTCTCCCCTCTGTTCAGTAATCCATCCTATGTGCCTGCCAATTTTAACTTTTTTTTCTGCAGCACGGGGTTAATCAGCTCTCTAAATCTAATTTTGCTATACTGAATTCAAATCTGCTTTCTATTTGTTCATACCATGTCCCGTTTTCTTGTCATGCAGATAGGAAATATGCAATATCAGAGTTTGCTTCTAGTTTTTAAGAACAATTTAAAATGTGTGAAATCATTCAAACAAAGAAACAATCCTAATTACATGAATACAACAGTGTACACTGAACTAGAAAATTTCAAACATACCTTATGATGTTATTTGACTTGCATATGTCGTCCTGACGAATGCAGAAAAAGCAATTTTAAGCTCATATTGCATCCGAGTATGTTTAACTTTTTGAGCATTGTTTGAACAATGTGTTCATAATGGTCATCTTTAATATTATCCAAAGACTTGTTTATAACTTCACTGAGTGAGTCCCAAGATTGAACCTCCCTATGTTTGTCATAGTACTTCTAAAATAAACATCCTTCATGTGTTTGCGAATCTGTGGGCTGGTAAAAATGCTTTCTTTCGCTTTTGATTCAGACAACATCAGAAATTTCTGAATGAGATATTGGAAATAATAACTACTTTTGTCCAAAGCTTTGACAAATTGCTTCATTATTCCTAATTTGATATGTGTCGAGGGTAACAAAACCTTCTGTGAATCAATCAGCAGGCGATTCATTACATTTTTTGTCCCTGGGACTAAATCTTTTCTTTTTGGCTGTTTTATTTTCACCCCAAGGTCCTTCTCTGGCTCTGGAGTACCATTCACATATAAAGCATGGAAATTTTGTGTACACTGCTTGTTGGACCAATAAAATACTCCACCCCTTAAGATCACAACACATGAACCACTTGCGTTCCTCCAGGACAGCATACAAATTTTGGTACCTGCATTTCTTTAAGGGATATAGAGTGAACTATTGGAACCGAAGCAAGCATATTGTGACTTTTTGGTGTGGGTGTGAAGTAAAGTAGACAGATGTAGTCTAGATAAAGAACACTTTTATTTCCGTAAACAGTAACTTTTTACACTCGTTGCAACAGCAAGAAAGTCTTTTCCCATTCTCCAACAGCACGGCTCCAAACTCGTAACACAAAGAACTAACTCCGTCTCCGTCGGCACGACTACTCAACGCTTCACATACTCTGACTGACTCTTCTCACACTTTACCGCTATTTATATCTCCCAGGCACTATTCTGGAAGCTTCAGGAACGTTCACTTATTGCGGTGAGATACAAAGTAGAAGATTCCAGTAGCCTCTATCCTTTTCTCTCTTTCGGCAAGCGCCCCAACAATGCGGTCATTCTCTATCTCTTTCCTTCGGCTCCTTTGCGGTAGTGCCGACAATAATGCGATGGGTGACACTGCTGTTGTCGGCAATTAGATGCGGCGGGCGCGGTGACAATATTATTGTTGTGTAGTAGAACACCTTTCAGACTTCACTTGCTCGAGTCAATAAACAGATGCCAATCTTTTGCTTTGTAAGCTGTTCCAAGATGGCTTATCAAGTTAGCAATATCACAATACACTAGTTCTCCTTGTTTTACATAATAAGTTATTCCAGATGCTAAAAGATTGTCTTCTTTCAGCTTTGGGCCTAAAAGTTCACTTTTTCCTCTGGTAAGACCCAAATTACGTGCCAAATCATTTCATTTTGACTGACTCAATGGAATAGGATTGTTATCTTCTAAGTCTGGGGACTGATTTATTTCATCTTCTACACTCAAAATGTCAGTACTGCCATAGCGGATAGAAGAGAAAGTGTGAGCTCTCCCGCTAGTTTACTGCATGATCAGTGGTCCCATGGTAACTGACCAAAACTGTGGCGTGGCAATCGCAGTCACCTCAAAAAGCGGCCGAACTGCCTGGTATGTGATTCGGAAGTACAGACATAATTTTATACATATGCGTTGTGTGTTGTGAGTAATTAGGTATATAACTTGTGAAATTGCTTCAAAGTTTGTGCATAAATGTGTGTGTTCTTCAAAACTTAAGTTTCAAGCAACATTAATATAATTGATTAAAAATTCCAACTTGTTTTTACCCGGGTGTCATTCAGGATACAGAAACTGCTCAGAAGCTAGACATTTTTTTACTCCTCCTAAAGATAAAAATCTGTTTTACAAATGGGAAAAGTCTATTCCTAGGAAAGACACTAAATTATCTGTTAAATCTAGTATTTGTGACAAACATTTTCCAGAGGACTTCTTAGCGAAAGTTGTTTCATTCGTTGTGCATGGAAAACTAGTTGAAATCCCTAGAATTAAATGGCGGTTAAAGCCAGGGGCAATTCCCTGTATATTTCCTAATTTACCCAGGTACTTAACTACAGTGCATAAATCCCAAAAACCTCCACAAAACAGAGACAAAAAATTACTGAAAAAGTAATACTCAACAATCAGTAAATTACCGGATGCAAGGTGCAGTCAACAAGTTCTTAATTCAAATGCACCATCCTTCAACACTGAGAAAATCACAGAAAACAGTTTTAATTCCTCCAAGGTCATAAACGCAAGTGTCAATAATGAAATTGCTACACTGAAGAAAAGAATTTAAAAACCTCAATAGAAATTCAGTTAGAACTAAAATCCTACTATCTAAAGAGAGGGCTAAATTAAAAATAATAGAAAAGAAATTCGCTACTAATTGTTGCGAACATAAATGCAATTTAAATTTTTTAAGTAAAAAAACAAAAGCTGGTTCTATATACAATGCTTAAAAAATGTCAAATGTGGTCAAAGGGGATGCGTTACACCAATGAATTTCTATTAGAAAGCTTGCTATTTAAAATTACAAGTGCTAAAGGCTATAGACATTGCTTAACACATGAATTGCTGCCCCTGCCATCTGAAGCCCATTTAAGGAAATTATCTAAAGGGAAAAAGTGCACATAAGGTATAAATAGCAATGCTCTAAATGAGATTTCTACTACATTCAATCAAGAAGATGAAAACAAATGTCTTGGAGTTGTAATATTTGATGAAGTAAAATTAAGAGAAGTTAGGTTCACTAAAAGTGGACAGATTCGTGAATATAGGTGAACACACTCCTGACAATCAGAAAAATTCTATGGCTAACCGTGGTTTAGTTTTTATGTTTGTTCCCTTACTACATAGGTAATTGGAGCCACCCAGTAGCGATTTATGCAACTAGAAATGCTACACCCGGTGATATACTAGTTATATTTTCTTGCAAAAAAAGGGTACCAGCGGTGTACAAAAATCTATAGTTAATCTACCATTTTATGGAGCTAAAAGATTAGTCAACTCTGAATTCAAAAAAATTATTGCAGAATATTACTATGAAAAATCAAAGAATAAAAGATGGGAACTACCAAACATTCAAACAGTGATTCCTGAGTATCTTCGAAAAACGGCAGTTGCAACCTTCAGGTTGATTACAGGACATGATTGTCTGGCAAAACATTTAAACAGAATTGGGATATATTCTTCTCCACTCTGTCCTCTATGTGATCTGCAAGAGGAAATGGATCGAGACCACCTTCAAATATGCCCGGCCACTTCTAGTGCCCCATCCATCAGTGAAAAATATTGGAGAGCAAGAGGATTAATGACTTCATTGTCAGAAATCCAGCATTAGCTAATAACATACTAGCTAAGCTCCTTATAGAAGTAATTATCCAGTTAGAAAACTCAGGGGCAAGAATTGTTGGTTTCACTAGTGATGGAAGTCAATCAAACAAAAACTTCACCTAAATTTGCTGGTCTTAGAGTTTGCCCGAAATTAACCTCATCCCACATAGACCCCACCTCCTTTCAGAGAATGAATGTGAGACTGTGTTTTCAATTGTTCAGTAACAGCACTATAAATGGCATTGTCTTCTTCAGGAAAATTAATTTTGAAAAATTTAAGGGAAGCGAAAATACTGAACTATTCACAAGAGATGTAAATAATCTTGTAGATGCATTAAACTCCACAGTTCCAATTAAAGCACTCTATAAAAATTCGCAATCTCACAAGAGTACTAAAAGATTTCTTTCGCATAATAACGTCTGAAAATAACACATTCTGCTCAACTGTGACAATGGAATCTCTTAGAGTCACCTTAAAAAGTACTTTGGAAGTATCCGAGTATTTATGGAATAGAGGATTTGCATACGTCTTAATAGCAAAATTCAATCAAGACCCCCTGTAACTACATTTTGGAATTATGCGTTCTTTAAGCTGTGATGACCATCCTTCCACAGTTGACTTTTTACATTTACACATGCTACAGGCTGTGTATGTCCCTGTAAAACTTGCACTGTCAAATGCTGCTAATTGTGAGAATAAAGTGGAGCCACCACTTACATCTTTTATGAATCAAATTCGTATATTGGTTAAACAAACTGAGCAAAAAAACCGTGAGCTGTTGGATTTTGTTGGAAACAAAATAAAGAACAAAACTAAAATACTTGACTGGAAAAGTGAACTCTATGAAGACAATATTTCTAAAACATACTTAGTACACAACTTAGGGGGTTATATAGTAAAACAAATGCTCGAAAAACTTAGTTGTAAAACCTGTACCTCTACTCTGTCCACTGATCTACCCTCTGACATATTAGCTTCCACTTTCACTACAATAAAAGACTATGGCACCCTAAAAAATCGTCGGTATTTAATCTACCCTTCTGAATGTGTGGTTAATATTCTTTTGCAAGTTGAGGCTATTTTAGAGAAGAAAATGTGCTCGTCTGAAAGTTTGTGGGGTGATATATTATACGAGTGCTTAGATAACATAGACGAAATCACATTAGGACCCAGTAGAATAGGATGCTGCGTGGAACACAAACTGGATTTAGTTGGAAACTTAACACTACATTACATGAAGGGTTGCTTCTTTTTTCGTACCAAGGAAATCAGTAGAGAAATGACGTCATCGAAGTCAGCAAAATCAACACCTAAACCCTCCAAGGTCTCCAACATCTAATTCCACGGTGAGTTTCAATATTTTATATACATAACATACATAATTTGCATTATGGTTTAATTTTTCAGCGTAAATTCATGTAAGCTGATATTTCCCATTGTTCTTCATTAATTATAATATCCATTATTGTAAAACAGCATCCTATATTATGTGTCAAGGAAAGACGATGTTTCAAGACAGTATTTCAAATATTTGTGCTTACGATATTAGGTATTTAAAATGCTAATTGATAATATGAAACCCATTTTCACCATGCATTCGTAAACTAAAGTGAAGCGACCACGACACCAGTACCACCTTGTGAGCGAACCATAGTAACTCCCGAAGAGCTCACACTATCTCTTCTATCCGCTATGGTACTACTTTCTGGTAATACGGTAGTTGGTGATCGAACAGAAACATCAGGTCCATGGGGCATACACCGAATTGCAGGTTGATAGCAAGTTTGGATATATAAATGCTCACCTTGATTTTCCTATTGAATCCAAATATATTACACAGACAAAAATAAGTCATTAAAATGATTTTGTTGTTTGCACCATGCCATAATAAGACCAAAGGGCATAGATGAGCGAACTCTGTTATACCATTGTTTTAGGTTTTCTACACAACTTTTACACACAGTATAACCCTTTCACTGCTATCACATTGGTGATAAACACATAGTTCCTATGCTGAATTTTTTTGCCAACAATTTCAGTGTCATATTTCTAAATAAGTTCTATATTTAAGAACAAGGTAATAACATTTCATGCAATAACCTTACCTTTTCTGGTGTATATCCACTCCATTCATAAGAATATGTCAGGAATATTTTATCCTTGGTTTTATAATTATTTGCTTCACGCCACTGATTAGAATGTATAATGCACTGATACGAATAAGGTAGACTTCCCTTATAGTCTTTCTTACAAAGAAATTTGAAATGAACTATCACAGTTTCTTGTAGAAAACTATTACAAAATACACAAGAGTATTGTTTTTGTTTTCACCCCTAAACTCTAATAGTGAAGGAGGGTGTGGTACCTCTCAAAACAGGGAACAACGCACAATGCCACATTACACTGGAAGCACATATACCTGGATTCCCTACTCTTTCTCTCAGCTGTCTTTGTATGTGAACAAACTGTACAGTTTCTTGTTGGGTTCTTGTTCTTTTCTGTGGGTGATACAAGGGATGGTGCCTCTCTTTCAAATGAAGAGGACAATCAGATGATGTTGAAGGACGTCCTTTTTTACTCGACTGTTTTGGAGTAGCATGCTTTCTTAGCAGCTGTCGAATTACTTCTAAATGGAAATCTGCAAGTGCAATGTTTCCACCAGTTTTGACATATAATATATAAGAATTTAAAATAGATAAATCTAAAAGATGAAAAAAGATCTTTTTGTACCATTTGATTGATTTCCGCATGGAATGTACAGAAGAAAGCAACATATCAGTTTTGTCAACTGCCCCCATGTTTTGGTTGTACTCAAGGACATACTCGGGCTTGTGAATGGGATGTTTTTGTTTATCTAATTTGTCAGTTGGCTTTTTCTGATTGCTGTGGAGGGTTGAAAGCATGCATACTTCCCGTCTATCCAACCATGTTAGTGCCATCATATTATCTGTGAATTTGGCTTCAATTTCACTGTTTTGTAGCTTTTTTGTGAATAAAGGCATTCCTTTTTGTGTCCTCCTAACAGTTCCACAAATATTGAAATTTTGTTTATGAAGACTATCAAATAACAGGGGACTGGAATACCAGTTATCCAGCCATAAACTGTGTCCCTTCCCAGAGTGTCTGAACTACAGCTCCAGACATACCAAAATCCTGAATAGGAAATAGTTCAGTTTGTTTGCCAGTATATACTATAAAATCTAAAATGTAGCCTGTCTCACAGTCACAAATTATGAATAATTTGATGCCAAATCTGGTTCTTTTAGAATGAGTGAATTGTCGGAAGATGAGCCTACCCTTGAATAGCACCATACTTTCATCAATGCAAATATTAGAAAATGGGCTGAATGCAGCACTGAACTTATGCCGAAGGTGATCTATAATCATTTTTAGTTTATATAATCGGTCACCCGCCGGTTGTGTATTGTTGTCGCAGAAATGGAGGGTGCGAAGTAACAACAAATACCTGTCCCGTGACATGTAATTGCGGAACTGAGGAGTTTCAATTAGAGGATCAGTAGACCAATACTCTTCCCTAGAAAGTTTTTTTACTCTTGGCATGAGCATTGTCAGTGCTAAGAACACATACATTTCATCCACATTAGTGTCATGCCACTTTTGAAGACGAGACGATGGGGAGGGTGGAACCACATTTGTCATAAACGAGTAGAAACTGTTTGTCTCCTCCACTATTTTCTGCATTACATCTACACTAAAAAAATGACAGAAATAGTCTGATGCCTCCGAAGCACTACTCAAAGTCCCAGCTGTGATTCCTGCAACACTGTCATCGAATGGATGGATTCGCGGCACATACGCATTGTCTTTCCACCGAAACAAAGCAGTTTGCACTCGTGGTCTTTTACAAGAATGTGATGGACCTGAAATATCGTGATCTAGTTCTTGTTCGGTTTCACTTTCACCTTCACTTTTGGATTACTAGACGGGAAAGCAAACTCTTCATCTGATTCTAAAGTTGCAAAAATATCTAAAAGTTCCTTGTCGGTAAACATGTGCCCGGCACGGAATGACGCCATCTTAGCCCAACTGGCAGTGGTGTGCGGCAATTTCCCTCAGCTAACATGTGACTTGTACATAGTTTATATTAAAACCCTGCAGATGTCATACAACACCAGAAACTGCACAGCAACTAGTGTCAGCGTATAGCCAAGAGATGGCAGAAGAAGTCAGTGCACGTGGGCCCGCTTTAATGTAAGTGACTCGAAAGTTACAGCCATTAGAAAATGGCGTGATGCCAACCGAGTATACTCGTCTTTAGCAAGACAGCAGCAACATTTTACCACCGAGTTAACTCGGTCTTAGCAGTGAAAGGATTAAGAAGCAAAATTCTTGCCTTGATCTCCTAATTTCATTTTAAAGTAGGCCAGATATAAAATCTCAATAAATGCGGTAATGTTTCTTTTCTATTGCTTTACCACAGACATAACAGAAACTGTTAGGATTGTTCGCACAGCCCCTCCTAGATATACCACTCAAGCTTGACATTTTCTTCACATAACATTCACAACACAACATGGCTTCAAACAGAGACCAAATGAGAAGAAGTTTAAAACTGGACTGTGGATTCCTAGATAGGTTCCTATTTATATGTTGTGCAATAAATGTTTGAGACAGGTCCAACATTACCTGTAAACAGAGACAGACATTGGTACAGTATGACGTCATATGATTTAGCATGTTTGCATGTTTTAGTGAACCATGCTGTAAATTGAATATGCAGTGATGTTAATACTGCATGCCGAGCTTTCAATTTTGCGTTGAATAAGAACTGTTCAAAATCTGTACCTGGTACACAAAAATTATTATTATTTTCAAAATCAGAACATTCGAATTGACCATTATGATGTAAAATATTCCGTGCTGCAGTGTTATTCAAGAGGGAAACTGACTGGTACATCAGTTGTTATTGATATTACTTATCAATTTCTAGTTCACTTTAGACATGGGCTCCAGTGATAGCTTTGATAGCCCATGATAAACGCCGCTGTTATATAGATGTTTGTGTATTCTTAATGTAAACTTTTTTTTTAGATTTTCGAAAACATTGTTCAAAATTAAGTATTTTCATTGTCATTATTTATTCACAGATGTAATACCAGTTTCCTTTTATTATGAAGTGAAGTTTAAAATCTGATGCACTACCACCCAACAATGGGAACCATAATGACAACAGGAATGGCAAGCAAGGCAGCACTCAATATTTTGGTTCACAACAGCCGGTAAACAAGAATGATAATATGCTAGAAAATGGAGGTCAATATTGCACATTGGGAATTCATTTGTTTCCAACTGACCAATGGTATTTTTTCTAGCTTGCGACTAGAGTGAGTTCTAGCAGCTGTTTTATGGCATGGCCCCCTTGTTTAATTTTTACAGTTTAAAGTCTAATATGCAAAATACGAATCTAACATGCCATGCTCAGTAGCAGGAGGTAAAAGTTAAAGCTTTGCCAAGCCTTCTTTCCTGTTCCTGGGGCCCAGAAAGCTTCCTATTGGTTTTGAATACTCCCATTTTAATACATGTATTTCAAGTTTATCATTCTGGTTAGTTTTACCATCATCAGTGGTTGTCAAACAGCCTTAAACATATCAGTAAAAAGAAAGAAAAACTAAATTGATCAGCACACTTTTTTATTATTAAATAACTTCATTAGCTACAGGAAGTGCATGGTAACAAAACAGTAATTTTATGAAGTGCAATCAATCTATATCCAGAATAATTCTTAAAATGATGATTTACTTAAGTGTTAAACGAATAATTTCACAGCAATAAATGAAAGATGCCTTAGTGTTATTGTCACTATCTATTCTAAAGATATCATGAACCTCTCAACTTCTAGTTCGTATAAACTATTTATTTCCCAATATCAGAAACTTTTTGGTGTCCTCAGTAGCAAAGCTCTATGCTATTATTTCTCATGCTTGTTAGTGATCAAAACTGCCTTCATTATCACCTGATTGCAACTACCATATCCGCAGTGAGCTTACTTCATCCGATACTCTCCCTGGACAGTTGTTGTTGTTGTAGTGTTTAACGCCCGCTTTTACTACTACGGCACCGCAGGCGGTGACACTGATGATACATGGAATGAAGATGGAGCACCGGTGGAATGATATGGCGGGGGAAACCGGAGTACCCGGAGAAAACCCGCCCTGACGCCGCTTCGTCCACCACGAATACCACATGCGGGTCCCTGGGATCGAACCCGGGCCGCCTAGGTGATAGGCGAGCGCTCTCCCTGGACAGTGAATAATGCAAACATAGCTGTTTTTACACATATCTTCCACTATTCACTTTGTCAGCTAGTAACATGCAATGGTTTTACATGTAAATTATCCTTTCCATGTCCCCATGCTTTAAAATAAATGTATAATAAGTCTATGGATGTTGTGTCAACAATCAAATAATGACAAATCTATCACATTTTTTCACATTTTGATTTCTTCATTTTAAAACATAAATAAATTAGCTTATATTCCTTTCATATACAAATTATCCCCATCAGGAACATAAAACAGGAATACGAAGACAAATCAGCAGTGGCTTGGCATTTTTAAAAAAAAAATTAACAAAAAAAAAGACATCTGATTATACTAAGAAATAATTTGAGAAAAATAGAACTCGCAGTTTGGGAAGACTTTTACATATGGGAAAAATAGAAAATGCATTTTCAATTTTGAAATCCTACACGTGATATATTTATGCAGAGGTTCATCCACTATGTTGGAAGACGTTAATAATAAAAAAAGATCTGATGTGTTGCACTCACATGACTTTCTCTACTCTTGTACTAACCATTCTTACAAACTCTTATTCCTATATCTTCATCGTGTTAGTTGAGACAAACATTTGTTCAAATTCTAAAATAAGAACAAATTAGAAACTAAAAACTTCACTTATCTTAGTAATGTTGCATGTTCTTTTTGGACAAGCTAACCCAGGGTTTCAAGTTGCCTCCAACTCATTCTCAAAGCTATACCTATGCTATATTCTATAGCTTTGAGAATGAGTTGGAGAGAATCAATTAGAAGCGGCTGATGAGATGATAGCAGAGGCAGTACATGTAGAAGCTGAAGAAATTGAAAGTGACAATGAAGACATTGATATGGAGAATGAGTAAATCAGCCTCAGTGAAGGATGCAAAGCAATGGAAAAGACCATTGAGTAGCTATAGCAACAATCTGACAACTTCAACAGAATTTCTAGTGCTACAACGACTGCGTGAAATGGCTACATAAGAAGTGAGCAAGTTCTGTTAAACAGAAAACACTTATGGACTTCTTGAAGAAATTACCTTATTTTAACTGGAGCATATACATACTGTATGTGTGTATGTAGTTTTTTTTTATTTTATGCTTTTATTTTATAAAAAAACATTGCAACCTTCAGGTTGTTACAGGAGATGATTGGCAAAATATTTGAACAGAATTGGGATACATTATTCACCACTCTGTCCGTTATGTGATATGCAAGAGGAAATGGACCAACAGCACCTTCAAATATGCTCGGCCACTTCTAGTGCCCCATCCATCAGTGAAAAATATTGGAGAGCAAGAGGATTAATGACTTCATTGTGAGGAATGCAGCATTAGTCAACAACAACAACAATAAGGATTTTATTTTATTTTTATCAGTATGTATATCATTCTTAGATTTACTACTACAGTAGATACTTTTTCTTTATATCTGTGATCACATTTTCATTCATTTCACCAGTTTACCATATATTTCCCTTTTGATTTTTGGCAGTCTGTGTTACCTGAGTTTTTGATTGTCCAAGGTACTGTCAATCCACTTTATCTCAGATAATCAAGGCTTGACTGCAGTAAATTAGGTATAACAAAATCCTACTTTAAATATAACAAGTATAATTAATAAATCAGTATACACAAAGTGATAGGACTTGGTGACATCATTGCTATAGTAAACACAGATTGAGGTTTGCTAAGCAGAAATGTGCCATCACAAAGACCCTCACTGTCCGCGCTACCCACATCTGTGAGCCTAACTCGTTAGAGCAGCAACTCCGACATCTGGAACAGACTTTATATTCAAGAAGTTCGCAGAGCAATGCGCCCACCTAGGCCTCGCCCTGCCAACCTCAAACGGGATCCACCCAAGAGCAAAGGTACTGCTTTTCTGCCTTAGTTCAAATCTGTTACAGATAGAATAAGATGCCTACTCAAGCGCCACAACATCAGAACTATCTTCAAACCTACCAGACAGATTAATGCCTTGCTTCGGCCGGTGTTTACTAGATTCTGTGTTCCTGCGGTGCAGTGTACACAGGTCCCACCCAACACAGCATCAACACCCGACTTACAGAACACAGAAGATGCTGCCGGCTGGGACATACAGACAAGTCAGCGGTCGCAGAACATGCTATATGGGCCAACGGCAAACACGTAACTCAGTATAAGGAGACTACTGTTCTTTCATCTGTGCCATACTACCACGCCAGACTACAACGTGAATCCATAGAAATTTACAAACACCCCAATAATTTTAACAGGAAGGAAGAAACTCTAAAATTGAACAAAACCTGGCATCTGATACTCGAACATAAAAAAGAAGCACTAATGCAGAACAAATCACGTAAACCAATCAGTAATGAAGAAGAAGCCACCCAATCAGCAATCAGAACGGCCAGCCCATCTAACACACACCTCCTGCTCAAGCCCAGCCAATCCCCTGTGAGCGGCCCACATATAAATACGGCACCTCCAGTCATAAACGATTCTGTTGTAACTGAACCTTCACCGAGAAGACTCAGACTATGCCACCGATGATGTCCACAGCAGGTGTGGAGGAAATGCCTGTACCTCAAAACTCCAGCAGACCATGGCTTTGAAGCCTGGAAGAAATCTCTAACCTTAATTCTAACTCCGGCTGTGAAAGCTTTCGACTATTCAAAATGCAGATTGCTTCACAAAAACCTGAGTTATGCAGGACCAGTTTTGTGGGAACTTTCGGCCGCTGTTGATAATTAGCCAATCATCCACCTTCGACTGTTTTCCCTCTGGTGTCAAATGCAGGAACTTTGTGTGTCTGTGTGTGTGTATGTGTGTGTGTGCGCGTGCATAACTCAAAGACGAAAAGTGGGTATTTAAGTTTAATGTCTTGCAAAGATGCGACATGAAGATTTTGAAGAAAATAGCCCCACCCTAAACTGCCCTTTAGATGGAAAATGAAAATTTTGATTTTCTTGGAAATGGCTCTAATAATTTTGATTAAAATGTCATGTTTGAGATATTTTTATGGCGAATGAAATGTATATTTTGAATTTTCTGGTTATAGCCCCTGTAGTCGTATTTACTCTGGACGACTTTTGCATAACTGGTAAATTGTTAGAAATAGACCAAATCATACTCTACAAAAAATGTAGATCTTGCTAAAATACACATTTTATGTCTGAATAAATTTTCTTGTAGAGTGAACCATTTTGGAGATATTCCTTGCTATGTGTGTGAGTTTCGGAAAACTTATAACTTACGTGAAATGAAACATGGTTGTTCATATTTTGATATGTTAAGTGTGCAAAGAGAATGGAATCTCAAAGCTTTAAAAGATTTGACTATCGCACAAAGCCTACTGTATTCTAACATTCCCCTTGCACCTACAAGGAAATAAGCAATAAGATAATTAGGTACAAATGTTTATCTCAACTAACATGAAGAAGATATAGGAATAAGAGTTTGTAAGAATGGTTAGAACAAGAGTAGAGAAAGTCATGTGTGTGCAACACATCAGATATCTGTATTATCCTCTATTTACTACTGCAGTTTACCAGACAACACTCCTAGCAGCTGAAATTAAACAGTCTGCTAACTCCTGTGTCATTTCATACAGTGTTTGGGGTGCTATACTCGTATTTGACACCATCCTCCCAACAGGAAGAAAGTTAGAGTCCTCTTCTGTTATCTCTCTCTATTCTGACACAGTATTTGTATATGCACCCCCTATAGTGAGCAATTTAAATGTGAACTTGACTTCAGTTTAACATATGTTTCACTCTGTCTAGAATCATTCTTTTATCACCAGGAAGATTGTCAATTAGTGATAATAATTGTTGTAAAGAGTATATTTTAATTGTATTTATGTAATTGAGGGTTGTGTTATATACAGGTGGAAGTGAAATGATCTGTCAGACTTAACAGCAAATTTCTCATGTTGTGAATAACAAGAAAGTCTAATACCAAAATGTGGAAAAGTTTATAAGTTTTCTAGAAAAATATATTTTTATCAAAAAAATGTATCATCGCCAGGCTGAATTGTTATTGATTGAAGGTTCTTGAGTTATGGCTATGTTCATAGAAAATTGAATAAACGACAACTTTTTCCTTTGATGTATTTCAATAGATTCAACGGTTTTTGTGTAAATTAAATTTAAAAAAACCCATAATTTATCTCAACAAGAAGGCAAGAAATTGTGGGTTCCTTTAAATTTAAGTTACACAAAAACAGCTGAATTTATTGAAATATGCCAAAGGAAAAAGTTGTTTTTTATTAAATTTTCTATGAATATAGCCATATATCAAGAACCTTCAATCAATAATAATTCAGCCCGGTGTTGATAAATGTTTTTGATGAAACATTTTTTTTTTTCTAGAAAACTATAAACTTTTCAACATTTTGGTATTACACTTTCTTGTTATTCACAACGTGAGAAATTCAGTGTTAAAGTCTGGTAGATCATTTCACTTCCACCCTGTATGTATTTGCTCAAAAATGTTAAAGGAGACAAATTGTAGTGATTCTCTTAGCGAGTTTGAGGCTGATAATTCTTATAATATGATGACATGGAATGACATCACAAGTAAGTGCAACAAAGTGGAATATTATATGATTGCAATACCTTAGTACGACAGAGATATTGAATTCTCTCTTGGTCTGATGATTTCAGTAAATTTAGATGTGGAATTTATGTGTCGCTATGCTAAAAGATTATTAAGTGTTTTAAATACTCCTGGACCAAGGTTTTATTGCGAAGAAGTAATTCTTTTAGTGATTCTTCGAAAACTTAAATATATCATCTAAGCTAAGATAATCCATTGAAAGGAAGATATCGTAAGCGTTCATGGCCAGTGTCATTAAATACAAAATGAGAATCCAGGCCTGTAGGCCGTGCTCTAGTGGAAAATCTCCTTCTGGAAGAAGATAGTTTGTGCATCGTGCAAAAACTGACTAAATCTTATGACGCACAATCCCGAACTCACCAAAAAGTTTAAGTAATTTGTTAAAAATCAGCAATTGTGACTTTCCATACAAGTATATAAAGTATAATGAATGAGTTAAAGCATCAGATTCAGAAATGAATTTGCCTTATTTCTGTACATGGCCGAGATAAGAGAAGAGTACTCATCACTCCTGCCGACTGACGCTAACTCGTCCTATTGACACTAAAACTGTCATCACTTATTAAAGCCTGTAGCAATTCTCCCTCCACTTCTCCATTTTCCAAGGATTAGTCTACCAGAAATGGTGACGAATAAATTTTGCTGGCCTTTACTCTTAAGAAAATTGTGCAAGTACAATGTTGCCTTAATAGTATCGTCAGTTGTTTTTACAGAGCAACACAGCAGCTGTCTATACACCCTCCAATGGCTTGACAGAATACCCAAACTATTTTTCATTGGCCATCTAGCCCTAGGCAATGTGTAATTGAAAATGGTTTTATTTTTCCCTAAATATTTTCCCAGATAGGGTAGCATTGTGTATGATATTAGTGGGAGTGCCATGTCACCCACAAAAAAAAAATGGCATCAAAAGATGGAAGGTTTGTAGGAGGAGGTAATGGCACTTTTCCCTCTTCTAGAACAGTGGTATTCAACCTTTTTTCTCCATGTTGTAGCAATATCTCCGCCTAACAATGGGTGTCAGAACTTTAATCCTGTCATAATTAAGGAAATAGTGTATTAATTATCCATGTTTTTGTAGTAACTTCTTTGAAAATTATATAAAACAAAAGTCCTTGTAGAATCATATTTATGTTATAAGTTTCATAAAGGATAATAAATAAACACAGGCACAGTTACGCAGGGAAATCTGCAAGTTTCCCACCAAGAAAACAAAATAATTCATACGGCCGTTGATACAATTTTGGCGTGAGGCAATAAAACGTTGGCATTAGATTATTGTTATTGTCTTCCTAAAGTACCGCAAGTCTCTTAACGAACTCGCGAACCGTTGCTAAAATTTAAATGTTTAAATAGAAAACAAATGAACATCAAAGCCCAATAAGCATAGCCAATCAGGGGAAAAGCATGGGTGAGATAGTCGACAGTTCAGTGCTACCAGGTGTAAGGGAAGGTTGTGTCTGCGGGACGCGGAATAGACGCCACGTTATTAGGAAGTGTTTTGTCAAGTGCCACTGAGTCGTTACACGTCCAGTGATTGTATATTATTTATATAGATATTGGGATTCATTCGGCACAGCAGGAAACCATAATTTAGTTAACGGGTGGAAGATAGAACTTGCAGAGTTTCCTGTAACCCGAAGTGCCCATAGGGGAAGTGCATCTTGTGTTTTTCTTCCGAGGAACCCCGTATAAAAACCCATTCCTTCTCATCACCACCCAACACACCGTTCCTCTCCCAAAGACCAACATCTCTCGTCGAGGCTGACCCTGAGAAATTGGCGCCTCCTCGGCTGCATTGACGAGACAACGACTTCAAGCGAAGAGGTCGACCAGAAAAGGGGCGGTGAATACGCTACAACTTACCCCCAAAGATAATTTTCGATTTCAGCGCATACCCCTAGGCCTTGTGCCCGAGTTATCCTTAATTCACATTACACATAATCATATCCAAAATAGACTATTGCACTTATAACTTACTTAATACTACACAAAGAAGGAATCAATTACATTTTACATATCCGCTAAGAAGTCTTTGTGTATGCCAGGTTGAATTTCACTGTTCTAGAGCATGCCCCATCATGCTTCTTTTGAAGATCCCTGAAACACTTTCTCAGCCATAAGCCCCTGTGTTTGCCCAAATAAATTTATAATCTGCATCACAACATGCTAAAATGCTGTTTATAGTTATAGTATAATGTCCCTGACTGGCGAGGACACTGCTTCCCATCGATTGTACCAAGTGTATTTGGAAAGTTCCAGTTTGTTAAAAATCTCTCACTGATTGCAAGCCATTCCTCCTGGGTTGGTGGCTTCATATACATGGGGCATCATGCTACCAACTGCGGCATCATCTAACTGTGTCATGTCGTTCATGTCCCTTTCTCAGTCATACATCTTCCAAGAAGCAGACTGGAAATTGTATTCTTTGGCCTAACTTGGTAGTTCTTGTTGTACTTGGCATATACACCATTTCGGATGATTCTTCTTTTATATAGTTATCATGAGCCAGTATACCGGGTGGAAGGGAAGTCATTACATTAATTTAAACCAGTGGTACATCTCAGTATTTGGAACACATTTTGTATCTTACATTTTTGGCTCTGACCATTTCCTACAGAGATATTTTAGTTTTGTCAAGAACAAGATGGCAACACTGCAGATTGTGTGGGTGGCACTTGTACTAGGTCAAAACATGAACATACACTTCCGTATTACCATATTACCGCAAATACAGCCACAACAATGACACCATTATCACAAATATTGTAAACATGCCATATAAAACTGAAGTCATCCATTCATGTCTATCAGACCATACTGCTCAAAAAATTAGTTTTGAAGAAATAGTTGAAAAGGAATATTCCAATGGCCGTAAAGCCATAAAAAGAAGCTATAATTCCTTTAGCGAAACTAATCTATTAAACTTAAAAAAATACTTTCCTGATGTTGATTGGGGAGGTATATACACTGAGTTAGATCCAAACATAAAACTTGACTCACTTTTTAAAATGCTAAAACATAATATAAATATGTACTGTCCCCAAATTGCAGTCAAAAATAGAAAACAAAATAAAGTAACCAACATACATTGGGTTACACCAGAGATTAAACAAATGCGACTCCAATTAAAATGTGCAATCTCTCAGGCAAACAGCAGCAATGTTGAATTTAATAAAATAGAACTAAAGATTTGAGAGATAGAACCGGAACTTAAAAATTCAATGCTTGGCTTGTGTGTTTAAAAACACCAACAGTAAGTCTGTTGGCATAAATAAATAATAGAACTAAAGAACTTTAAACATACCTATGATCAAGCAGTAATAAATGCAAAACATAAATGCATTAGTAATAAGATTCTAAATTCTGCGAGTGTATGTAAATCTTGCTGGCAAGTAATAAACAACATCCGTAAACCCTTAAACATCACTGATTCTAACCATTTTGTAGTAAAGACAAATGAAGGTATAACAGATGACCCAGGAAAAGTGGTAGAAGTTTTTAATGACCATTTTGCCTCTATAGGTTTAAAGATACATAATCTCAACAAAATCAATTGCACTAACTGGAGCCCCAATGCTATAAACGATAACATTTTAAAAAACTCATCAAGTATGTATATATACCCAACCGATGCAAACAAGATCCTAAATATAATCTAACAAATAAAAGCAAAAAATAGCGTTGGTGTCGATGGTATCCCTGTCATTACTGAAAGCATGTAGTCAAGAAATCGTAAACCCCCTTGTTGGTATAATAAACTTGTGTCTAGAACAAGGAAATTTCCCAGACAAACTAAAAATTGTGAAAGTAATACCAATCTTTAAAAAAGGTGACAAAAGAGAATTGAATAACAACCATCCAATATCAATCTTACCAGCGCTCTCAAAAATTTTCGAAAGAGTAATCTACAAAAGGCTAATGAGTTTTCTCAACAAGTTCAGCCTAATACCTAAACATCAAAATGGCTTTGTAAATAATAGAACAACAACCTGCGCAGTCATTGAATGCATCAAAGAAATTATAAAAAACATTGACACAGGCAAATATGCAACAGCTTTCTTATTAGATCTTGCTAAAGCTTTCGACTGTGTGGATAAAAAAATACTAATGAACAAACTGTCAGTCCTGGGGATTAGAGGTCTGGAACATAAATTAATAGAATCCTACATGACAAACCGAAAACAATACGTAGCTGTGAATTCCACAAATGATGATGTTATATCAACTACGATGGAATTGACACACGGGGTCCCTCAGGGATCAATTCTTGGTCCACTTTTGTTTATCTTATACATGCATGATATAACTGACTATATTCCTAAAGGTACAAAATTAGTACAATTTGCAGATGACACTAGTGTCACAGCCAGCCATTCCTCTAGCCTAGTGCTGGAAGAAAACCTAAGTGAAATAGCTATCAAACTATTGCAGTACTTCTCAATGCTAAACTTAAGTATAAACCCAACTAAATGTGAACTGATAACATTCGGTAGCAAAACACTTAATACGCCTCTACAATTGTATATTGACAACAAATCAGTAAACAGTGTTGACAAGGTAGAGCTACTTGGTGTCACACTGGATAAAACACTATCGTTTACACCACATATAGACAAATGAGCATTAAAAATAAGTAAAAATCTATTTCTTCTTAAGTGTCTAAAGAACTATGTCCCAGCAGCAACTAATAGGATAATAATTTATTTCTCTCTCATTCAGTCCATGTCATATGGTATAGAAATATGGGGCAATACTTCAAAATTAAACCAAAATAGAATATTTACTTTACAGAAAAGAGCAATCAGATATATTTGGAACTTAAAAATGCAAGACTCATTTAGAGAAGCTTTTTGTCAGCATAAAATAATGACGCTACCTAGCCTGTATATTTATAAAGCTATACTATACATGATAAAATACAAATTTCCGATGCAAACAAATTCAGACATACATGACCACACCGCAAGAAATAAGAATGATATGTCTATTACAATGTATAGACTGAGCCAGTTTGAAAAGCTGCCTGGTTACGCTGGTGCAAAATTCTACAATAGACTGCCAGCAGAAATTAAAAAGTGTGAAAACTACACTAAATTCAAATCTGCTTTACAAACTTATTTAGTTAATAATGTGTTCTATTCATTAGAAGAATTTTTAAATAGGTTAAAAGTTCAGTATACAAAAGTCAATGTTATGTGCTTATTTTGTAATCTGTTAATAGTTCATTGTGCATAGTCTCTACTACTTGGTTAATCAGTTCTTTGTATATTATTATTATTAATGTTTTGTTATTTTGTCTTTTGCTACTTATATGTACTTGTTTACCTTTGACTGAATTCAATCGTGTATTACACCATATTGAGTTGCAATTATTATTATTCCCAGCTGCTAACACGCATCTCATGAACGTAAGTAAATAACCTGCTGTCTCTGTCTATGTGTACTGTGCGAATGTAGGCCAATCACAAATGTTAGCTCCCAAAACATTACATGAAAGTGAAAGCGCCCCACCTGTTTACATGCACAAACCAGTTTAATTCCCTGATCAAACTAAACATAATGTGGTCGAGATATTTCACGTCTGAGAGAGCATCTCAGAGTGTTCTTTAAATTCTTTTCAGTGATTAATTATTTGAAATACCTGTGTTATGTCTCATAATTACTATCAAAGCTATGTCAGAACTAAGTTACTCTATGCATCTTACAAGTAACAAACTGTTATCTTCGTACATTCTTGTGGAATTACGCATCCAAGTTGGAACAAAACCACTTATTTTTTTGAAATTGGCTGATCAAAGAACAAAATACCATTAGACTTTTTTGTTTGTAATGCTTCTATGAACGACACATTAAAATGAATGCAATGACTTCCCTTCCACCCTGTACATATGCTGCTTTCAATCCGTCTAAGGATGTTTCCAGTCATTGCTACCAACTGTGACAGCATCTGTCATGTCATTCATGTCCCTACAGGGCATAACACTTCCCAGAGTGCTTCACAAATTCCCACAAGGACCTTTTATAGTGTATACTTCTCTATACAAAACTCCCAGCTAAAACTTTGGAAGGGCCAAGAATTTTAGTGTCATCGCAAGACTAAGCTGTGGAGACAGACTCTCTGAGTGACTCCGCTGCAACAGCTTTGGCCTCAGCATGGTCAACAGCTCACAGAACAGCTCGTTGCTCGTCATCTATCTATTTATTTTACTACGTCCCCCATGAGGAGGTTGCCTTAAGGACAAAGTATACAAAAACAACATTTTGTAAGATGAACATATATAGAGGTGGTATAAAACATAAGTAATAAGTCAAAGAAAATAACAGAATTAATAACAATAATAGTTCAAAGAAAGTCTAAAATCAATAGAGATGCATATATAATGTAATTAAATTAAAATATATAAAAATATAACAATAAAGGTGGGAAACATCCTAAAACTTATACAAGTGATTTCTTAAAATGGCTATTGAGCCCTGTATTGCTAATATGGTAATGTCCAACCCTAGGTAAGTCCACAGTTGGACTAGAGGTTTTAGTAATAAACATAAATCTCACAACTGGCTGACTAAAGGCATAAATAGGTCCTTAGCGAGAATGCAGTTTTTAAATAGTCTAAAGTGTAATACGCTAGGGGAGAAGTCTCTCAAGTACATATTAAACTATAAAAACACACTAAATAAAGTAATAAATGAAGCAAAGAAATTACATAACAGAAGAATCATTCAAAAGGCTGAAAACAAATCAAAAAAGACATGGGATATAATAAAGGTCATTCATAAAGAAAGTGATTCAAAATGGGCAGAAAATCTTAAAATTCAAACAAATAATGACCTAATATTAAATCCAAAAGATATAACCAGATCACTAAATGAATATTATATAAATATTGTAACAAATTGGGGAATAAAGAAAATGAAAATGCAATCAACAAATGAAACAGTAATCTGCAATTCTTTAGTAATAAGAGAAACTACAAAGGAAGAAGTCATCAAACAAATAAACTCATTAAAGTGTAAAAAATCCTATAGCTTAGATCAGTACTCAAATGAGATGGTCAAATATTGCAAACATGAGATAGCAGAGATTCTAACACACCTAATAAATGCAAGTTTTTACAGTGGAACATTTCCAAATATATTAAAGTATACAATAGTTAGACCAATTTATAAAAGAAAGGGTTCCAAACTAATGATGGAAAACTATCGGCCAATATCTTTATGTTCTGGATTTTCAAAAATTATGGAAGGCATATTTCTAGAACAGCTGCAAAAATTCTGTAACAAATTCAACATTGTATCTGTGTATCAGTTCGGCTTTCAAAAAAAGAAATCGACCATACATGCAATTAGCAAGGGAAATGACATAATTATTAAGGCATTAGACAGAAAAGAATATGTGCTTACAATCTTTCTTGACCTTTCGAAGGCATTTGACTGTGTAGACATTGAAAAATTGATAGAAATATTAGAAAATTATGGTGTTAGAGGTGTACCACTAGAATGGATAAAATCTTACTTGACAAATAGAGAGCAATGTGTAGAGATAGTACACAATGCAAACGGAAATCTTACAAAAGTTCGATCTCCATTTAAACGCATAACACATGGTGTACCACAGGGTTCAAAGTTGGGACCATACCTATTCATCCTGTATATAAATAGTCTGTTTAAAAAAATACACAAAGCAGGAGGTCTAGCTATAGAATATGCTGACGACACTACCATAGTTGTAACTGCCAACACTACAGTTGATGTGCAGATCAAAGCAAATAAAATATTAAAAATCATAGATACACATTTTGCAGAATTGGGGATGGTACTAAACATAAACAAAACACAATAGATGCAAATTAGTATAAGCAACAAAACACAGTCAAATATTACCTTGGCAATAGAAGATAAACAAATCAAACAGATAAATCAAACTAACTTTTTGGGATTAATTATTGATAATAATTTAAAATGGAATAAATATACAGAAAGGATTTAAAAGAAAATAAATAGTGGTATCTACATATTAAAACAGGTAGCACAAATTATGGCAGAGGATAGTGTAATACAGGTATATTATGCTTTTGTACATTTGCATCTCAAATATGGGCTGATACTATGGGGATCAGCAAATATGAAACATTTACTGAAAATATTCAGGCTACAGAAAAGAGCGATAAGGGTAATAAAAAAAATACAGACTAGAATCTCATGTAGAGACGCTTTCAAAGAATTAAATTTACTAACACTACCTTGCTTGTACATTTATGAATGTCTCAAGCATGTAATAAAGGCACATAAAGATGATAAAAACAAGAATGTACACAGTCATGACACTAGAACTACGCAAAACTATTTTAGAAGTAGATTAAGAGGCTCCCTTGGAAAGAAATGTACTGAGAGTAATGCAAAGGATTTATATAATCACTTACCTGGTGAAATTAAGGAAATAAAGAATGAAGTGAAAATGAAAATGGAAATAAAGTCCTATCTCATCAAAAATGTATTTTATTCTGTAGAAGAGTATAAGGCAGGAAGGAATGTACGCTGTTAGTTTACCTCTCCTTTAAGAGTAGCTCTGAAGTTAAAATCTGATACTTGTTTATACTTAACTAAAATTGTAATCTCATGAAACAACTCTTAAAATTATAAAAATTGTAAATGTATTCACTTGTCTTATGTACAAAATTCTTCAAATTGTAAAATTTATATGTTTTTTTTTATCTGACGAATCTTGTAAATTTTATTACATTGGTGAATAAACTGATACTGATACTGAAGAATTGTGCCTCAGGCGCCAATCATTATCCCATGTAGGTACAGAAATGTTGCTCCATGCAGTATGGTCCTGGATCACCTTGCCTGATTTCATTGCCCAAATTCATTGTGCCACTCATTGATGGGATGAACCCACCATCTGGAACATAATGTGTGAATTTTAAGAATTGGCTCGCAAAATGGTTTTTGCAGCAAAGTGAATCATAAAAGAAAATTATTTAATAACTTAGTGTATATATATATATATAAAGTTTTGTTGCTAAATAATCTGAATTATATGCATGAATTGTGCCTGCATGATTTTAACTATGTATTTTAATATATTAGTGATGGTTTTCTTTTAAGGGGGGAAAAATAACCTAATGTGATTGGTGAAGGCTGTTAGCTGTTTGCTGCATTCAATATCCTGGAGCTCTGCGACTGTGGGATCTGATGTACATTTGAACTTGCTTTTACATAGCCCAGTTCTAAGTAATTTGCATGTATACGTACATTTTTGTATGTCCCAGCAAAATTTAATCTAGGAATTTGTTAATAGAACCTTATTTATATGTAATGTGTTTACACATAATTCCCTTTTATAAGTACACATTAAATTTCAGTGTAATAAAAGTGAGGCTTACGTAATTATAGGAAATTATGTCTTATAAGAAACTCAAGGCATATTTTCCATATCTCTGTGGACTTTATATCACTATAGAACAAACTCTTCATACCTAAAATGATTTTCTACTTTTTAGTTTGGTTTCTCATTAGAGCATAGTTTTTTAGTTTTTTGAAATTATAATTTATTTTATATCTTAACCACGCAAAAAGAACAGAATTTGAAAGCTTTAAAAGATTTGACTATCGCTCAAAGCCTACTGTATTCTCATATTCCCCTTGTACCTACAAGGAAATAAGCAATAAGATGATTCCTGCAGATGTTTATCTCATCTAGCACGAAGAAGGTATAGGGATAAGAGATTGCAGGAATTGTTAGTACAAGAGTAGAGAAAGTCATGTGAGCGCAACACATCAGATTTTGTTTGGTTTTTAAGCTTATGTATTATTTTACTGACTTCAGTTAAATCTGTTGATTTAAGGAATTTGTGTATTTGTGTTTAATTGGTTTACTCTATAGCATTGCTCTTTATGCATACAGAGGATAGAAGTTAAATATTCTTTTATTAACCCAATCACGTTATATTTAAATGCCTTGACAACTAACCAAGAAATCAGATTTAAATCCCCTAGCTGTGAGGACTGTAACAGCTTAATGCTTAAAAAATCATTTAAAATCAGCCATTAACTATTTTTTGTTGAAACTTTGGATGCACAATATTAAAAGCATAAACTCATTCAATACTTAACATCTCACACTACCATGCTCGACTACAGCGCGAAGCCATAGAAATTTATAAACATGCCAATAACTTCAATAGGAAAGAGGAAGCCCTTAAGCTCAACAAAACTTGGTACCCCATCATCGATAACATTAAACAACACAGACAGTCAAGCAACACAAACCAATCAGAATCTAGTAGCGCCCGAAATGCAGCTAGCCCCCTCCCACCAACCGCACTGCCTCAGCGAGCCCCGAACTAATCAGAGAAGACCCCTCCTTGTATAAATTCCGCATCCCAGACAGTCAACGCCTCAGACGCAACAGTACCTTCACCAAGAAGACTTCGACCACGCCACCGATTATGTCCACCGCAGTAGTGGACGAAACGTCTGGACCAAGTTACTCCAGCAGACCACGGCAAATCAGCCTGGAAGACTCTTTTAGAATTTCATTCAATACTGTTGTCCTAATACTGGTGTTGTGTGTAAAAGAAATGGGAAATCAGTTTGAATCTCTCTCTACTCATTGTTTCACGAAAAATTGGGGTTTAAAGGCATCAGGTTTTGCTCCAGTACAATTGAATAGTGACTTTCGCACTTGGGATATCAAAATAACTAAAGCAATATAGGCTGTGATTTTATTTTTCATCGTCTTTCAACACTTTCTGTTGGGATAGTTCAACTACCTTGTTGCGTAAGAATTTGTGTCGTCATATATTTTGTCAAACAAATGTTCCGTGTATTAAAAAAAAAATTGAAAGTGCAGACAGTATCTATGATACATGCTTATTCAATAAGTATTTACAAATACCACTATTTGCAGTAAAAGGGTTGAGAATGAGGTGGTTGTCATTTTTAGTTCATTGCCGGTTATTCTGGTTTTTCTGTGTCATGATGTGAATGCATTTCGAAGGGCCAGAGGCATCTTCATTGGCTTCATCATTATTTTCTTTGCTGCTTTCTGCACTAGATTCATTATCACTAGGGCTCGAATTTTTAGGAGAATACATGTTTTGTTTGCTCCTAATACAAACTTGAAACTGAGTTTATTGTTCTGGATATTTACACCGGACCAAATATTTTAAGTTTGTTGTTGTTGTTAGCTAATGCTGGACTTTTGACAATGAAGTCATTAATCCTCTTGCTCTCCAATATTTTGATATTGAAGAGAGCAATAGCAGCAATAGTAACCGCTTTTTAGAGAGCACCATATTTTTATGTTTTGGCGGTCACATCGCTCTCTCACAACCCCCAGAATGTCTGGAGGACCACACCTGTCGTTGGTTTACGGGTCTCACCGACCTGACCGGGAGAATTATCAAAGTAAATTCACCGACCATATCCTCTGATTACCAATCAGAGGACATATTACATGCCATGACAGGTCAGCATGTTAGGGGTTAAGATTTTATAGAGAAATTAGAGAAATGGAGAGGTTGGAAAAATAAAGACTCCCTAGCCCTCAGGAACCCTAATGGCATCGCGGTCGGAAGAGAACAAGAGATGACCAAGGTAAGGTCAGATAGAAAAGTTACAGTGAGGAGCAAAACACCAGTAAGTGGAAGTAATGTTCTGCTCAGCTTGGGTACCTTGTGGTTGCCATTCACATATCAATATTTGGAAATTAAATCCTCTTCATTAATTCGAAGATTTTCCACTAGACCATGGTCCACAAGCCCAGATAATCATTTTCTATTTAATGACCCAGGCCATGAAAGCTTATGCAATTTGATCAATGCTTGGAAATGCTAGCATTAATTAGTTTGCTGCTAATACAACTATGTTAATAATAACTACTTATTTACATTGAGTTCAAGTATTCATGACATAATAATACCAGTGATAGTACATTTTGGAGATCTAAATCTATATGTAAGCAACTAATTTGAAACAGTCAATCTTATCTTCAAACATACAGACTCTTCTTTAATCAAAATCACTATTCAGCATTAAAAGAGTATTACATGTTGTTTCTAACAGTCCCCATATGGCCTACTATAGTCTTCAGGGAGAAGGGGGGGGGGGGGGGGGCGAGGGGAGTCTTGTTGGTCTGGGTGGCTCAGTTGGTTACGCACTGTCTTACAGATCCCAAGGTTACATATGTTGCTTCCGATATATAAAATTTTATTTTACTGCATATATTTTGTTGTTCTTGTGGTTCTAGGTGTTGTACATATTATATTTCAACTTTTATAATGATTCATATTTCTTAAGATATAAACTTCAATTCCTATCCATTTGAGATCTCTTTCATTCATTTTAAGTTTTATTTCACATAAAAATGCATATGTTCTGATTTTTTTATGTAAATAAATATTTTTTGGATATTCACATAAATTACGCAAAAATTGCATGAAGGAATGCTTTATAGAATAATTTTCACATATTTACATAAAGTCACATTAAAACAGAAGCAGAATTATTTTAAAAAGGCCACCATGCACTTCTTTAATGCTCAGTTATACAGAAAGCTAGATATCACAATTCATTATTCATTTTTGGAAGAACTGATACATCAGCCTTCAGTTGCAAGAAAGTATAAACATCCAGCTACATGAGCCTGCAAGATAATAATGCAAAATTGCTCTACTACACCTGCTAATGCTTCATAGCTCATCTAGTATATACACTGATATTATTAAACTATCTAGTCAATTAGTCATTTGTGAATCCACAAAGATTGTACGATATTCTAGTTGTGTTGTGTTGATAATTTGCAGTTTTGAATTCACAGTGAATTAAACATGCTCAGAGCTAAAGGTAGTACAAGTAACTGTGTGCCACCATATACTGCAGAATTTAAGGGCATTTTCTGTTGTGGTGGTAATGCTTTGCAAAATAAAATCAATATAATTAAAAGAAGTCTCAATGATCCAGTGCCAAGTACCTCAGCAGGACCTTTGAAATTTTCAGTGCAATATGAGGATTTGTGCAGAGTATTAGTTTCAGCGGACATACTCATCTTGAAATTGAACCAATAGCAGTTTAAAACATTCCTGATAAAATAAATATTGACACACGTGATGAACCAATTTTGTGAAAGCATTGTTTTTCCATTTAGTAAGAAGAAATTGTGACGTATATACCATATGCAAAATTTGTGCTAATGAAAAATTATTGATGAGCTTAGATGAAACTGCAGATCCTACTGGCAGGAAAATTGGAAATGTTCTAGGGATATTGAGGAATGCTTCTGAAATTTCAGTCACTTTTTCTACTGATCTGCCAAGAAACACCTGCTAAAAACCATGTGATTGTTGCTAGAGTATTTAATGAAACAACGCAGATATTGTTGCCAAATTGTGCATGATATGAAAATGTTCTGTAATTTTTTACTAATGCTGCACTATATGTGAAAAAGGCAGCAGTAGGACTTGCAGTTAGTTATCCTAAAATGATTCATGTTACATGTTATGCCATTGATTCTATATAAAAGCTCAGTAACAGCTTATTTGAAATCTGCGAATATTTCTTTTTTTCTGCCGGATTTGATTTCTGTTTACAGCCTTACCAGTCCTTTGCCTACCCCTCCAAAAGCACCTGACCACCTCAAGTTGGCACTGTTGAGCGGTGAGTCTGGCGATCAACTTCTAATGTTATGCTGCAGCTGTAAGAGCCAGACTGTGGACTGCTGGCGAACAGGGTTCCGCAGTTAAGATGGGGCGCCTTTTGTGTCGGGTGTGTCTGCGTCGGGTGCTCACTCACAAGCATCTTGGCGACATGGCACCCATTCCAGCGAGTGCTAAGGCACATTCCCAAAGTCAGGCTCGATTGCCTTCGCACTTGACAACATGGGATTCATGTGACAAAAGACAATTGGTGATCAACTAAGCCCCTCTGCCAGTGAACAAGTGTCCTCCAGTGTTACTGTGACCCCAGCAGTGAGTTGGTGATGGTGATAGTGTTCTGTGCCAGTGATCTCACAGTGACCAGGACAAAATAATCTGGTGGTTCAAGGTGTATCCTTTAAGCTCTTGACTGTGTCTTAACCATGTTTAATCTGCCTTTCTCCTATGGTGAGGTGGTGTTGTTAGATGGGGGAGGGGATAAATGTGCTGATTGCACATCTTTTGTTCACCACACCGGTTCAACTGTTTTCTGAGGCAACGTTTGCCCTCTAGGGAGTGCTGTCATTTTGCCGAGTTTACGTTAGGCTAGTGAGAGAAGGGGTGGTGTGTATTAGACAGTCGTCACTGTAATGTCAGGAGTTATGTAGCTTTTCTCTCTCTCTCTCTCTCTGTTCTTACTGGTATAAGGGTCGATTTTCTGTGAGAATGTAGTAAGAAGCCAAGGCAATTGGGCGTAATTCGGGCATCATCCCTATTCAATTAATGACTTCCATGGGCAATTATTTTGTGGGTTTAAGTCACCACTTACGCGGACAATCTGAGACTCAGATTTCAAATAGGTAAACCGGGTGTATAGCTTTAAAAAGTGTTCAACTCAAATGCAGCAAAGTGTCAGGTTAGGGAAATTTGTTTGGGTAATTCAATTGGCAGATGAAATAGTCTAAAAACATACTTACCTCATTTATATTCACTTTAATTGTCCACTTGTAATCATTATCACCCTGTAAAACATGGAGATATATGTATTGTAATTTGATCAAGCGTGATCATTTGTAAGTTATAATTAATTAAAATTTGTTGACCCAAATCTTCCACTTTGTTCCTATGAAAAGGGGGCACTCCTTTGTCAGAAAAGGTCCTGCCGTTTTCCCCATCAGTGTGATCCGTTTCCTTCTTCCATGAAAGAATTTGACTGCATCCCATGAATGGCAGTGCAATTCTCTGGCTCTCCTCTCTCTGCCATTATGTAAGTCTTTTAGACGTATTGAAACATTTTTATATACATCAATAATTTCATACGGCCCAACATACCTCGGGGCCAACTTGGCGGCAAACGCGTTACCTTTGGAGGATTGTGTAAAGAACTTACAAAACACTCTCTGACCTATAGCGTAAGACGAAGGCCTCTTGCTGGCGTCATAGCGTCGCTTTACCTGAGCATGGAACCTGATGAGATTACGAAAGGCGGACTTCCAGGTCTTACGTATCTCTTCTTGGGTATACGTTTGAGGCAACAAATCATCTAAGTGCCAAAGATTAGCTAATGGTAAATTAGGCGTGTAAGCTAACATCAACTGGTATGGGATAATGCCATGCGACTCGTGGCGAACCGAATTAAAGGCTAACTGTAAACGTGGTAAATTGGTATCCCACTTTGAATGGTTATCGTGATGATATACTATTAAGGCTGACTTAAGGTTTCTATTGAACCTTTCGGAATGTGAAGGGCAAGGGTAATACGGAGTGGTATTGATAGTTTTGACTCCCCAACCAAAACAGAAGTTCCTAAAAACACTTGAGGTAAACTGTGAGCCATTATCCATAACCAGATAACAAGGAGCACCAAAGGCCACAAAAATGGAAGCTAAAACCTTTATAACGCCTCTGGCATTGGCCTTGGGTAAAGGATTTAACCATACAAATTTACTAAAGGAGTCAACAGTCACTAATGCATAAGTATTGCCCTGAACCAAGCAGGGAAATGGCCCCACAAAATCAACAAATAACTTCTCTAAGGGCCTACTGGCCACCTCGGATGCCAAACCTCTCCACATGACACATTGGGCCGACTTAGCCATGGCGCAAACATGACATGATTTAATCCTACTGACGATATCCTTGACCATTCCCGGCCAAGTGAAATATTCACTGATTTTATTTTTGGTTTTGGAAATACCCAAATGTCCCCCTAATGGTGAATTATGGTAATAATCAAACATCACAGGTATTAAAGCCTGGGGAGGACTACCCTTATCTTATTATCACGGTTATGTCGAATCATCAAAACCCTATCCTTAAGAAAATACCCATCTACGCATTGACCTTTCTCAATATTTAATATTATGTGCTTAATCTTCGCATCTCTGCGTTGGTGCCCACCTATACTGGTGTACAATTCGGGAAAAGCTATGCAAATGCCTATGTCCAACGTCAGGCTAGAAGAGGGAGAGTCAGGTTCAGCAAACACGCGTGTCAAGGCGTCCGCTAAACAGCTATCAGCTCCCCTGATGTGTACGGGCGTAAACTTAAATGCTCCTATTCATATGCCCCAACAAGCCAACCTTCGAGTAGATCTACTACCTTTACTTGTGTCCACTATGAAGTACTAACAGTTTTTTGGTATCACAAAGGGATATTACATAGCTAACCAGGAAATCCACATGTGAGTAATGTGTAACAAGAGTAAACGAGCAGGGCCTCACTGGCCTCTACAGCAGACAACGGCTGATTATTCATTCTTGCAACCAGAGAAATTAGGTTATCGCTTCAGCTAACAGTTGAGTAAGGTGTAATGTTAGATGTCCCAGTCAGACAATTACGTAAGTGTGTTTTTACAAACTGTATAATGTTACAATAAACCTAAGGATCTCTGTCTCCCTGGCCTCAAGCAAGCAATAGAGGGTTGACAAAATAATTTTTTTCGCATGAATACTGTCACAACATACAAGTTCGTGGTCACTGAATGTACATCACCTCTCCCTTGCTATAAAGTTTGCTCTCGTCCATACCTAGAAGCCACTTAAAGCAAACATTGTTGAAATTGTCAATTCTCAATTTTTGCAAAAATATTTTTATAATGTAAGCCATAACATATACTCTTAATAAGTATTTGTTGAAAATTCATTTTGTAAAGGTTTTGGCAGCCACTACGAAAAATCCCTACATAGCTGTTTAAATAAATATTAAAACTGTACCCCCAGCCAGTCTCTTAAGTTTCTCAAACTTCTGGTTTTCAGTATACAATATATTAGCCAGAACCTGCTAAAAATGTAATACTAATAAAAATAATTTGTACAATGTTTTTTTTTTTTTTTTTTTTTTGGATAAAAATTTATCTTTAAAATATGCAATATCCACCTTTCTTTTACTTCCTCTACTATGTATAGTAAGTGGAGGAAGTATTGCATTCCACACAAAAATTTGATGCAAGATTTCACTGGAAATATATGTTTTGAGGCCCCTTGAATCCAAAAAAAGCATTTATAGAAAAAGGTTGGTCTCTGTGTGTGTGTGTGTGTGTGTGTGTGTGTGCGCGTGTGTGTGTGTGTGTGTGTGTGTGTGTGTGTGTGTGTGTGTGTGTGTGTGTGTGTGTGTGTGTGTGTGTGTGTGTGTCGGTCGGTCGGTCTGTGGACAGCATAACTCAAAAACAAAAAGTCGGTTAAAAGCCAAAGTTGGTATTTAGGTTTAATGTCTTTCGAGGATGCAACACAAAGACTTTGAAGAAAATTCCTCCACCCTAAACCGCCCTTTACATGGAAAATTTTTCAATAAGTTTGATTTACTTAAAAATGGCAAATGATTTTGATTAAAATGGGATATGTTTAAGATATTTTATGAAAAATGGAATGTATATTTTTAATTTTCTGGATTCTGAATATCCTGTTTACTCTGGATGACTTTTGAATAACTCTTAAACCCTAAGAGATAGACAAAATCTTACTGTACAAAAATGTAGATCTCTCCAATACTTTTAATACTTGCTCCTACCATCAGCCTAAAATATACCAAACAAACACGTGAACAGTACAAATAACACCATAATATTTCCATCAATAGAAACTGATTTAAGCATAAACATTTAATATTTCAAATACCATATACAGAGTGTAGGGATGTAGGTGCAGATATTTGTATTGACAACCAGGGATAGGGTAATGAACAATAGTGCGTCATCTGCAGAGTGATTTGAGTTAATAAGAGCTGTATGTTTTCATGTTGCCAGTAGCTCCAAGTAGAGTAGTGTGTGGCAAAAGTATGCACAAGGGTTATTTATATGAAACATGCCATGCAGTTAGCTGCTCTGTATGCTACTGGAAGTATTACATGTCGGATATCCTTTCTATGTAGTTTCATTGCACTGGTGCATTTTGTCTTTGAATTATGAGGTAAGGTTTCAAATCTTTCATCTTGATGTTATTTTTAATAAGGTAGGTGTATCAAATAAGGCCCACATAAAGTTTACACATTTCTGTGTTTTTAATTCTGAATGTTTGAAAAATGTTTTTTTGTGGTATTGAATCTATACTTAATGCTACCTTAAACAAAAAATTTTTGAAATGTATATCTTTAAAATTCTTGTTATGCAATTGTTTGAAAATTATTTGCAATGTGGGCCTTATTAAACTCATGTGGTCTTAATAAAGCCCGCATTGGTTCATAATAAGGCCCATAGGTAAGATTTGGTACAAAACTGAAAACAAAAGGATTAACTGAAACTTTTCTTTTAATTTCATAATTTATCCACAAAATGATAACTAACATAATTATTTTCGAAAATATATGGTATTTTAGTACTGTGTCATTTGAGGGACAAATTTCTGTAGTAACATACCATGGCTTGGTCATTGTATGAAAATGCTCACAGATGGCATCACAACCTGGGAAATGTTTCAGATGACAATGGGGAAAGACTATGAACTGTTGTTGTTGGCTAGTTCTGGATTTCTGACAATGAAGTCATTAATCCTCTTGCTCTCCAATATTTTTCACTGATGGATGGGGTGCTAGAAGTGGCTGGGCATATTAGAAGGTGGTCTTGGTCCATTTCCTCTTGTAGATCACATAGAGGACAGTTCACTGATGGATGGGAAGGGCGCTAGAAGTGGCCGGGCATATTTGAAGGTGGTCTCGGTCCATTTCCTCTCGCAGATCACATATAGGACAGAGTGGTGAAGATATCCCAATGAGATATAGCAGTAAAAGTAACTGCTTTTTAGAGAGCACCATATTTTTACGTTTTGACAGTCACATCACTCTCTTGCAACCCCCAGAATGTCTGGAGGACCACACCTGTCATTGGTTTATGGTCTCACTGACCTGGCTGGGAGGATTATCAAAATAAATTCACATACCAATCAGAGGACACATTACATGCCATGAAAATTCAGCATGTTAGGGTTTAAGAGGTTGTAGAAAACTACCTCGGAAGAGAATAAGAGATGACCAAGGGTAAGGTCGTAAGGTCAGATAGAAAAGATACAGGGAGGAGCAAAACACCAGTGAGTGGAAGTAATGTTCTACTCAGCTTGGGTATAGGTTGCACGTTAGTTCTTGACGAATGACCTTGAGGAGAAATCCAGTCAGCTGGCCTACCCTTAATAAACAGGTCAGCAAATGTTTATGCAGCGGTAACAGACACCTCTGTTTCCCTCTGTTGCGTTTGTGTATAAAGTCGAACTGCAAAAGTTTTGTGCAGTACGGATGTATGCATGCAAGTGTTTTAACAAATGCTAGTTAGTTACGCGTTACTAATGTGACAATGCCTTCTACAGTGTCAAAAATAAAAGGAAAAACTCTGGATAGTCAAAGTCGCGAGATTATTGCCAATGTTTATGAGTATATGAAGGAAGAAGGCAAACATAAAGATCGATTTTCTCCAATGTATTTTAAAGAAATTCAGAAGGTGCAAGAAAGAGTTGCTGCAGCCACCAAGATATCGCACAGCTCAGTTCACGGAATCGTGGGTGACATTCATAAAGAAAATGAACACTGAAAACTATATCAAGTGGCTTCGTATAATGTTAATTCCAAATTTACCTCCTAACTCTGTTTTAGTAAGTTACCATGCGTCCTACCATAATGCACAGTTAGACAAACCTCCAACATCAAATTCTTTAAGAAACACATGCAGTCCTGGCTGCAAGATCACAACATTTCGTTTGATGAGCACAGCATGAAGACGCAGTTGTATGACTTAATCTTAGCCAGTAAGCCGGCTTAGAAGAAATATTTGATTGATCAAATATTGGCCAAATATATCCACACAACTTTAAGACTTCCACCGTACCACCCAGATCTGAATCCCATTGAGTTAGTATGGGGAGACATAAAGCAATGGCTAGCTGCTAGAAATGTAACATTTAAATTAAAAGATGTTGAAAACCTCTGCAGGCAGAAATTTGAGGAAATTGGACAAATAGAATGGGAAAAGGCATACTGTCATGTCGCAGAAATTGAACAAAAATACTGGGATAAAGATGGAAATATTGGAAGGAAGGATTGATCAAATTATTATCTAAGATAATGGAATGGAAAGCAGCAACAAAGATAACAAAAATAACAGCAATTCAGACAAGGAAGAAATGTCGGGAATAGAAGAAATGCAAGAAAGTTAAGTGGAAACAGTTATAGAGGTATAGTGTACAATACGTGTGGCTGATATTACTGGAAGTGTGATAAATTGATTTGTAGTGTTGTACTACTTCAGCTCAGAAGCATGTGCGTCATCTCACTGCAGACTGTACCTCCTCTCTCTCGATGCCTACGTTCCCGCAAAAGGTGAGTAGTGACTCGCATTCAACCTTACATATAAAATTTTCATTCATCAAGAACTAACACGCGACCTATACCTTGTGGTTGCTATCCATATATCCCCAAGGCGAGGACCCCAGAGGGGGAGTACAAACTGTAGAGCGGGGCAAAAGTATGCATGCAACACACAGTGAAATGCTTTCACTAACCTCCATCGACACAATCTCTGGTGTGACCGCAGAACGTTGTACTTAGGCAAATGTTTGTTGGTTTAACACAGGTATCAAGGCCAAGGAACTTATGTCTTTACCAGAGAGAAAAGACAAACAATAAAGATGCAAGAGAATTAAAAAGTTAGAAGTGTTGAGTAGTTCACCTTTTAAACATAAGTTGGAAATGAATCAAGCTCAGTGCCTCAAAGCCCATCTTGTGATTTAACAGAATGTGCACACTAGAGGCCTGTATGGGCCGACATTATTATGTTCGGTCTGGCCTGGCCCAAACTCAACCAAGCCCAAGCCCAGCCCGAGCCTGAGAAGAGGTAATAGTGCCCAGGCCCGAGCCCAGCCTGGCCTGATCATTTAATTTTATTATGATTATGAAATTATTATTGTTATTATTATCACTATTGTTTTAAACCTTTCAGCAGAATAATCATATATTAAAGGAATGCTGTGATAATTGTGCTATCCTCGGAAAAATATGTAATACATTTGAGAGGTAGAACTGGAACTTAAAAATTCAATGCCACAACTGGGATTTGAACCACAGACCTTCCGCATACCAGGCAGCTGCTCTACCACTGAGCTATTGTGACAAACTGCCAGAATGGCATTAAATTCTCAAACCAGTTCATATTTCTCCTGGTAAACCACAAAGGCAGTCTCACATCAGAGACAAATTACCTTAATGGTGACTTACTATTGTAAGTACTTTATATCCCAAACTTTGCCCACACACGGCTTGTGTGTTTAAAAACACCAACAGTAAGTTTGTTGGCATAAATAAATAATGTAATACATTATTTTGAATCTCTTAATTTTCAAGCCCGGCCCGAGCCCGACAAACATTTTCCAAATTAGGCCCGAACCCGGCCTAAGCCCGTGCAGACCTCTTGTGCACACAGCCGTATGAGGTACAAAAAGACAGAATGCTGTTCAACCCTACCCAGTGTCAACTTAGGCTTCTAGTGAGAAAACGTACTGTTCAGGACGCAAGAATATGTTAAAATATTGGAAGAGGCCTGGATTCAATGCCAAAAGTGTGCAGAATAGTGGCATGTGGCTTGTTCCAATCATGAAGGAGGCAGAAAATTTATCTGTGACTATTGTGGAGAATGACTCGGACCATGAGAATGTTACAATCTGTTCTTAATCCAAACGTGTTTGTTTAGATAAATGGTGGTTAATGTGACGCAGACTATGGTCCTTTCGCCTATTCTTGTATTCTAATTAAAGTCAGAGCATTATGCAGAACAAATAAGAATTTTTATTTTCTGTGTATTTTTACCCCATGTTATTGTGTACTCTTACACCGTGTATGGGGCAAAAGTTAGCTTGGTTCACATTTTTAAAGCTGTTTTGTAATGAGAAAAATAGGCTTTAACCACTGTTTGTAGTACACCAGGGAATACAGATTTGAGAATAAAAAACATACATACAACAATTGAGTCATCTAGTATCAAAACTGGCCAAGTCATAAAATTCTGAAAAGTGGGTTTTTATTATAAACAAAGTAGAACAAGTACTCTTGCTGTTGATAAATTAATATGCATCAAATCTGACCAAGACAACATATTATATGTTGCTGAATTTAAAGTTGTGGAACAGAATGGGTCAAGTCATGCAGGAAGTGCATTCAAAACCGGCCAAGTCAATGAGGAAAGTTATGGTTACAATAACATCCCGCTTCAGCATTTTCACTGTGAAACCTTATTATCACCGGCTCAACATACCATCAGCTCTAAATGGATACACGGAAGTTAAAAATAATTTATTGCTTTAGCTGCAGATGTTATGTTGGTACAAATGACCCTTTTAATTGGCAGGAAAGCATTTTCCTTAATGCCATGTTATTCATATACAACAAGATTATGCCAGATATTGTAATCTAATGTAAAGTAGGATTGAGATGTGTAAAATTATATCTATCAAAGTGCTGTTGTTTTAACAGAGAACTCATATTATTTTTCATGTCAAATTTCCCCTGTATTAAAGCTTAAAGTGAAAGGAAAAAAATACTGGTGCGGTTTTTGCAATTATTATCGACGCTGTGTCTTTAAGCTAATGAGATCTTTTTGATCTCAGGGCTTGGTAACGGATGGAATGAACATACACTCGGATTTAATTTTAGTCAAACATTTTATTTGCACCTTCTTGTTCACAATTTTTAAATCATATCACAGTAGAAAGTCTTATTTTAGTGGATCAACTTCCATAGCATCGTCGAAATTTAATTAAAGGTCTCTAAAAACTTAGTAAATTCACTTTTACTATTTCATGACACGTACACATAAAAATGCGTCCATCCATGCCGAATACAGAGACGCTAGTGAACTGTTTTTTGGCATCGTTTTGACGCGACACCGCCTTTTTCATATTCATCCGCGCTATTCATCTGCGCAAATAGTTCTTTCTCGTTAGGGAAGCGATCCCAATCATCGTCCCCTACTTTTATTATGGAACACAAACAATTCTAATATTTATACACATATATTAAAATCAAATATGGAAAGATTTATGACGTCTTTGTGCAAACTTAGTTGTTCATAACAATGAACCTTATCAACATGCTTTCGTCATTTAATTATCTCATACCAACAAAAAAAACGAATTACACTTTTAACAAACATTTACAAGAACGATTTTCTTTTGGGGTCTTCTAATATTCTGTCTCAATACTATGTCTTTTTTTTTTAATTTTCTTATGGTCTTATTAATTTTGGGTTCTAATTCAATATTATGCTGCATTTCCTATAATTAATAAGTAAATTATGTTTTTTTATTGATGTTGGGTACCAATTGAAGTAGCCTTTTCTATTTGAAAGATTTACAATTAAAAATATGTCCTGTCTGCGACAAAACTGGCCAAGTTGAAGCTTAAAGTTTTAAAAAAATATAGTAAATCATTAATATCATTTTCCATTTTAATACAACATGAAGTTTTTAATGAATACTCAAAAAACATATTTTGTTACTTGGCCGGTTACACGACTCAATGAAGTACATGCCATTGCAGAGACCTTGAAAACTTAAGCGCATACACTTGCCCCACACATTAGCAAGTGTGGAACTGAAATCCATGGTGGTAAAGGAGAGCTAGCTTTCTGCAAGACTAATGACCCCAGACTACCTGGGTCAGCAGGTCAGATACTGAGGTGTGAACACATGATACATTATCACCATGCAGAAAACATTAAGTGGTAAATTATGTGATGTATGTAAGAGAAAAGTTAGACAACTGACACACTGAAGCGGATACATATTAATGTACCGATTATCAAATTATCTGCAGACACATAGACTGCCCCACCAATAGTTGCTTTCCCATATGTTGCTGATGTTATTTGGCTCAAATGCCTCACCACTTGGTCTCGTGAATACATAGAAAGTGCATGTGGGAACTCTAAAAAAAATTACCAAGTTATCATATTACTGATGCACATTGCACTCCCAGCCTGCTGTGTGTAAGTAAGGTCAAGCTGTCATATTACTGATGCACATTGTCTCCCAGCCTGCTGTGTGTAAGTAAGGTCAAGTTGTCATATTACTGATGCACATTGTCTCCCAGCCTGCTGTGTGTAAGTAAGGTCAAGTTGTCATATTACTGATGTACATTGTCTCCCAGCCTGCTGTGTGTAAGTAAGGTCAAGTTGTCATATTACTGATGCACATTGCCTCCCAGCCTGCTGTGTGTAAGTAAGGTCAAGTTGTCATATTACTGATGCACATTGTCTCCCAGCCTACTGTGTGTATGTAAGGTCAAGTTATCATATTACTGATGCGCATTGTCTCCCAGCCTGCTGTGTGTAAGTACGGTCACGTTGTCATATTACTGATGCACATTGTCTCCCAGCCTGCTGTGTGTAAGTAAGGTCAAGCTGTCATATTACTGATGCACATTGTCTCCCAGCCTGCTGTGTGTAAGTAAGGTCAACTTGTCATATTACTGATGCACATTGTCTCCCAGCCTGCTGTGTGTAAGTAAGGTCAAGTTATCATATTACTGATGCACATTGTCTCCCAGCCTGCTGTGTGTAAGTACGGTCAAGTTGTCATATTACTGATCCACATTGTCTCCCAGCCTGCTGTGTGTAAGTACGGTCAAGCTGTCATATTACTGATGCACATTGTCTCCCAGCCTGCTGTGTGTAAGTATGGTCAAGCTGTCATATTACTGATGCACATTGTCTCCCAGCCTGCTGTGTGTAAGTACGATCAAGCTGTCATATTACTGATGCACATTGTCTCCCAGCCTGCTGTGTGTAAGTACGGTCAAGCTGTCATATTACTGATGCACATTGTCTCCCAGCCTGCTGTGAGTAAGTAAGGTCAAGTTATCATATTACTGATGCACATTGCCTCCCAGCCTGCTGTGTGTAAGTAAGGTCAAGTTGTCATATTACTGATGCACATTGTCTCCCAGCCTGCTGTGTGTAAGTAAGGTCAAGTTGTCATATTACTGATGCACATTGTCTCCCAGCCTGCTGTGTGTAGGTAAGGTCAAGTTGTCATATTACTGATGCACATTGTCTCCCAGCCTGCTGTGTGTAAGTAAGGTCAAGTTGTCATATTACTGATGCACATTGTCTCCCAGCCTGCTGTCTGTATGTAAGGTCAAGTTATCATATTACTGATGCACATTGCCTCCCAGCCTGCTGTGTGTAAGTAAGGTCAAGTTGTCATATTACTGATGCACATTGCCTCCCAGCCTGCTGTGTGTAAGTAAGGTCAAGTTGTCATATTACTGATGCACATTGTCTCCCAGCCTGCTGTGTGTAAGTAAGGTCAAGTTGTCATATTACTGATGCACATTGCCTCCCAGCCTGCTGTGTGTAAGTACGGTCAAGTTGTCATATTACTGATGCACATTGTCTCCCAGCCTGCTGTGTGTAAGTACGGTCACGTTGTCATATTACTGATGCACATTGTCTCCCAGCCTGCTATGTGTAAGTACGGTCACGTTGTCATATTACTGATGCACATTGTCTCCCAGCCTACTGTGTGTAAGTAAGGTCAAGTTGTCATATTACTGATGCACATTGCCTCCCAGCCTGCTGTGTGTAAGTAAGGTCAAGTTGTCATATTACTGATGCACATTGCCTCCCAGCCTACTGTGTGTCAGTAAGGTCAAGTTGTCATAATACTGATGCACATTGTCTCCCAGCCTACTGTGTGTAAGTAAGGTCAAGTTGTCATATTACTGATGCACATTGTCTCCCAGCCTACTGTGTGTAAGTAAGGTCAAGTTATCATATTACTGATGCACATTGCCTCCCAGCCTGCTGTGTGTAAGTAAGGTCAAGTTGTCATATTACTGATGCACATTGCCTCCCAGCCTGCTGTGTGTAAGTAAGGTCAAGTTGTCATATTACTGATGCACATTGCCTCCCAGCCTGCTGTGTGTAAGTAAGGTCAAGTTGTCATATTACTGATGCACATTGTCTCCCAGCCTGCTGTGTGTAAGTAAGGTCAAGTTGTCATATTACTGATGCACATTCTCTCCCAGCCTGCTGTGTGTAAGTAAGGTCAAGTTGTCATATTACTGATGCACATTGTCTCCCAGCCTGCTGTGTGTAAGTACGGTCAAGTTGTCATATTACTGATGCACATTGCCTCCCAGCCTGCTGTGTGTAAGTACGGTCACGTTGTCATATTACTGATGCACATTGCCTCCCAGCCTGCTGTGTGTAAGTAAGGTCAAGTTGTCATATTACTGATGCACATTGTCTCCCAGCCTGCTGTGTGTAAGTAAGGTCAAGTTGTCATATTACTGATGCACATTGTCTCCCAGCCTGCTGTGTGTAAGTAAGGTCAAGTTATCATATTAGTGATGCACATTGTCTCCCAGCCTGCTGTGTGTATGTAAGGTCAAGTTGTCATATTACTGATGCACATTGTCTCCCAGCCTGCTGTGTATAAGTACGGTCACGTTGTCATATTACTGATGCACATTGTCTCCCAGCCTGCTGTGTGTAAGTAAGGTCAAGTTATCATATTACTGATGCACATTGTCTCCCAGCCTGCTGTGTATAAGTACGATCACGTTGTCATATTACTGATGCACATTGTCTCGCAGCCTGCTGTGTGTAAGTAGGGTCAAGTTGTCATATTACTGATGCACATTGTCTCCCAGCCTGCTGTGTGTAAGTAAGGTCAAGTTGTCATATTACTGATGTACATTGTCTCCCAGCCTGCTGTGTGTAAGTAAGGTCAAGTTGTCATATTACTGATGCACATTGCCTCCCAGCCTGCTGTGTGTAAGTAAGGTCAAGTTGTCATATTACTGATGCACATTGTCTCCCAGCCTACTGTGTGTATGTAAGGTCAAGTTATCATATTACTGATGCGCATTGTCTCCCAGCCTGCTGTGTGTAAGTACGGTCACGTTGTCATATTACTGATGCACATTGTCTCCCAGCCTGCTGTGTGTAAGTAAGGTCAAGCTGTCATATTACTGATGCACATTGTCTCCCAGCCTGCTGTGTGTAAGTAAGGTCAACTTGTCATATTACTGATGCACATTGTCTCCCAGCCTGCTGTGTGTAAGTAAGGTCAAGTTGTCATATTACTGATGCACATTGCCTCCCAGCCTGCTGTGTGTAAGTAAGGTCAAGTTGTCATATTACTGATGCACATTGCCTCCCAGCCTACTGTGTGTCAGTAAGGTCAAGTTGTCATAATACTGATGCACATTGTCTCCCAGCCTACTGTGTGTAAGTAAGGTCAAGTTGTCATATTACTGATGCACATTGTCTCCCAGCCTACTGTGTGTAAGTAAGGTCAAGTTATCATATTACTGATGCACATTGCCTCCCAGCCTGCTGTGTGTAAGTAAGGTCAAGTTGTCATATTACTGATGCACATTGCCTCCCAGCCTGCTGTGTGTAAGTAAGGTCAAGTTGTCATATTACTGATGCACATTGCCTCCCAGCCTGCTGTGTGTAAGTAAGGTCAAGTTGTCATATTACTGATGCACATTGTCTCCCAGCCTGCTGTGTGTAAGTAAGGTCAAGTTGTCATATTACTGATGCACATTCTCTCCCAGCCTGCTGTGTGTAAGTAAGGTCAAGTTGTCATATTACTGATGCACATTGTCTCCCAGCCTGCTGTGTGTAAGTACGGTCAAGTTGTCATATTACTGATGCACATTGCCTCCCAGCCTGCTGTGTGTAAGTACGGTCACGTTGTCATATTACTGATGCACATTGCCTCCCAGCCTGCTGTGTGTAAGTAAGGTCAAGTTGTCATATTACTGATGCACATTGTCTCCCAGCCTGCTGTGTGTAAGTAAGGTCAAGTTGTCATATTACTGATGCACATTGTCTCCCAGCCTGCTGTGTGTAAGTAAGGTCAAGTTATCATATTAGTGATGCACATTGTCTCCCAGCCTGCTGTGTGTATGTAAGGTCAAGTTGTCATATTACTGATGCACATTGTCTCCCAGCCTGCTGTGTATAAGTACGGTCACGTTGTCATATTACTGATGCACATTGTCTCCCAGCCTGCTGTGTGTAAGTAAGGTCAAGTTATCATATTACTGATGCACATTGTCTCCCAGCCTGCTGTGTATAAGTACGATCACGTTGTCATATTACTGATGCACATTGTCTCGCAGCCTGCTGTGTGTAAGTAGGGTCAAGTTGTCATATTACTGATGCACATTGTCTCCCAGCCTGCTGTGTGTAAGTAAGGTCAAGTTGTCATATTACTGATGTACATTGTCTCCCAGCCTGCTGTGTGTAAGTAAGGTCAAGTTGTCATATTACTGATGCACATTGCCTCCCAGCCTGCTGTGTGTAAGTAAGGTCAAGTTGTCATATTACTGATGCACATTGTCTCCCAGCCTACTGTGTGTATGTAAGGTCAAGTTATCATATTACTGATGCGCATTGTCTCCCAGCCTGCTGTGTGTAAGTACGGTCACGTTGTCATATTACTGATGCACATTGTCTCCCAGCCTGCTGTGTGTAAGTAAGGTCAAGCTGTCATATTACTGATGCACATTGTCTCCCAGCCTGCTGTGTGTAAGTAAGGTCAACTTGTCATATTACTGATGCACATTGTCTCCCAGCCTGCTGTGTGTAAGTAAGGTCAAGTTATCATATTACTGATGCACATTGTCTCCCAGCCTGCTGTGTGTAAGTACGGTCAAGTTGTCATATTACTGATCCACATTGTCTCCCAGCCTGCTGTGTGTAAGTACGGTCAAGCTGTCATATTACTGATGCACATTGTCTCCCAGCCTGCTGTGTGTAAGTATGGTCAAGCTGTCATATTACTGATGCACATTGTCTCCCAGCCTGCTGTGTGTAAGTACGATCAAGCTGTCATATTACTGATGCACATTGTCTCCCAGCCTGCTGTGTGTAAGTACGGTCAAGCTGTCATATTACTGATGCACATTGTCTCCCAGCCTGCTGTGAGTAAGTAAGGTCAAGTTATCATATTACTGATGCACATTGCCTCCCAGCCTGCTGTGTGTAAGTAAGGTCAAGTTGTCATATTACTGATGCACATTGTCTCCCAGCCTGCTGTGTGTAAGTAAGGTCCAGTTGTCATATTACTGATGCACATTGTCTCCCAGCCTGCTGTGTGTAAGTAAGGTCAAGTTGTCATATTACTGATGCACATTGTCTCCCAGCCTGCTGTGTGTAAGAAAGGTCAAGTTGTCATATTACTGATGCACATTGTCTCCCAGCCTGCTGTGTGTAAGTAAGGTCAAGTTGTCATATTACTGATGCACATTGCCTCCCAGCCTGCTGTGTGTAAGTAAGGTCAAGTTGTCATATTACTGATGCACATTGTCTCCCAGCCTGCTGTGTGTAAGTAAGGTCAAGTTGTCATATTACTGATGTACATTGTCTAACAGCCTGCTGTGTGTAAGTAAGGTCAAGTTGTCATATTACTGATGCACATTGTCTCCCAGCCTGCTGTGTGTAAGTAAGGTCAAGTTGTCATATTACTGATGCACATTGCCTCCCAGCCTGCTGTGTGTAAGTACGGTCAAGTTGTCATATTACTGATGCACATTGCCTCCCAGCCTGCTGTGTGTAAGTACGGTCCCGTTGTCATATTACTGATGCACATTGTCTCCCAGCCTGCTGTGTGTAAGTAAGGTCAAGTTATCATATTACTGATGCAAATTGCCTCCCAGCCTGCTGTGTGTAAGTAGGGTCAAGTTGTCATATTACTGATGCACATTGCCTCCCAGCCTGCTGTGTGTAAGTAAGGTCAAGTTGTCATATTACTGATGCACATTGTCTCCCAGCCTGCTGTGTGTAAGTACGGTCAAGTTGTCATATTACTGATGCACATTCTCTCCCAGCCTGCTGTGTGTAAGTACGGTCAAGTTGTCATATTACTGATGCACATTGCCTCCCAACCTGCTGTGTGTAAGTACGGTCAAGTTGTCATATTACTGATGCACATTGCCTCCCAGCCTGCTGTGTGTAAGTAAGGTCAAGTTGTCATATTACTGATGCACATTGCCTCCCAGCCTGCTGTGTGTAAGTACGGTCACGTTGTCATATTACTGATGCACATTGTCTCCCAGCCTGCTGTGTGTAAGTAAGGTCAAGTTAGCATATTACTGATGCACATTGCCTCCCAGCCTGCTGTGTGTAAGTACGGTCAAGTTGTCATATTACTGATGCACATTGCCTCCCAGCCTGCTGTGTGTAAGTAAGGTCAAGTTATCATATTACTGATGCACATTGTCTCCCAGCCTGCTGTGTGTAAGTAAGGTCAAGTTGTCATATTACTGATGCACATTGTCTCCCAGCCTGCTGTGTGTATGTAAGGTCAAGTTGTCATATTACTGATGCACATTGTCTCCCAGCCTGCTGTGTGTAAGGTCAAGCTGTCATATTACTGATGCACATTGCCTCCCAGCCTGCTGTGTGTAAGTAGGGTCAAGTTGTCATATTACTGATGCCCATTGCCTCCCAGCCTGCTGTGTGTAAGTAAGGTCAAGTTGTCATATTACTGATGCACATTGTCTCCCAGCCTGCTGTGTGTAAGTACGGTCAAGTTGTCATATTACTGATGCACATTCTCTCCCAGCCTGCTGTGTGTAAGTACGGTCAAGTTGTCATATTACTGATGCACATTGCCTCCCAACCTGCTGTGTGTAAGTACGGTCAAGTTGTCATATTACTGATGCACATTGCCTCCCAGCCTGCTGTGTGTAAGTAAGGTCAAGTTGTCATATTACTGATGCACATTGCCTCCCAGCCTGCTGTGTGTAAGTACGGTCACGTTGTCATATTACTGATGCACATTGTCTCCCAGCCTGCTGTGTGTAAGTAAGGTCAAGTTATCATATTACTGATGCACATTGCCTCCCAGCCTGCTGTGTGTAAGTACGGTCAAGTTGTCATATTACTGATGCACATTGCCTCCCAGCCTGCTGTGTGTAAGTAAGGTCAAGTTATCATATTACTGATGCACATTGTCTCCCAGCCTGCTGTGTGTAAGTAAGGTCAAGTTGTCATATTACTGATGCACATTGTCTCCCAGCCTGCTGTGTGTAAGTAAGGTCAAGTTGTCATATTACTGATGCACATTGTCTCCCAGCCTGCTGTGTGTAAGGTCAAGCTGTCATATTACTGATGCACATTGCCTCCCAGCCTGCTGTGTGTAAGTAAGGTCAAGTTATCATATTACTGATGCACATTGCCTCCCAGCCTGCTGTGTGTAAGTAAGGTCAAGTTGTCATATTACTGATGCACATTGTCTCCCAGCCTGCTGTGTGTAAGTAAGGTCAACTTGTCATATTACTGATCCACATTGCCTCCCAGCCTGCTGTGTGTAAGTAAGGTCAAGTTATCATATTACTGATGCACATTGTCTCCCAGCCTGCTGTGTGTAAGTAAGGTCAAGTTGTCATATTACTGATGCACATTGTCTCCCAGCCTGCTGTGTGTAAGTACGGTCACGTTGTCATATTACTGATGCACATTGTCTCCCAGCCTGCTGTGTGTAAGTAAGGTCAAGTTGTCATATTACTGATGCACATTGCCTCCCAGCCTGCTGTGTGTAAGTAAGGTCAAGTTGTCATATTACTGATGCACATTGTCTCCGAGCCTGCTGTGTGTATGTAAGGTCAAGTTGTCATATTACTGATGCACATTGTCTCCCAGCCTGCTGTGTGTAAGTAAGGTCAAGCTGTCATATTACTGATGCACATTGTCTCCCAGCCTGCTGTATGTAAGTAAGGTCAAGTTGTCATATTACTGATGCACATTGTCTCCCAGCCTACTGTGTGTAAGTAAGGACAAGTTGTCATATTACTGATGCACATTGTCTCCCAGCCTGCTGTGTGTAAGTAAGGTCAAGTTATCATATTACTGATGCGCATTGTCTCCCAGCCTGCTGTGTGTATGTAAGGTCAAGTTATCATATTACTGATGCACATTGTCTCCCAGCCTGCTGTGTGTATGTAAGGTCAAGTTATCATATTACTGATGCGCATTGTTCTCCAGCCTGCTGAGTGTAAGTAAGTTCAAGTTATCATATTACTGATGCACATTGTCTCCCAGCCTGCTGTGTGTAAGTAAGGTCAAGTTATCATATTACTGATGCGCATTGTCTCCCAGCCTGCTGTGTGTAAGTAAGGTCAAGTTATCATATTACTGATGCGCATTGTCTCCCAGCCTGCTGTGTGTAAGTAAGGTCAAGTTATCATATTACTGATGCGCATTGTCTCCCAGCCTGCTGTGTGTATGTAAGGTCAAGTTATCATATTACTGATGCACATTGTCTCCCAGCCTTATGTGTGTAAGTAAGGTCAAGTTATCATATTACTGATGCGCATTGTCTCCCAGCCTGCTGTGTGTAAGTAAGGTCAAGTTATCATATTACTGATGCACATTGTCTCCCAGCCTGCTGTGTGTATGTAAGGTCAAGTTATCATATTACTGATGCGCATTGTCTCCCAGCCTGCTGTGTGTAAGTAAGGTCAAGTTGTCATATTACTGATGCACATTGCCTCCCAGCCTGCTGTGTGTAAGTAAGGTCAAGTTGTCATATTACTGATGCACATTGTCTGCCAGCCTGCTGTGTGTATGTAAGGTCAAGTTGTCATATTACTGATGCACATTGTCTCCCAGCCTGCTGTGTATAAGTACGGTCACGTTGTCATATTACTGATGCACATTGTCTCCCAGCCTGCTGTGTGTAAGTAAGGTCAAGTTATCATATTACTGATGCAAAATTGTCTCGCAGCCTGCTGTGTATAAGTACGATCACGTTGTCATATTACTGATGCACATTGTCTCCCAGCCTGCTGTGTGTAAGTAGGGTCAAGTTGTCTTATTACTGATGCACATTGTCTCCCAGCCAGCTGTGTATAAGTACGGTCACGTTGTCATATTACTGATGCACATTGTCTCCCAGCCTGCTGTGTGTAAGTAAGGTCAAGCTGTCATATTACTGATGCACATTGTCTCCCAGCCTGCTGTGTGTAAGTAAGGTCAAGTTATCATATTACTGATGTACATTGTCTCCCAGCCTGCTGTGTGTAAGTAAGGTCAAGTTATCATATTACTGATGTACATTGTCTCCCAGCCTGCTGTGTGTAAGTAAGGTCAAGTTGTCATATTACTGATGCACATTGCCTCCCAGCCTGCTGTGTGTAAGTAAGGTCAAGTTGTCATATTACTGATGCACATTGCCTCCCAGCCTGCTGTGTGTAAGTAAGGTCAAGTTATCATATTACTGATGCACATTGTCTCCCAGCCTGCTGTGTGTAAGTACGGTCACGTTGTCATATTACTGATGCACATTGCCTCCCAGCCTGCTGTGTGTAAGTAAGGTCAAGTTGTCATATTACTGATGCACATTGTCTCCCAGCCTGCTGTGTGTAAGTAAAGTCAAGTTGTCATATTACTGATGCACATTGTCTCCCAGCCTGCTGTGTGTAAGTAAGGTCAAGTTGTCATATTACTGATGCACATTGCCTCCCAGCCTGCTGTGTGTAAGTACGATCACGTTGTCATATTACTGATGCACATTGCCTCCCAGCCTGCTGTGTGTAAGTAAGGTCAAGTTATCATATTACTGATGCACATTGTCTCCCAGCCTGCTGTGTGTAAGTACGGTCACGTTGTCATATTACTGATGCACATTGCCTCCCAGCCTGCTGTGTGTAAGTAAGGTCAAGTTGTCATATTACTGATGCACATTGTCTCCCAGCCTGCTGTGTGTAAGTAAGGTCAAGTTGTCATATTACTGATGCACATTGCCTCCCAGCCTGCTGTGTGTAAGTAAGGTCAAGTTGTCATATTACTGATGCACATTGCCTCCCAGCCTGCTGTGTGTAAGTAAGGTCAAGTTATCATATTACTGATGCACATTGTCTCCCAGCCTGCTGTGTGTAAGTAAGGTCAAGTTGTCATATTACTGATGCACACTGTCTCCCAGCCTGCTGTGTGTAAGTAAGGTCAAGTTGTCATATTACTGATGCACATTGTCTCCCAGCCTGCTGTGTGTAAGTAAGGTCAAGTTGTCATATTACTGATGCACATTGCCTCCCAGCCTGCTGTGTGTAAGTAAGGTCAAGTTGTCATATTACTGATGCACATTGCCTCCCAGCCTGCTGTGTGTAAGTAAGGTCAAGTTATCATATTACTGATGCACATTGTCTCCCAGTCTGCTGTGTGTAAGTAAGGTCAAGTTATCATATTACTGATGCGCATTGTCTCCCAGCCTGCTGTGTGTAAGTAAGGTCAAGTTATCATATTACTGATGCGCATTGTCTCCCAGCCTGCTGTGTGTAAGTAAGATCAAGTTATCATATTACTGATGCGCATTGTCTCCCAGCCTGCTGTGTGTATGTAAGGTCAAGTTATCATATTACTGATGCACATTGTCTCCCAGCTATATGTGTGTAAGTAAGGTCAAGTTATCATATTACTGATGCGCATTGTCTCCCAGCCTGCTGTGTGTAAGTAAGGTCAAGTTGTCATATTACTGATGCACATTGCCCCCCAGCCTGCTGTGTGTAAGTAAGGTCAAGTTGTCATATTACTGATGCACATTGCCTCCCAGCCTGCTGTGTGTAAGTAAGGTCAAGTTGTCATATTACTGATGCACATTGTCTCCCAGCCTGCTGTGTGTATGTAAGGTCAAGTTGTCATATTACTGATGCACATTGTCTCCCAGCCTGCTGTGTATAAGTACGGTCACGTTGTCATATTACTGATGCACATTGTCTCCCAGCCTGCTGTGTGTAAGTAAGGTCAAGTTATCATATTACTGATGCACATTGTCTCCCAGCCTGCTGTGTATAAGTACGATCACGTTGTCATATTACTGATGCACATTGTCTCCCAGCCTGCTGTGTGTAAGTAGGGTCAAGTTGTCATATTACTGATGCACATTGTCTCCCAGCCTGCTGTGTATAAGTACGGTCACGTTGTCATATTACTGATGCACATTGTCTCCCAGCCTGCTGTGTGTAAGTAAGGTCAAGCTGTCATATTACTGATGCACATTGTCTCCAAGCCTGCTGTGTGTAAGTAAGGTCAAGTTATCATATTACTGATGTACATTGTCTACCAGCCTGCTGTGTGTAAGTAAGGTCAAGTTATCATATTACTGATGTACATTGTCTCCCAGCCTGCTGTGTGTAAGTAAGGTCAAGTTGTCATATTACTGATGCACATTGCCTCCCAGCCTGCTGTGTGTAAGTAAGGTCAAGTTGTCATATTACTGATGCACATTGCCTCCCAGCCTGCTGTGTGTAAGTAAGGTCAAGTTGTCATATTACTGATGCGCATTGTCTCCCAGCCTGCTGTGTGTAAGTACGGTCAAGTTGTCATATTACTGATGCACATTGCCTCCCAGCCTTATGTGTGTAAGTAAGGTCAAGTTGTCATATTACTGATGCACATTGTCTCCCAGCCTGCTGTGTGTAAGTAAGGTCAAGTTGTCATATTACTGATGCACATTGCCTCCAAGCCTACTGTGTGTAAGTAAGGTCAAGTTGTCATATTACTGATGCACATTGTCTCCCAGCCTGCTGTGTGTAAGTAAGGTCAAGTTGTCATATTACTGATGCACATTGTCTCCCAGCCTGCTGTGTGTAAGTAAAGTCAAGTTGTCATATTACTGATGCACATTGTCTCCCAGCCTGCTGTGTGTAAGTAAGGTCAAGTTGTCATATTACTGATGCACATTGCCTCCCAGCCTGCTGTGTGTAAGTAAGGTCAAGTTGTCATATTACTGATGCACATTGTCTCCCAGCCTGCTGTGTGTAAGTAAGGTCACGTTGTCATATTACTGATGCACATTGCCTCCCAGCCTGCTGTGTGTAAGTAAGGTCAAGTTGTCATATTACTGATGCACATTGCCTCCCAGCCTGCTGTGTGTAAGTAAGGTCAAGTTATCATATTACTGACGCACATTGTCTCCCAGCCTGCTGTGTGTAAGTAAGGTCAAGTTGTCATATTACTGATGCACATTGTCTCGCAGCCTGCTGTGTGTAAGTAAGGTCAAGTTGTCATATTACTGATGCACATTGCCTCCCAGCCTGCTGTGTGTAAGTAAGGTCAAGTTGTCATATTACTGATGCACATTGCCTTGCAGCCTGCTGTGTGTAAGTAAGGTCAAGTTGTCATATTACTGATGCACATTGCCTCCCAGCCTGCTGTGTGTAAGTAAGGTCAAGTTATCATATTACTGATGCACATTGTCTCCCAGCCTGCTGTGTGTAAGTAAGGTCAAGTTGTCATATTACTGATGCGCATTGTCTCCCAGCCTGCTGTGTGTATGTAAGGTCAAGTTATCATATTACTGATACGCATTGTCTCCCAGCTTGCTGTGTGTATGTAAGGTCAAGTTATCATATTACTGATGCACATTGTCTCCCAGCCTGCTGTGTGTAAGTAAGGTCAAGTTGTCATATTACTGATGCACATTGCCTCCCAGCCTGCTGTGTGTAAGTAAGGTCAAGTTGTCATATTACTGATGCACATTGTCTCCCAGCCTGCTGTGTGTAAGTAAGGTCAAGTTGTCATATTACTGATGCACATTGTCTCCCAGCCTGCTGTGTGTAAGTAAAGTCAAGTTGTCATATTACTGATGCACATTGTCTCCCAGCCTGCTGTGTGTAAGTAAGGTCAAGTTCTCAAATTACTGATGCACATTGCCTCCCAGCCTGCTGTGTGTAAGTAAGGTCAAGTTGTCATATTACTGATGCACATTGTCTCCCAGCCTGCTGTGTGTAAGTAAGGTCAAGTTGTCATATTACTGATGCACATTGCCTCCCAGCCTGCTGTGTGTAAGTAAGGTCAAGTTGTCATATTACTGATGCACATTGCCTCCCAGCCTGCTGTGTGTAAGTAAGGTCAAGTTATCATATTACTGATGCACATTGTCTCCCAGCCTGCTGTGTGTAAGTAAGGTCAAGTTGTCATATTACTGATGCACATTGTCTCCCAGCCTGCTGTGTGTAAGTAAGGTCAAGTTGTCATATTACTGATGCACATTGTCTCCCAGCGTGCTGTGTGTAAGTAAGGTCAAGTTGTCATATTACTGATGCACATTGCCTCCCAGCCTGCTGTGTGTAAGTAAGGTCAAGTTGTCATATTACTGATGCTCATTGCCTCCCAGCCTGCTGTGTGTAAGTAAGGTCAAGTTATCATATTACTGATGCACATTGTCTCCCAGCCTGCTGTGTGTAAGTAAGGTCAAGTTATCATATTACTGATGCGCATTGTCTCCCAGCCTGCTGTGTGTAAGTAAGGTCAAGTTATCATATTACTGATGCGCATTGTCTCCCAGCCTGCTGTGTGTAAGTAAGGTCAAGTTATCATATTACTGATGCGCATTGTCTCCCAGCCTGCTGTGTGTATGTAAGGTCAAGTTATCATATTACTGATGCACATTGTCTCCCAGCCTTATGTGTGTAAGTAAGGTCAAGTTATCATATTACTGATGCGCATTGTCTCCCAGCCTGCTGTGTGTAAGTAAGGTCAAGTTGTCATATTACTGATGCACATTGCCTCCCAGCCTGCTGTGTGTAAGTAAGGTCAAGTTGTCATATTACTGATGCACATTGTCTCCCAGCCTGCTGTGTGTATGTAAGGTCAAGTTGGCATATTACTGATGCACATTGTCTCCCAGCCTGCTGTGTAAAAGTACGGTAACGTTGTCATATTACTGATGCACATTGTCTCCCAGCCTGCTGTGTGTAAGTAAGGTCAAGTTATCATATTACTGATGCACATTGTCTCCCAGCCTGCTGTGTATAAGTACGATCACGTTGTCATATTACTGATGCACATTGTCTCCCAGCCTGCTGTGTGTAAGTAGGGTCAAGTTGTCATATTACTGATGCACATTGTCTCCCAGCCTGCTGTGTATAAGTACGGTCACGTTGTCATATTACTGATGCACATTGTCTCCCAGCCTGCTGTGTGTAAGTAAGGTCAAGCGGTCATATTACTGATGCACATTGTCTCCCAGCCTGCTGTGTGTAAGTAAGGTCAAGTTATCATATTACTGATGTACATTGTCTCCCAGCCTGCTGTGTGTAAGTAAGGTCAAGTTATCATATTACTGATGTACATTGTCTCCCAGCCTGCTGTGTGTAAGTAAGGTCAAGTTGTCATATTACTGATGCACATTGCCTCCCAGCCTGCTGTGTGTAAGTAAGGTCAAGTTGTCATATTACTGATGCACATTGCCTCCCAGCCTGCTGTGTGTAAGTAAGGTCAAGTTGTCATATTACTGATGCGCATTGTCTCCCAGCCTGCTGTGTGTAAGTACGGTCAAGTTGTCATATTACTGATGCACATTGCCTCCCAGCCTGCTGTGTGTAAGTAAGGTCAAGTTGTCATATTACTGATGCACATTGTCTCCCAGCCTGCTGTGTGTAAGTAAGGTCAAGTTGTCATATTACTGATGCACATTGTCTCCCACCCTGCTGTGTGTAAGTAAGGTCAAGTTATCATATTACTGATGCACATTGTCTCCCAGCCTGCTGTGTATAAGTACGATCACGTTGTCATATTACTGATGCACATTGTCTCCCAGCCTGCTGTGTGTAAGTAGGGTCAAGTTGTCATATTACTGATGCACATTGTCTCCCAGCCTGCTGTGTGTAAGTAAGGTCACGTTGTCATATTACTGATGCACATTGTCTCCCAGCCTGCTGTGTGTAAGTAAGGTCAAGCTGTCATATTACTGATGCACATTGTCTCCAAGCCTGCTGTGTGTAAGTAAGGTCAAGTTATCATATTACTGATGTACATTGTCTACCAGCCTGCTGTGTGTAAGTAAGGTCAAGTTATCATATTACTGATGTACATTGTCTCCCAGCCTGCTGTGTGTAAGTAAGGTCAAGTTGTCATATTACTGATGCACATTGCCTCCCAGCCTGCTGTGTGTAAGTAAGGTCAAGTTGTCATATTACTGATGCACATTGCCTCCCAGCCTGCTGTGTGTAAGTAAGGTCAAGTTGTCATATTACTGATGCGCATTGTCTCCCAGCCTGCTGTGTGTAAGTACGGTCAAGTTGTCATATTACTGATGCACATTGCCTCCCAGCCTTATGTGTGTAAGTAAGGTCAAGTTGTCATATTACTGATGCACATTGTCTCCCAGCCTGCTGTGTGTAAGTAAGGTCAAGTTGTCATATTACTGATGCACATTGCCTCCAAGCCTACTGTGTGTAAGTAAGGTCAAGTTGTCATATTACTGATGCACATTGTCTCCCAGCCTGCTGTGTGTAAGTAAGGTCAAGTTGTCATATTACTGATGCACATTGTCTCCCAGCCTGCTGTGTGTAAGTAAAGTCAAGTTGTCATATTACTGATGCACATTGTCTCCCAGCCTGCTGTGTGTAAGTAAGGTCAAGTTGTCATATTACTGATGCACATTGCCTCCCAGCCTGCTGTGTGTAAGTAAGGTCAAGTTGTCATATTACTGATGCACATTGTCTCCCAGCCTGCTGTGTGTAAGTAAGGTCACGTTGTCATATTACTGATGCACATTGCCTCCCAGCCTGCTGTGTGTAAGTAAGGTCAAGTTGTCATATTACTGATGCACATTGCCTCCCAGCCTGCTGTGTGTAAGTAAGGTCAAGTTATCATATTACTGATGCACATTGTCTCCCAGCCTGCTGTGTGTAAGTAAGGTCAAGTTGTCATATTACTGATGCACATTGTCTCGCAGCCTGCTGTGTGTAAGTAAGGTCAAGTTGTCATATTACTGATGCACATTGTCTCCCAGCCTGCTGTGTGTAAGTAAGGTCAAGTTGTCATATTACTGATGCACATTGCCTTGCAGCCTGCTGTGTGTAAGTAAGGTCAAGTTGTCATATTACTGATGCACATTGCCTCCCAGCCTGCTGTGTGTAAGTAAGGTCAAGTTATCATATTACTGATGCACATTGTCTCCCAGCCTGCTGTGTGTAAGTAAGGTCAAGTTATCATATTACTGATGCGCATTGTCTCCCAGCCTGCTGTTTGTAAGTAAGGTCAAGTTATCATATTACTGATGCGCATTGTCTCCCAGCCTGCTGTGTGTAAGTAAGGTCAAGTTATCATATTACTGATACGCATTGTCTCCCAGCTTGCTGTGTGTATGTAAGGTCAAGTTATCATATTACTGATGCACATTGTCTCCCAGCCTGCTGTGTGTAAGTAAGGTCAAGTTGTCATATTACTGATGCACATTGCCTCCCAGCCTGCTGTGTGTAAGTAAGGTCAAGTTGTCATATTACTGATGCACATTGTCTCCCAGCCTGCTGTGTGTAAGTAAGGTCAAGTTGTCATATTACTGATGCACATTGTCTCCCAGCCTGCTGTGTGTAAGTAAAGTCAAGTTGTCATATTACTGATGCACATTGTCTCCCAGCCTGCTGTGTGTAAGTAAGGTCAAGTTCTCAAATTACTGATGCACATTGCCTCCCAGCCTGCTGTGTGTAAGTAAGGTCAAGTTGTCATATTACTGATGCACATTGTCTCCCAGCCTGCTGTGTGTAAGTAAGGTCAAGTTGTCATATTACTGATGCACATTGCCTCCCAGCCTGCTGTGTGTAAGTAAGGTCAAGTTGTCATATTACTGATGCACATTGCCTCCCAGCCTGCTGTGTGTAAGTAAGGTCAAGTTATCATATTACTGATGCACATTGTCTCCCAGCCTGCTGTGTGTAAGTAAGGTCAAGTTGTCATATTACTGATGCACATTGTCTCCCAGCCTGCTGTGTGTAAGTAAGGTCAAGTTGTCATATTACTGATGCACATTGTCTCCCAGCGTGCTGTGTGTAAGTAAGGTCAAGTTGTCATATTACTGATGCACATTGCCTCCCAGCCTGCTGTGTGTAAGTAAGGTCAAGTTGTCATATTACTGATGCTCATTGCCTCCCAGCCTGCTGTGTGTAAGTAAGGTCAAGTTATCATATTACTGATGCACATTGTCTCCCAGCCTGCTGTGTGTAAGTAAGGTCAAGTTATCATATTACTGATGCGCATTGTCTCCCAGCCTGCTGTGTGTAAGTAAGGTCAAGTTATCATATTACTGATGCACATTGTCTCCCAGCCTGCTGTGTGTAAGTAAGGTCAAGTTATCATATTACTGATGCGCATTGTCTCCCAGCCTGCTGTGTGTAAGTAAGGTCAAGTTATCATATTACTGATGCGCATTGTCTCCCAGCCTGCTGTGTGTAAGTAAGGTCAAGTTATCATATTACTGATGCGCATTGTCTCCCAGCCTGCTGTGTGTAAGTAAAGTCAAGTTGTCATATTACTGATGCACATTGTCTCCCAGCCTGCTGTGTGTAAGTAAGGTCAAGTTGTCATATTACTGATGCACATTGTCTCCCAGCCTGCTGTGTGTATGTAAGGTCAAGTTGTCATATTACTGATGCACATTGTCTCCCAGCCTGCTGTGTGTAAGTAAGGTCAAGTTGTCATATTACTGATGCACATTGTCTCCCAGCCTGCTGTGTGTAAGTACGGTCAAGTTGTCATATTACTGATGCACATTGTCTCCCAGCCTGCTGTGTGTAAGTAAGGTCAAGTTGTCATATTACTGATGCACATTGTCTCCCAGCCTGCTGTGTGTAAGTAAGGTCAAGTTGTCATATTACTGATGCACATTGTCTCCCAGCCTGCTGTGTGTAAGTAAGGTCAAGTTGTCATATTACTGATGCACATTGTCTCCCAGCCTGCTGTGTGTATGTAAGGTCAAGTTGTCATATTACTGATGTACATTGTCTCCCAGCCTGCTGTGTGTAAGTAAGGTCAAGTTGTCATATTACTGATGCACATTGCCTCCCAGCCTGCTGTGTGTAAGTAAGGTCAAGTTGTCATATTACTGATGCACATTGTCACAAGGGAGGACAGCTGTGTTCCAGGCATGAGCGTGACTAGGGAGGAGGGTGCAAGGGGGAACTGCAGTCTGCAACCTCCATGGTCCCAGGCTCTGCAGGAAAATATGTGAAAAGGGAGGACAGTTGTGTTCCTGGCATGAGCGTCACTAGGGGGCGGGGTGCAAAGGGGAACTGCAGTCTGCAACCTCCATGGTCCCAGGCTCTGCAGGAAACATGTGAAAAGGGAGGACAGCTGTGTTCCAGACCTGGGAGTCACTAGGAGCGGGGGGGGGGATGCAAGGGGGAACTGCAGTCTGTAACCTCCATGGTCCCAAGCTGTGCAGGAAACATGTGAAAAGGGAGGACAGCTGTGTTCCAGACATGGGCGTCGCTAGGAGGGGGGGGGGCAAGGGGGAACTGCAGTCTGCAACCTCCATGGTCCCAGGCTCTGCAGGAAACATGTGAAAAGGGAGGACTGCTGTGTTCCAGATATGGGAGTCACTAGGAGTGGGGGGGGGGGGGGGAAAGGGGGAACTGCAGTCTGCAACCTCCATGGTCCCAGGCTCTGCAGGAAACATGTGAAAAGGGAGGACTGCTGTGTTCCAGACATGGGCGTCACTTGGGGGGGGGGTGCAAGCGGGAACTGCAGTCTGCAACCTCCATGATCCCAGGCTCTGCAGGAAACATGTGAAAAGGGAGGACAGCTGTGTTCCAGACATGGGCGTCACTAGGAGCGTGGGGGGGGGGGGCAAGGGGCAACTGCAGTCTGTAACCTCCATGGTCCCAAGCTGTGCAGGAAACATGTGAAAAGGGAGGACAGCTGTGTTCCAGACATGGGCGTCACAAGGAGCGTGGGGGGGGGGGGGGCAAGGGGGAACTGCAGTCTGCAACCTCCATGGTCCCAGGCTCTGCAGGAAAATATGTGAAAAGGGAGGACAGTTGTGTTCCTGGCATGAGCGTCACTAGGGGGCGGGGTGCAAAGGGGAACTGCAGTCTGCAACCTCCATGGTCCCAGGCTCTGCAGGAAACATGTGAAAAGGGAGGACAGCTGTGTTCCAGACCTGGGAGTCACTAGGAGCGGGGGGGGGGATGCAAGGGGGAACTGCAGTCTGTAACCTCCATGGTCCCAAGCTGTGCAGGAAACATGTGAAAAGGGAGGACAGCTGTGTTCCAGACATGGGCGTCGCTAGGAGGGGGGGGGGCAAGGGGGAACTGCAGTCTGCAACCTCCATGGTCCCAGGCTCTGCAGGAAACATGTGAAAAGGGAGGACTGCTGTGTTCCAGATATGGGAGTCACTAGGAGTGGGGGGGGGGGAAAGGGGGAACTGCAGTCTGCAACCTCCATGGTCCCAGGCTCTGCAGGAAACATGTGAAAAGGGAGGACTGCTGTGTTCCAGACATGGGCGTCACTTGGGGGGGGGGTGCAAGCGGGAACTGCAGTCTGCAACCTCCATGATCCCAGGCTCTGCAGGAAACATGAGAAAAGGGAGGACAGCTGTGTTCCAGACATGGGCGTCACTAGGAGCGTGGGGGGGGGGGGCAAGGGGGAACTGCAGTCTGTAACCTCCATGGTCCCAAGCTGTGCAGGAAACATGTGAAAAGGGAGGACAGCTGTGTTCCAGACATGGGCGTCACAAGGAGCGTGGGGGGGGGGGCAAGGGGGAACTGCAGTCTGCAACCTCCATGGTCCCAGGCTCTGCAGGAAACATGTGAAAAGGGAGGACAGCTGTGTTCCAGACATGGGCGTCACTAGGAACGGGGGGGGGGGGCAAGGTGGAACTGCAGTCTGCAACATCTATGGTCCCAGGCTCTGCAGGAAACATGTGAAAAGGGAGGACAGCTGTGTTCCAGACATGGGCGTCACTAGGTGCGCGGGGGGGGGGGGGGGGCAAGGTGGAACTGCAGTCTGCAACCTCCATGGTCCCAGGCTCTGCAGGAAAATATGTGAAAAGTGAGGACAGCTTTGTTCTAGACATGGGCGTCACTAGGAACGGGGGGGGGGGGGGGGGCAAGCGGGAACTGCAGTCTGCAACCTCCATGGTCCCAGGCTCTGCAGGAAACATGTGAAAAGGGAGGACAGCTGTGTTCCAGACATGGGCGTCACTAGGAGCGGGGGGGGGGGGGGCGGGGGTGCAAGGGGCAACTGCAGTCTGCAACCTCCATGGTCCCAGGCTCTGCAGGAAACATGTGAAAAGGGAGGACAGCTGTGTTCCAGACATGGGCGTCACTAGGAGCGGGAGGGTGGGCGGGGGTGCAAGGGGCAACTGCAGTCTGCAACCTCCATGGTCCCAGGCTCTGCAGGAAACATGTGAAAAGGGAGGACAGCTGTGTTCCAGACATGGGCGTCACTAGGAGCGGGGGGGGGGGCGGGGGTGCAAGGGGCAACTGCAGTCTGCAACCTCCATAGTCCCAGGCTCTGCAGGAAACATGTGAAAAGGGAGGACAGCTGTGTTCCAGACATGGGCGTCACTAGGAAGGGGGGGGGGGGCAAGGTGGAGCTGCAGTCTGCAACCTCCATGGTCCCAGGCTCTGCAGGAAACATGTGAAAAGGGAGGACAGCTGTGTTCCAGACATGGGCGTCACTAGGAGCGGGGGGGGGGGGTGGGGGTGCAAGGGGCAACTGCAGTCTGCAACCTCCATGGTCCCAGGCTCTGCAGGAAACATGTGAAAAGGGAGGACAGCTGTGTTCCAGACATGGGCGTCGCTAGGAGTGTGGGGGAGGGGGCAAAGGGGAACTGCAGTCTGCAACCTCCATGGTCCCAGGCTCTGCAGGAAACATGTGAAAAGGGAGGACAGCTGTGTTCCAGACATGGGCGTCACTAGGAGGGGGGGGGGGGCAAGGTGGAGCTGCAGTCTGCAACCTCCATGGTCCCAGGCTCTGCAGGAAACATGTGAAAACGGAGGACAGCTGTGTTCCTGACATGGGCGTCACTAGGAGCGGGGGGGGGGCGGGGGTGCAAGGGGCAACTGCAGTCTGCAACCTCCATGGTCCCAGGCTCTGCAGGAAACATGTGAAAAGGGAGGACAGCTGTGTTCCAGACATGGGCGTCACTAGGAGCGTTGTGGGGGGGGGGGGCAAGGGGGAACTGCAGTCTGCAACCTCCATGGTCCCAGGCTCTGCAGGAAACATGTGAAAAGGGAGGACAGCTGTGTTCCAGACATGGGCGTCGCTAGGAGTGTGGGGGGGGGGCGGGGGTGCAAGGGGAACTGCAGTCTGCAACCTCCATGGTCCCAGGCTCTGCAGGAAACATGTGAAAAGGGAGGACAGCTGTGTTCCAGACATGGGCGTCACTAGGAGCGTTGTGGGGGGGGGGGCAAGGGGGAACTGCAGTCTGCAACCTCCATGGTCCCAGGCTCTGCAGGAAACATGTGAAAAGGGAGGACAGCTGTGTTCCAGACATGGGCGTCGCTAGGAGTGTGGGGGAGGGGGCAAAGGGGAACTGAAGTCTGCGACCTCCATGGTCCCAGGCTCTGCAGGAAACATGTGAAAAGGGAGGACAGCTGTGTTCCAGACATGAGCGTCACTAGGAGCGAGGGGGGGGGGGCGGGGGTGCAAGGGGCAACTGCAGTCTGCAACCTCCATGGTCCCAGGCTCTGCAGGAAACATGTGAAAAGGGAGGACAGCTGTGTTCCAGACATGGGCGTCACTAGGAGCGGGGGGGGGGGGTGCGGGGGTGCAAGGGGCAACTGCAGTCTGCAACCTCCATGGTCCCAGGCTCTGCAGGAAACATGTGAAAAGGGAGGACAGCTGTGTTCCAGACATGGGCGTCGCTAGGAGTGGGCGGGAGGGGGCAAAGGGGAACTGAAGTCTGCGACCTCCATGGTCACAGGTTCTGCGGGATGCAACATTTACTCCAAACAATGCTAACATAATTACAACATTATATGTCGCTTTCATGAATATTGTAATATGGAGATGAATGGCTTAAGTATAGACAAAGTAATTTTAATTGAAGTACATTTGCATCCTCAGGAGTTGCTTTTAGAATTGATATTAAAGCTTCTGGATCCTTATCCTTTCTACAATGCTTTCTTTTACAATAAAATCATGCCATCTTGCTGTTATAGGACATCTGCGGACGTGAATGCAATGCTAATGGAGGGATTGAGATCCGTTAGACTGAGAAGTTTTAAACCAATTTTTGGCTTTTTTCAATAAAATCAGTTCTTGTACTGGATCACCTTATTTGTATCCAACTTTTTATATATTACCCATTATTTTATCCCAACTTTCTCCCTGATCCTGGATCATGGGGTTTAGTTTCACCAATTCTATGGCTATATTTTGCGGTTTAGAGCTCTCAAACTTTCGGCAGCACTTTGCAGCTTAAGGCCCTAAATCAGTCTAAAATGGTTATATGGCGGTTTTATCAGTCATTGGTAGCCCAGTATATGCACAGAGAGGGAGCAAATGACACCTGGAGAAGGTTAGGGCCATTAACTCAGTAGGTTGGTATTAATTTTAAGCATACAATTGCATTTGTATTGTTTTTGTCAGTTATAAATAAATCATGGAGATTTTAAATGTTAGGTACCCACCTGATTTATGTGGAGCTAATACACATTTCCACTGTCGGTCTGTATTTCTTCTATGAATTAGATTTAACAAGTGAATTTGTGCTTATTTATACTTTTCCTGCAAAAAGAGGATGGGGAAGCATTTATATATGGTTCAGCTAAATATTGAGCATTAAATGAAAGAAACATGGTGATATTTGCAAATGTGTGCCTATATGAAGAGGATGATGCGATATCAGAGAGGCAACATCTATGTATTTCTATTGGCTCAACACTTGAATAGCTTAGCAAGCACACACTAATTTATTGAATTGTCATTTGGGCAACTAATTTTCTGTTAATCAAATTTAGCTAATGAACAGTACCTATTCTTGGCTTTAGTTCCCTTGCTTCAATTTGCCTGTGGCATCTGGAACTACGACCTCTTCTTGTTCAACAACTTCTCCTTCTGGAACATCTTACTGAACAATTTCATCACCGACAGCCAGTATTGACATTTCAAGAATCATCTTCGTCTCTACTCCGGACATTTCTATTGGTTCTTGCTCGTATATTCTTTAGCAGGCTCAGCTGTATTTATTAACGACGCAAGTACAGCTTGTTTTAGCTTGTTGTTTTTCGGTTTCAAGTTTGTCTTTGTGTCGTTTTGTTTCATTTCTGGCTTAGACATTTTCAAGATTTTGCGTAAGAATACAAATCACTGGCACAATTTTATGCGTCCGTTTTTGAAAACGTTTCCTAGATGTTGATTGCTATGCCAATGGGTCAATGTTTAGCATATGTTTCAAGCGAATAACGACGAGCGAAAATGAATAAATGGTATGGATCCACCATACTAATGTGTAAAACTCAACCGTTGCGCATTTATAATGTAACTAAGAATGTACACATTGCTGCAGTAATATTCGTCGCACGAATGGCACGCAATTTGTAATTTTTACGACAAATATCTCCGTCGAACTTAAATGGGATAAAAAGCAGTTTACGTTAGGTACCAGTAAACAATAAAGGTTTCAAAATCGATAATTTTGGTCAAATCGCTCTCAGAACCAGGCAATTAATGCTTTATTGTTCCTTTGCAACGTACCCGAAAGTTAGCTGAATGTTTCTAGGTAAGTTGTAGCTCACTTGCCATCACAAAATGTGGCGCTTTTATCATTAGCGAATTGGTACATTGATTGGCAGTATGTATATACATGTACATGTATCTTTTATACATATTAAAGCTTCCAGGCCGGGAGAATACAAACAACAGTATCAACACGTGGCTTTGTGCTTTCCACTGAAAGTTAGTTGGCTCATAGTCATATCTAAGGATGAACTATAGGTCCGCGTGGACGTGGCCAGGTCCTCGTAACTGGGCTGAAACATGCTGCAATGAAGAAAATGTGGCGCTTTTATCATTAGCGAATTGGTACATTGATTGGCAGTATGTATATACATGTACATGTATCTTTTCTACATATTAAAGCTTCCAGGCCGGGAGAATACAAACAACAGTATCAACACGTGGCTTTGTGCTTTCCACTGAAAGTTAGTTGGCTCATAGTCATATCTAAGGATGAACTATAGGTACGCGTGGACGTGGCCAGGTCCTCGTAACTGGGCTGAAACATGCTGCAATGAAGAAAATGTGGCGCTTTTATCATTAGCGAATTGGTACATTGATTGGCAGTATGTATATACATGTACATGTATCTTTTCTACATATTAAAGCTTCCAGGCCGGGAGAATACAAACAACAGTATCAACACGTGGCTTTGTGCTTTCCACTGAAAGTTAGTTGGCTCATAGTCATATCTAAGGATGAACTATAGGTACGCGTGGACGTGGCCAGGTCCTCGTAACTGGGCTGAAACATGCTGCAATGAACAAAATGTGGCGCTTTTATCATTAGCGAATTGGTACATTGATTGGCAGTATGTATATACATGTACATGTATCTTTTCTACATATTAAAGCTTCCAGGCCGGGAGAATACAAACAACAGTATCAACACGTGGCTTTGTGCTTTCCACTGAAAGTTAGTTGGCTCATAGTCATATCTAAGCATGAACTATAGGTCCGCGTGGACGTGGCCAGGTCCTCGTAACTGGGCTGAAACATGCCGCAATGAAGAAAATGCCGCTCTCTGCAGTTCTACTCTTCTTTAACATTTTGAATTATATTCTAAAAGATTATTTGGTAGCCATCATCACCATCATCATCCCCATCATCACCATCACCATCATCATAATTATCACCATCATCACCATCATAATTATCACCATCATCACCATCATAATTATCACCATCATCACCATCATAATTATCATCATCACCATCATCATAATTATCACCATCAGTACCATCATCATCACCATCATCACCATCATCATCACCATCATCACCATCATCATAGTTATCACCATCATCTTAATTATCACCATCGTCATCACAATCACCACCATCATCACCATCATCATTATCACCATCATCTCCATCATCATAATTATCACCATCAGTACCATCATCATCACCATCATCACCATCATCATCATCACCATCATCATAATTATCACCATCATCTTAATTATCACCATCATCATCACAATCACCACCATCATCACCATCATCATTATCACCATCATCATAATTATCACCATCATGATCACCATCACCATAATTATCACCAGTGGCGGCTTGTGACTTTTTAAACCCATGTGCTACTACGATAACCACAAATATAACAATAGAAGTAGGTACAATAATAGCACTCACCCTACTGGGGAAATTTGAAGTCCATTTTTCTATCCTTCCTGTTGGCAAACTTCTCTATCATCTTTGTGCTGAATGCTTCGATTTGCAGCACTAGATGATTTTCTATAGAGAGCATTGCAAGGGCCACCAAGCTGTCTTGACTCATGGAATTCCTCAAAAACGTTTTATTCCTCTTGAGAGTAGAAAATATCGCTCTGGCTCAGATGTTGTCATAGGTGTTGTCACTAGGATTTTTAGAAGTTTGGCCAACTCGCTGAATGTATATTGTGCAGATTTTTGCTTTATAATAAGTTGCAATAGAGGAACAGCACCAGCTATATTTCTGAAGTCTGGTCGGGAATATAACACACTTAGTTCTCTTTTAAGCCTTCTTTTGTCAAATGAGCGATAAGTTTGCCCCACTTCATCAATGAGATTATCTGGGAATTGCTTTGAGAATGCCAAGATATTCTCACAATTAAGAATTTTTTTCGCAATTTAAGTGATCGAGAGATTGAAAACGAGTGCGAGCCTCTTCTGTGATTCGATCGCATATTTCCTTTGCATCATTGGCCATGGAAGAGTTTATTCGACGTTTGGCAGGTCTTTCAATTGTTTCTTCATTGTCTCGATCTTCCAGAGAGTGCCTGATATTATGCATCGCCTGAATGAA
>CM060962.1:313649700-313817200 GCA_030765045.1 Tenodera sinensis
CATAATCATTTCCATCATCACCATCATCATAATTATCACCATCATCACCATCATCATCATCACCATCATCACCATCATCATAATCATTACCATCATCACCATCATCATAATCATTACCATCATCACCATCATCATAATTATCACCATCATCACCATCATCACCATCATCATAATCATTACCATCATCACCATCATCATAATTATCACCATCATCACCATCATCATCACCATCATCACCATCATCATAATCATTACCATCATCACCATCATCATAATCATTACCATCATCACCATCATCATAATTATCACCATCATCACCATCATCACCATCATCATAATCATTACCATCAGTAGGACTAGGAAGTTCATGGATTTGGGTGTTTTTTCATAGGGGTTAAAAGTGTATGCTTTTTATTATGTGCACGAATTACGGAATTTTCAATTATTTGGACATGATTTTCAGTTGCATGCCTATAACTGCATATTTTCTTGATTTTTGATAAACGCATATTATTTCAATGTTTTAGACCCTATATTGCATATTTTAATGATTTGTATGCTTTTTTTTTTTTGTCTTTTCATCTGTATAATATTTTTCATATTGGTAGCATTTTTGAGACAATGATGCTTTCCCATTGGTAGATAGGTTTGTGTCCAGTACGAGGATAATTATTGTTATATCTCCTAAAAGAGTTAAGTTGTTTAGATCAGCAGCACCTAATATCTGACTTCTTCCTGCACCAGTAATGGGTATCTTGTGTCATGGTACCCAAAAAATGGGTACCTTCTGTCGTGGTACCCAAAAATGGGTACCTTCTGTCATGGTACCCAAAAAATTGGTACCTTCAGTCATGGTACCGTTAACTCGATGGGGAATATGGGTCGATGCAGTTTTATATTATGCTGAGCACATAGAAATAGTCGAAGAGGTTGTTAATTCATTGGACTCGAAAGATGCTTCATCAATAGAAACTGTGCAAAATATTCTGTCAGGTACTGGGTTAAAAAAGGATCTTAGTTTCATATCTGCCCATTTTTCTTTCTTACCAACAGCCATAACGGCATTGGAAGCTGTAGGATCTTCTTTGCATGAATCACTTACTGTCTTTGAAAAAACATGTGATCTAAGTTCGGTTCCTGGTAACATAGGACAAAAAGTGAAAGAGAAAGTGAATTATGTAATTTCAAAAAATTCTGGTTATAAACAGATGTGCGGTATTCGAGACATCCTCAAAAGAAAACCATCTGTCACACCAAGAGACTTGACTCTCTCTCTCTCTCTCTCTCTCTCTCTCTCTCTCTCTCTCTGTGAAGCAGTTAACATCATTTAAATATGCCCCGATAACAACTTGTGACGTGGAGAGAAGTTTTTCACGTTACAAAAGTGTTTTGCGAGACAACAGACTGTTGAATATTTGTGCAAAGTGTTGGTTGTGAACTGCAATTTAGCAGTTAATACTAGCAGCGGGACTACTTCTGCTTCAACGTCTGGGGAATAAGGTAACTTTATTATTTATACTAACTCGTCTTGTCTACTGCAAAGGGACATTAATTGTTTTAATTATATAGTGCATATTTCTTGGCATATTTTCAAGTTTTTAAGAGCATATTTGCATGCATATTTCAGTGTTTTTAGGACATGAACTTCCGAGCCCTAATCATCACCATCATCATAATTATCACCATCATTATCATCATCACGATCATCACCATCATCATCATAATTATCACCATCATGACCATCATCACCATCATCATCATCATCATGACCATCATCACCATCATCACCATCATCATCATGACCATCATCATCATCATCATGACCATCATCATCACCATCATCATCGGTATCCGGAATTGCTGCAAGTTGAGCTTCAGAATTTTCATGATGAGGTTCTGTCTGGTACGACGGGAAGTAAATCTGGTTGCAACAAGATGGTAGCGTCAGTGTCGAGTTCCGCGCATGCCTCGCGTTGCATGGGAATTAGTTGCTGCGATCGACGCAAGATGGAACATGTGGTAGGTAAGTCAGCCTGACCTCTGGTGGGATTGAGGAAAATCTTTGCCTCTTGTAGACTGTCAAGCGTGTGGCAAGTTTTTCGATAATTTTGGTTTTTCAAAAATGCCTCTAGCGATTTTGATTAAAATTCCATATAAGATATTTTTTATGGTAAATCAAGTATAATTTTGAATTTTCTGGCTATAGCCCATGTTCTCCTGTTTATTCTTGACGACTTTTGTATAACTGGTAAATCGTAAGAAATAGACCAAATCTTACTGTACAAAAAATGTAGATCCCGCCTAGACACACTATGTCCAACTGCTTTCTTGTATGGAGTGAACCATTTCGGAGATATTCCGTGTCGTTTGTGTGAGTTTTTCAATACTCTTCTCAAATGGAAGCTCGTTATTCACTTTTTTATCTGTTGGTCGTGCAAAGAGAAGAAGCCTTTATATAGCGAACAACTTTAAAACATTTGACTATCACTCAAAGCCTACTCACTGTATTCCTATATTTTCCTTGCATTTATAAGAAAATTAGCAATAAGATAATTTCTGCAAATGTTTATTTCGACTAATATAAAGTAGATATAGAAGTAAGAGTTTGTAAGAATAGTTAGTAAAAGAGTAGAGAAGGTCATGTGAGTGCAACGCATGTTGTTTACTAGGAACACGAAAGTACTTACGTTTCCTTTTGGATTTAAAGTATCCAGGGTAGAACTAATGAAGCGTTCACATGGGAAAGATAGTAAAAGGTAAAGGGCACAGACAGAGGGGGACACCTCGCTCACTGCGACCTTCACCGATATACTGTGGCTACCACCCCCAGCAGGCAGGGATGCAATGAGGGAACCGAAGGTGCCATCAGGGTCGCAGCTAGACAGACAGGTCACAGAGGCGCGCGGAAGTCCCTAACAAGTGCTAAGATCTTGGCCCCGCCAAGCAGCCCAGCAAACCGCGGGTCCGGTGTCGCACTGAGCGTGACGGAGGACAAGGCCGGCCAAACGCCACCTAGCGCCGAGAACATCAGTTACCATGCGCAATCATCCACGCTATCTGCTCGGCACTGCCAACACTACACGCCTGGAAGTACACCTGAAAGATGATAAGAAAATTGAATGATGGAAAGGAAACCGTGGTGTCAAATAACGCACCCCAGCGTTCGCCTTAGTGACATGGGGAAACCACGGAAAACCCCATGTCAGAGTGCGTGGCCACGGGGATCGAACCCGCGCCCTCGCGAATGTGGGCCTCAGACGTTACCACCTGAGCCATCCCGCTCGGTAAACCGTAAGAGATAGACGAAATTTTAGTGTACTAATCAAAAAATTTGATGTGTTGCACTCACATGACTTTCTCTACTCTTGTACTAACCATTCTTACAAACTCTTATTCCTATATCTTCTTCATGTTAATACAGACATCTGATGTGTTGCACTCACATGACTTTCTCTACTCTTGTACTAACCATTCTTACAAATTCTTATTCCTATATCTTCTTCATGTTAATACAGATATCTGATGTGTTGCACTCACATGACTTTCTCTACTCTTGTACTAACCATTCTTACAAACTCTTATTCCTATATCTTCTTCATGTTAATACAGATATCTGATGTGTTGCACTCACATGACTTTCTCTACTCTTGTACTAACCATTCTTACAAACTCTTATTCCTATATCTTCTTCATGTTAATCCAGATATCTGATGTGTTGCACTCACATGACTTTCTCTACTCTTGTACTAACCATTCCTACAAACTCTTATTCCTATATCTTCTTCATGTTAATACAGATATCTGATGTGTTACATTCACATGACTTTCTCTACTCTTGTACCTACTAACCATTCTTACAAACTCTTATTCCTATATCTTCTTCATGTTAATACAGATATCTGATGTGTTGCACTCACATGACTTTCTCTACTCTTGTACTAACCATTCTTACAAACTCTTATTCCTATATCTTCTCCATGTTAATACAGATATCTGATGTGTTACATTCACATGACTTTCTCTACTCTTGTACTAACCATCCTTACAAACTCTTACTCCTATATCTTCTTCATGTTAATACAGATATCTGATGTGTTGCACTCACATGACTTTCTCTACTCTTGTACTAACCATTCTTACAAACTCTTATTCCTATATCTTCTTCATGTTAATACAGATATCTGATGTGTTACATTCACATGACTTTCTCTACTCTTGTACTAACCATACTTACAAACTCTTATTACTATATCTTCTTCATGTTAATACAGATATCCGATGTGTTGCACTCACATGACTTTCTCTACTCTTGTACTAACCATACTTACAAACTCTTATTCCTATATCTTCTTCGTGTTTGTTGAGATAAACATTTGCAGAAATTATCTTATTGCTTATTTCCTTGTAGGTACAACGGGAATATTAGAATACAGTAGGCTTTGTGCGATAGTCAAATCTTTTAAAACGTTTGAGATTCCGTTCTCTTTGCACACTTAACATATAAAAAATGAACAACGATGTTCCATTTCACCAGTTTTAAGTTTTCCAAAACTCACACACATAACAGGGAATATCTCCGAAATGGTTCACTCTACAAGAAATGCATTGGGACTTAAATTTTATGTTTTAGCGAGATCTATATTATGATAAAATTTTGTGTATCTCTAACGGTGTAGCAGTTATGCAAAAGTCGCCCTGAGTAAATACGACTACATGGGCTATAGCTAGAACATTCAAAATAGACATTTCATTTGTCATAAAAATATCTCAAACATATGCCATTTTAATCAAAATCGTTAGAGCCATTTTCAAGAAAATCAAAATTTTCGAAAAATTGTCCATGTAAAGGGTAGTGTAAGGTGGAGCAATTACCATCTAAAGGTTACTTAAACCCGGGACATAAACTACTTACAATTGTAAGTCACTCTTGGGGTATTTATCTCTGATGTGAGATTCCCTTGTGGTCTAACCGGGAAAAGTACGAATCAGCTGGGGAATTTAATGTTGTACTGGCAAGTTGGCTATGGTAGCTTAGTGGTTAAAGTAGCTGCTCGATAAGCGGAAGATCCGTGGTTCAAATCCCGGCCATGGCATTCAATTTTTCAGTCCTAACTCCACCTCCTAATGTGAAAGGTGTTTACAATATATACCACGTCCCACATTATTTCTCAATTGAACCATCTGTGTAGATTCAGAGCCACTCTGTTTCGGGTAACGCTAAATAGGCTACAACACCGTACCAATATAGCGGATAATGTTGTTGTTGTTGTTAGCTAATGCTGGATTTCTGACAATGAAGTCATTAATCCTCTTGCTCTCCAATATTTTTCACTAGTGGATGGGGCATTAGAAGTGGCTGGGCATATTTGAAGGTGGTCTCAATCCATTTCCTCTTGCAGATCACATAGAGGTCAGAGTGGTGAAGAATATATCCCAATTCTGTTTAAATGTTTTGCCAGACAATCATGTCCTGTAATCAACCTGAAGATTGCAACTGCTGTTTTTCGAGGATACTCGGGAATTACTGTTTGAATGTTTGGTAGTTCCCATCTTTTATTCCTTGATTTTTCATAGTAATATTTTGCATTTTTTTTTTTTTTTTTTTAAATTCAGAGTTGACTAATCTTTTAGCTGCATAAAATGGTAGTTTAACTATAGATTTCTGCACATTGCCAGTACCCTTTTTTGCAAGCAAATCAGCTTTCTCGTTACCACTCAGTCCACAGTGAGCTGGTGTCCATTGGAAGACTAGGTGTTTTTGAAGTGCTGTTAGATGGGTAAGGATTTTCCAACATTCTATAATAGTTTGGTTTTTTGGTGACAACTTGGAAGTAATTGCTATAATTGCTGCCCTGGAATCTGAGAGAATATCTGCTTGCTGAAAATGTGAAATTCTGCACAAAAGATTTTGTAGGGCCATTCGAATTGCTTCAATTTCTCCATCAAAGTTAGTAGTTCCATAACTTAAAGATTTGTAATAGGAAAAGAGGTGACATGTGACTCCAGCACCTGCTCCATCTTGGTTTGATATCAATGATCCATCAGTATAAATATGGAGCCACTCATGTTCTGGAAATCTAGTATGGATTGTCTCTAATGCCAATAATTTTAGAACACTAGTTGGAGTATCACTTTTCTTAACTTCTTCTGTCATGTGTATATAATATGTGATGTGTAATGTTTGTGTCGGATTGACTCTAGATGTGAAGTTTTCCTTTCTACATTCTTCTTATAGGATACTTTGCAATGCACTGTAGTTTATTATTGCACGAATGTTTGCCAGAATTTCCGCGGGATCGCTATTTGGCACTTCTAGCCTCACAGTTCGATATAACGTGACCTCCAACAAGCGCGTTATTTCGGGATTCTACTGCAGTTAATTGGTATTTGGTTTATTGAATTGGGTGACACGAGTACTAAAATTTACCCTAATGGTGGAGTGATTATTAAAATCGACTGCGTGTTTTGTGATTACCTTTTTCCCTTTGTAATATAAACCGTTGTCGTGCCCGTGCACGGGGAACCTGTGGATATCAAACTGTTGCGTTCCGTGCGTTTTAAACGCGCGGGACTATTACACGTAAATAAGAACAAATGGAGGGACCCCACCCTTATGGGATCAACAGATAGGTACGTACGAGTATATCGTGTGAGAATCACGAATCAGGGCACTACGTCGCCATGGCAACACCTCATTTCCTACTCAAAGCAGCGAATATTGTTAACGCTCCACTGCTCACATTTTCAGAGCTTCACAATTTCTCGGTCACAAATCTTTCGTTACAATTGCAAATGAGCAGTCAGTAACAGAAATCGCGCACTTGGCAGCAGAGCTCCAGTATAAAACAGCAATTTACACAATTCCTATACAAATAATTGCTTCATTACTGTTTGTATATAAAAATACTGAATATACAATGTGATCCATATAAATGCGAACCACTTGAATGGGCCATAACTTTTGAACCAATAGTACGATACACGTGCAACTTCAAGAGAATATAACACACAATAGGGAGATTACATTGATTATTGTTTGTCACAATTCTCTCACAATATTTTGAATGAGGAACACAAAGTGTTCAGGAAGGGCAGATCATAAATAGATGCAACTTTTACACTAAAAGAAATCTTAACCTAAAAACATGTGTACTATGTATTTTTAGACTATACAGGGGCCTGTGACAAAGCTGACCGCATAAAACTGTGGAATATAACAGTACAAAATAGCTTCGAATTTGTTCAATTCAATTAAGCCATTATACAGCAACACAAAAGTAAAAATGATATGTGTCACACTCTTATGACTTTCTCTACTCTTGTACTAACCATTCTTACAAACTCTTATTACTATATCTTCTTCATGTTAATACAGATATCTGATGTGTTGCACTCACATGCCTTTCTCTACTCTTGTACTAACCATTCCTACAAACTCTTCTTCCTATATCTTCTTCATGTTAATACATATATCTGATGTGTTGCACTCACATGACTTTCTCTACTCTTGTACTAACCATTCTTACAAACACTTATTACTATATCTTCTTCATGTTAATACAGGTATCTGATGTGTTGCACTCACGTGACTTTCTCTACTCTTGTACTAACCATTCTTACAAACTCTTATACCTATATCTTCTTCATGTTAATACATATATCTGATGTGTTGCACTCACATGACTTTCTCTACTCTTGTACTAACCATTCTTACAAACACTTATTACTATATCTTCTTCATGTTAATACAGGTATCTGATGTGTTGCACTCACGTGACTTTCTCTACTCTTGTACTAACCATTCTTACAAACTCTTATACCTATATCTTCTTCATGTTAATACAGATATCTGATGTGTTGCACTCACATGACTTTCTCTACTCTTGTACTAACCATTCTTACAAACTCTTATTACTACATCTTCTTCGTGTTAGCTGAGATAAACATTTGCAGAAATTATGTTATTGTTTATTTCCTTGTAGGTACAAGGGGAATATAGCCAAACAGTAAACCTAGAGGGATAGTCAAATCTTTTAAAGCTTTGAGATTCCGTTCTCATTGCACAACTAAGATATAAAAAAAATGAATCAAGATCTTCCATTTGTGGAAAGTATAAGTATTGCAAAGCCCACACAAATAACAAGGAATATCTCCGAAATGGTTCACTCTACAAAAATATTGTTGGGGCATAAATTGTGTGTTTTAGCAAGATCTACATTCTTTGTACAGTAATATTTGATCTATCTCTTACGATTCACCAATTATGCAAAAGTCATCAAGAGTAAACAGGACTACATGGGTTATAGCCAGAAAATTCAAAATATACGTTTCATTTGTCATAAAAATATCTTAAACATACGGCACTTTAATCAAAATCGTTAGAGCCATTTCGAGAAAATAAAAATTTACGAAATATTTTCATGTAAAGGGTAGCTTAGGGTTGATGAATTTTTTTCAAAATCTTCGTGTTGCGTCTTTAAAAGATGCTAAACTTAAATGCCAACTTTGGTTTTACACTGATTTTTCGTTTTTGAGTTATGCTGCCCACAGACTGACTAGCAGACACGCACGCGCGCGCGCACACGCACACGCACACGCACACACACACACACACACACACACACACACACACACACACACACAGAAACACACACAGACAGATATACACACGAACCGTTTACCAAAAATTGCTGTTCTTGGATTCAGGGGACCTCAAAACATATATTTCCGGTGAAATACCGACATTGAATTGTTGGATGGAATACAATACTTCCTCTACTTACTGTACATAGTAGAGAAAGTAAAAATGGAAACAGGAAGGAAATTCTAAACATGCATACAGGACTGCGGACTGTGTCCAATACTATATCATATATATATCAACAGAGTAATTGAAAAGTGGAGAACTACCAGTAGTCCCAAAGGGTACAGAATAAACACAATCAATTTTGTTTGCCCACGATCAGATATCGCTTACCGAAAAAGGAGTTGCAAAGAGAAACCGTAAAATTGTAGGAAATATTAGAGGAAATAATACGCAAACTTCAGGTGAAAAAATTAAACTTACGGCTGTCTGGGTAAAAGAAAAATTTAGTGTGAAAATATCTATAGAGGGGAAAATGAATAGAACAAGTGACAAGATTTAGATACATACCTACGAAGCAAACTATCAGTCATTGAAAGGAATTTCGAAATTGAAGCAAACATTGAAAAATATACTACCTTGCATAAGAAGATATTTCGGCAAGAACACGAAGGAGGAGAATCTTCTTCTTTACCTGATAACCCTCCCCTTATGTGGGACGTACACTCCCTAGGACTTGCAAGCCAGTGCCTAGAGTCAGACGCCTGTCAGGGAGCACAGGAACCTATGGGCCAGACAGAGTGAACACCTGCAAGTGGGTGGTCAGTATGAGAGTGAGGACTTACAAGCCAGTGTCTAGAGTCAGACGTCTGTCGGGGAGCACAGGAACCTATGGACCAGACAGAGTGAACACCTGCAAGTGGGTGGTCAGTATGAGAGTGAGGACTTACAAGCCAGTGCCTAGAGTCAGACGCCTGTCAGGGAGCACAGGAACCTATGGGCCAGACAGAGTGAACACCTGGAAGTGAGTGGTCAGTATGAGAGTCAGCACTTACAAGCCAGTGCCTAGAGTCAGACGTCTGTCGGGGAGCACAGGAACCTATGGGCCAGACAGAGTGAACACCTGGAAGTGAGTGGTCAGTATGAGAGTCAGCACTTACAAGCCAGTGCCTAGAGTCAGACGTCTGTCGGGGAGCACAGGAACCTATGGGCCAGACAGAGTGAACACCTGGAAGTGAGTGGTCAGTATGAGAGTCAGCACTTACAAGCCAGTGCCTAGAGTCAGACGTCTGTCGGGGAGCACAGGAACCTATGGACCAGACAGAGTGAACACCTGCAAGTGGGTGGTCAGTATGAGAGTGAGGACTTACAAGCCAGTGCCTAGAGTCAGACGCCTGTCGGGGAGCACAGGAACCTATGGACCGGACAGAGTGAACACCTGGAAGTGAGTGGTCAGTATGAGAGTCAGCACTTACAAGCCAGTGCCTAGAGTCAGACGCCTGTCGGGGAGCACAGGAACCTATGGACCGGACAGAGTGAACACCTGGAAGTGAGTGGTTAGTATGAGAGTGAGGACTTACAAGCCAGTGTCTAGAGTCAGACGTCTGTCGGAGAGTACAGGAACCTATGTACCAGACAGAGTGAACACCTGCAAGTGGGTGGTCAGTATGAGAATGAGGACTTACAAGCCAGTGTCTAGAGTCAGACGCCTGTCGGGGAGCACAGGAACCTATGTACCGGACAGAGTGATCACCTGGAAGTGAGTGGTCAGTATGAGAGTGAGGACTTACAAGCCAGTGTCTAGAGTCAGACGTCTGTCGGGGAGTACAGGAACCTATGTACCAGACAGAGTGAACACCTGCAAGTGGGTGGTCAGTATGAGAATGAGGGCTTACAAGCCAGTGTCTAGAGTCAGACGCCTGTCGGGGAGTACAGGAACCTATGTACCAGACAGAGTGAACACCTGCAAGTGGGTGGTCAGTATGAGAGTGAGAACTTACAGGCCAGTGTCTAGAGTCAGACGCCTGTCAGGGAATACAGGAACCTATGTACCGGACAGAGTGATCACCTGGAAGTGAGTGGTCAGTATGAGAGTGAGGACTTGCAAGCCAATGCCTAGAGTCAGATGCCTGTCGGGGAGCACAGGAACCTATGGACCGGACAGAGTGAACACCTGGAAGTGAGTGGTCAGTATGAGAGTGAGGACTTACAAGCCAGTGTCTAGAGTCAGACTCTGTCCGGGAGCACAGGAACCTATGTACCAGACAGAGTGAACACCTGGAAGTGAGTGGTCAGTATGAGAGTGAGGACTTACAAGTCAGTGTCTAGAGTCAGACGTCTGTCGGGGAGCACAGGAACCTATGTACCAGACAGAGTGAACACCTGGAAGTGGGTGGTCAGTATCAGAGTGAGGACTTACAAGTCAGTGTCTAGAGTCAGACGTCTGTCGGGGAGCACAGGAACCTATGTACCAGACAGAGTGAACACCTGGAAGTGAGTGGTCAGTACGAGAGTGAGGACTTACAAGCCAGTGTCTAGAGTCAGACGCCTGCCGGGGAGCACAGGAACCTATGTACCGGACAGAGTGAACAACTGCAAGTGGGTGGTCAGTATGAGAGTGAGGACTTACAAGCCAGTGTCTAGAGTCAGACGTCTGTCGGGGAGCACAGGAACCTATAGACCGGACAGAGTGAACACCTGGAAGTAAGTGGTCAGTATGAGAGTGAGGACTTGCAAGCCAATGCCTAGAGTCAGATGCCTGTCGGGGAGCACAGGAACCTATGGACCGGACAGTGAACACCTGGAAGTGAGTGGTCCGTACGAGAGTGAGGACTTACAAGCCAGTGCCTAGAGTCAGACGCATGTCGGGAGCACAGGAACCTATGGACCAGACAGTGAACACCTGGAAGTGAGTGGTCAGTACGAGAGTGAGGACTTACAAGCCAGTGCCTAGACTCAGACGCCTGTCGGGAGCACAGGAACCTATGGACCAGACAGTGAACACCTGGAAGTGAGTGGTCAGTACGAGAGTGAGGACTTACAAGCCAGTGCCTAGAGTTAGACGCCTGTCGGGGAGCACAGGAACAAATGGACCGGACAGAGTGAACACCTGGAAGTGAGTGGTCAGTATGAGAGTGAGGACTCACAAGCCAGTGTCTAGAGTCAGACGTCTGTCGGGGAGTACAGGAACCTATGTACCGGACAGAGTGAACACCTGGAAGTGAGTGGTCAGTACGAGAGTGAGGACTTACAAGCCAGTGTCTAGAGTCAGACGTCTGTCGGGGAGTACAGGAACTTATGTACCAGACAGAGTGAACACCTGGAAGTGAGTGGTCAGTACGAGAGTGAGGACTCACAAGCCAGTGTCTAGAGTCAGACGTCTGTCGGGGAGTACAGGAACTTATGTACCAGACAGAGTGAACACCTGGAAGTGAGTGGTCAGTACGAGAGTGAGGACTCACAAGCCAGTGTCTAGAGTCAGACGTCTGTCGGGGAGTACAGGAACTTATGTACCAGACAGAGTGAACACCTGGAGGTGAGTGGTCAGTACGAGAGTGAGGACTTACAAGCCAGTGTCTAGAGTCAGACGCCTGTCGGGGAGCACAGGAACCTATGTACCGGACAGAGTGAACACCTGCAAGTGAGTGGTCAGTATGAGAGTGAGGGCTTACAAGCCAGTGTCTAGAGTCAGACGTCTGTCGGGGAGCACAGGAACCTATGTACCGGACAGAGTGAACACCTGCAAGTGGGTGGTCAGTATGAGAGTGAGGACTTACAAGCCAGTGTCTAGAGTCAGACGTCTGTCGGGGAGCACAGGAACCTATGGACCGGACAGAGTGAACACCTGGAAGTAAGTGGTCAGTATGAGAGTGAGGACTTGCAAGCCAATGCCTAGAGTCAGACGCCTGTCGGGGAGCACAGGAACCTATGTACCAGACAGAGTGAACACCTGCAAGTGGGTGGTCAGTATGAGAGTGAGGACTTACAAGCCAGTGTCTAGAGTCAGACGCCTGTCGGGGAGCACAGGAACCTATGGACCGGACAGAGTGAACACCTGGAAGTAAGTGGTCAGTATGAGAGTGAGGACTTACAAGACAGTGACTAGAGTCAGACGCCTGTCGGGGAGCACAGGAACCCATGGATGAGACTGAGTGAACACCTGGAAGTGAGTGGTCAGTAGACAGATGACGTTTGCACCTCTGCAAATGTTCACTGGACCAGCGAATACTATCTACATGTTAAACGGAATGTTTACATCCCACGTTACTAGGTAGCTCAGCTGGAACGAGCGTCCGATTCCTAAGTGGATTGCCATCTGGTGTAGATGTGGTTCGATTCCCCTGCGTGTACTATTTTTACTTTCTCTACTGGTAAGTAGAAGTATTATATTCCACCCAAAAACCAGAAAGGCACATGGCTTGTGTGTTTAAAAACACCAACAGTAAGTTTGTTGGCATAAATAAATAATAATTACCATTTGAAGGTTATTTAATCCTGGGATATAAAGTACTTACAATAGTAAGTCACCATTGGGGTAATTTATCTCTGATGTGAGACTGCCTTTGTGGTTTACCAGGAGAAATACGAACTGTTTTTGAGAATTTAATGCCATTCTGGCAGTTTGACACAATAGCTCAATGGTTAGAGCAGCCGCCCGGTCAGCGGAAGATCTGTGGTTCAAATCCCAGTTGTGGCATTGAATTTTTAAGTTCCAGTTCTACCTCTCGAACTTTGCCCACACACGGCTTGTGTGTTTAAAAACACCAACAGTAAGTTTGTTGGCATAAATAAATAATAATTATCATGCAACAGCTTACGCGTGGAAAATGAAGGGGGTGGGCATTCATAATAACACACTACATTATGCAGTTCAATGGGACAGAAGTCATTATAGCTACTGTATTACAAACTAAAGACAACCAGAAGCCATTTAAGTTATAGTGTCCTAAATCCTCAGGGCTTTATAATTAGATTATTGTGAATTTGGTTTCCAAGTTTTGACGAGCATAAAAAACACTGTATAACGCTAAGACTCGAACCCATGTCTCGCGGCTTAACGGACAAGATATAGTCATAATTTTCTTCAGCTATTTCGAGACTTGACTAACAGCACGCTCCGAGTTCAGTAGTAGGACTTGATGCCAGGCACTATGTCATTGCCACTTCGCGAGTTTTCGTGCTTAGCCTTTGAAGACAGTTTTAATCCTTTGCTGCGAGTTTTAATATTATTACTTAAATGGCAAAAGCTATTGTGCACGTTATTTGAGATATATGAGACGTGGTTTACCCAACAATAAAAATAAACCGTTATTTAATATCATGAGCATTTTGATTGTGTGGGTAGGTACATGGTGGAGTGGAGTGTGGAGTTTAAGGGCCCGTCGACAGCTGGGTCATTTGGGCCCCAGGTACATGGTGAATGAGGCGTATCCTAACCCCTGCTCTAAGTACAACACTCCGCCATTTTATCTTTATTTGGTGATGTTAGTGTACTCATAGAATAGGTCCATTTTAAGAGGCGTTTGCTGAATTACGTCGGTACTATACTCTAATAAAAGGTTTATAACATTGGCTGGAAACCGGAATTCGCTCTCAGTCGTATGTTTTTGAGGTGTGCTTTAGCGGGGAGTACGTTCTGTGTTTTAAACCGCTGTTCCTCTGAACTTTGGTCATTCCTCTCTCTAAGGACGTCAAGCAAACAGTTTAATAAGCGCAAAACTGAACTAAAGCGCATATGCTGTTTGATGGGTGGCCTATCTTCTGAAACATAAGGGGCGGTTGACTCGCCTGGTATACGAGTGGAGTGATCATGTGCAAAGAATGGAACCGTCGAGGTTTCGTAGGCTAGCATTACCGAGCGGGATGGCTCAGGCGCTAACGTCTGTGGCCTGCATTCGGGAGGTCGCGGGTTCGATCCCCGTCGCCACACACTGACATGCGTTTCTCCGTGGTTTCCCCATGTCACTTAGGTGAATACCACGGTTTCCTTTCCAACATTTCCCTCCATTCCATTTCCTTATCTTTCAGGCGCGTAGTGTTGGCAGTGCCGGGCAGATGGTAACTGCTGTTCTCGGCGCTAGGTGACGTTTTGCGGCCCTTGTCCTTCGCCGGGGGGGGGGGGGGACGTTCAGTGCGATACCGGACCCGCGGTGTGATGGCTGCTTGACGGGTCCTGGCGGCAGAATAAAGAGATCTCAGCACTTGTTAGGGACTTCCGCGCGACCCTGTGTGGCACCTTCGGTTCTCTCATTTCATCCATGCCTCCTGTGGCGATGTGTGTAGGTTGAAGTGAGCGAGGTGTCTGTACCCTTTACCCCTTACTGTACAAACCTCACGCACGAAGAGACGAAGGTGTATAGCCTCGTAACGGGTCGTACTATACACTACTTTTTATTTACAAGATGAAGAGAATGTTGGTAGTATCCCACATTTCTGCACTCGTTTCAGCATATTCTGTGATGATCTAGGAAGAGTGTGCTCCCCAATGTTGCTTATTTTGTTACTAGTGGATTTATGGAGTTCGACACTTCACCGAGGTCTATTCCTGTCACTGTATTTTTAAGATACTCCCATAATAAAAAGTCCGGCAAGGTTAGGTTAAGTGATTTGGTGGGCCACAGACCTTTGGAATTATTCCATTATCAAAGAACTTGGTTATAAGTTACATGGAGGAGTTAGATGTATGATAAATCGGCCCATCTTGTTGGAAATAACCTTCTATCAATTCAATATGATCCAGTAGCTCCACATGGGCTATAAAGTGCAGTGTATCAAGGAAAATGGGACCATCATACAGTGATGTTTATGGGATTACAGCAGCCTGTGTTGATGTAGCCACACCTTATCTATAAGCCACGTTATGGAGACAATATCAGAGCAATGTTATCGAAATCAACAAAATAGGGAACAATGACCAATGGTACTGATTCTCCCAGAGCCACTGAAATCATTAAAAGAAATTTCACACGTGTTCAAGCTTTTAGAGAAATTATGACCTATTAAAGTTGTTCAAGTAATATCATGCTAATGAAATATACAGGTAAAATCGTATGGATTACATTCACATGGCTCCCTACCCTCAATTGTTTATTAGTGGGTATACTAACAGTTCTTACGAAACAGTATTTATCCATTTACTCCAATTAAACTTTTACAGAAATAGCTACGTTACAAATCTTACAATAGATACTGTAACAATATGAGAAAAAATCAAGTCTAGTTACCTTTTTACCCTTTATTTTCACCTAAGTGTGCACAAATACACAGTTCTCTTTTACTGACATTAACGCAGTCTTTAGTCTATCGTGATATAACAACTCAGAACTGTTTTCTTGTCGTAGCCTTGCCTCACTCCTTTCACTGTCTTTCTCTGCCTCTCAAACACTAACTCTGACGATACAATCACTCAACACTAATAACCGCTTCACTATCTTCCTTCACGACATGGCGACACACTCACACTGATGGACTGCGGACGACTCATGTCTCTTAGTAACTACTGTCTTTCTGCTTCGCTTCCTTATAAAGCGGGGATGACGTCACACGGCACTTTCTCGAACTTCTACAAACACGCCTGCTACCCGACACTTCTTGAACGTTCCAGCAATCCTTTGTTATGCACCGTGGTCATTGTTAGTCACGTGCTTGCTCACGTGAGTGGTCTGCAGAAGCTTCACCTCGAGCGCCTTTTACGCGCCCGCCAGTGTTGTGTTGTCACAATACAAAGGCAACAGTGATAGTCAAACGTTTGACAGCTGGGCTCTAGACGGGGACCTTAAATATCCATACTTTTTCCACGCAGTCACCAGAAAAAAACTGAAAATTGATGCGACTTTAACAATGATAGGTAACATTGAACAATTCGAACCATTAATAACGGATGTCTTGGAAATGGGTTATGGCGCAAAACTATTTCCAATTATTTATGTTTTAAGGAGATCTAATTGTTGCTTCCTCTACTACGTATATGTAGAGGAAGTATTGTATTCCATCCAAAAATTTGACTTCGAGATTTCACCGAAAATATGCTTTGAGGCCCCCTGAACCCCAAAAATGCATTTTTCGAAAACGTTCCGTGTGTGTGTATGTGTGTGTGTGTGTGTGTGTGTGTGTGTGTGTGTGTGTGTGTGTGTGTGTGTGTGGACAGCATAACTCAAAAACGAAAAGTTGGTTACAAACCAAAGTTGGCATTTAAGTGTAATCTCCTTTAAGGATGCGACACGAAGACTTTGAAGAAAATTCCTCCACCCTAAGCTACCCTTTACATGGAACCGTTTTCGAAAATTGTGATTTTCTCGAAAATGACTAGTGATTTTGATTAAAATGCCACATTTTTATGACAAACGAAATGTATATTTTGAATTTTCTGGCTATAGCCTATGTAGTCCTGTTTACTCTGGATAACTTTTCCATAACTGATAAACCGTAAGAGATAGACCAAATCTTACTGTACAAAAAATGTATATCTTACTGAAACACACAATTTTTTTCCAAATAAATGTTTTACAGAGTGAATCATTTCGGAGATATTCCTTGTTATTTGTGTGAGTTTTGGAAAACAAACTTTTGTCAAATGGAAAACCGTGATTCATTTTTATGTTAGTCGTGCAAAGCTTTAAAATATTTGACTATCACTCAAAGTTTACTGTATTCCCATATTCCCCTTGTACCTACAAGGAAATAAGCCATAAGATAATTTGAACAAACGTTTATCTCAACTAACACGGAGAAGATATAGGAATAAAAGTTTGTAGCATAGTAATAGAGTAGAGAAACTCATGTGAGTGTACCATAATACCTTTTCGTATATTATGTAATGCCTTTTGTTACACAAAATTGTTTCTGAGTGAAGAGAACTCCATAAGCTAATTTCCAGAAAATTCAGCATATGGTCTCTATTTGCATGTAAGTATCTTTAATGTATGCTATTTAAATGAAAATTGTTAGTAATTTTTGGGAAAATGGGAATTTTTGAAGAGTGTGCCATGTAAAGAGCAGTTTGGAGTGAACATGTTCATGTGGCATCCTTGTAGGATACACGTTGGGTATTTTAACCTTGGGTCAATCGAGACCCCAAAAACTACGTTGCTTTCTTATTTTGACATGAAATCGCCGCTTTTACTTGACACTTTTTGGTATTTTACAGATATGCTCATTAGCTCATGTCGCTTGTGTTGGTGGGGCTCTAATGGACACTAGCTGTCGATGGGCCCTTAAACCCTAATCACTCACTCACCCACTCACACACACTACTCACTCAGTCACTCACTCACTAGCTCACTCACCAACCCACCCACTCACTCACCCACCCACCCACGCCACTCACTCACCAACCCCACTCACACACCCTACCCACCCACTCACTCACCCACCCACTCAGCTCCACCCACTCACCAACCCACCCACTCACTCACCCACCCACTCACTCACCCACCCACTCACCAACCCACCCACTCACTCACCCACCCACTCACACCACCCACTCACTCACCAACCCACCCACCCACCCACTCAATCACCCACACCACCTCACCAACCCACCCACTCACTCACCCACCCACTCACTCACCCACCCACTCACTCACCAACCCACCCACTCCACCCACACACCACCCACTCACTCACCCACCCACTCACATCACCCACCCACTCACTCACCACCCAACTCACATCACTCACCCAACCCACCCACTCACTCACCCACTCACTCACCAACCCACCCACTCACTCACCCACCCACTCATCACCCACCCACTCACGCACTCACCAACCCACCCACTCACTCACCCACCCACTCACTCACCAACCCACCCACTCACTCACTCACCCACCCACTCACTCACCAACCACCCACTCACTCACCCACCCTCACTCACTCACCAACCCACCCACTCACTCACTCACCCAGCCCACTCACTCACCCACTCACTCACTCACCCACCCACACACTCACTCACCAACCCACCCACTCACTCACTTACCCACCCACTCACTCACCAACCCACCCACTCACCAACCCACCCACTTCACTCACCAACCCAACCACTCACTCACCAACCCACCCACTCACTCACCCACTCACCACACCCACATCACTCATCTCACTCACTCACCAACCCATCCACTCACCAACCCACCACTCACTCACTCCACTCACCCACCCCACTCACTCACCCATCCACCTCACTCACTCACTCACCAACCACCCACTCACTCACCACCCACTCACTCACTCACCAACCCACCCACTCACTCACCCATCCACCCACTCACCCAGCCCACACACTCACCCTCCACCACCCACTCACTCACTCACCAACCCACCCACTCACTCACCCCTCACTCACTCACCACACCCACCACTCACTTCACCACCCCACTCCACTCACATCCACCACCAGCCCCCACTCACTCACTCACCCACTCACTCACCAACCCACCCACTCACTCACCCACCCACCCCACCCACCCACTCACTTACCCACCCACTCACTCACCAACCCACCCACTCACTCACCCACCCACTCACCCACCCACCCACTCACTCACCAACCCACCCACTCACCAACCCACCCACTCACTCACCAACCCAACCACTCACTCACTTACCCACCCACTCACTCACCAACCCACCCACTCACTCACCAACCCACCCACTCACAAACCCACCCACTCACTCACCAACCCACCCACGCACCAACCCACCCACTCACTCACCAACCCACCCACTCACCAACCCACCCACTCACTCACCAACCCACCCACTCACCAACCCACCCACTCACTCACCAACCCAACCACTCACTCACTTACCCACCCACTCACTCACCAACCCACCCACTCACCAACCCACCCACTCACTCACCAACCCAACCACTCACTCACCAACCCACCCACTCACTCACCCACTCACTCACCCACTCACACACCCACTCACTCACTCACTCACCAACCCACCCACTCACCAACCCACTCACTCACTCACCCACTCACCCACCCATTCACTCACCCACCCACTCACTCACCCGTCCACTCACTCACTCACCAACCCACCCACCCACCAACCCACTCACCCACTCACCCACTCACCCACTCACCCACCCACTCACTCACCCACTCACTCACCAACCCAACCAATCACTCAATCACCCACCCACTCACTCACCAACCCAACCACTCACTCACTCACCCACCCACTCACTCACCCACCCACTCACTCACTCAGTAGTCAGCGTTATAAAAAAATCCAATTTCAGGAAATGACTTTTCTTCGTTCTGTTGGAAATAATGATGCAACTGATAAACACTTCAATATGTTCATTGTTGTTTTGTGTGAGTACGTTTAGTTTATTATCGGGCTTTGATCTGAGAGGTTACAAAGAGCTGTTGGCGCCAGTGAAATAAAAATGCCAGAAACCTTTCGTAATAATAGGACCTAAAGAATCTGATGTGTTGCACTAATTATCCTGTTAATCCCTATATAATTTTGTAAGTAGTTTTGCGCTTATTTTATTCTGTATAAGATAATCTGAATGACAAATTATCCTGTTAATGCTCATATAGCCTTGTAAGTAATCTCTAGCTTCCTTAGTGGCAAATCATTGTTAATTACATTTGATGCCTATGTGAAAGCTACCTAAATGTATATGTATAGTACAATCTGGCAAAAGATGACATACATTGCCAATTATATTATAACTAAACAATAGGACGAGGCAGGAAAAGCCTAGCCAATGTTTCAAACAAAGCTCTATTCATAGCTATAAATATACATAACGTAAGTGTTCTTCTTGTTTTGTTTTGCTTTTTGCACCTGTAAATGTGTTTTTTACACACTACTCTGTGTATTTGCTGACCTGTTTAATCTTCACTGGCCTCCATGGTTACTTGTGAACTCGCTGAACGCTATCCAATCTAATCACATGACTTTCTCTACTCTTGTACTAACCATTCTTACAAACTCTTATTCCTGTATCTTCTTCATGTTAATACAGATATCTGATGTGTACACTCACATGACTTTCTCTACTCTTGTACTAACCATTCTTACAAACTCTTATTCCTATATCTTCTTCATGTTAATACAGATATCTGATGTGTTACACTCACATGACTTTCTCTACTCTTGTACTAACCATTCTTACAAACTCTTATTCCTATATCTTCTTCATGTTAATACAGATATCTGATGTGTTACACTCACATGACTTTCTCTACTCTTGTACTAACCATTCTTACAAACTCTTATTCCTATATCTTCTTCATGTTAATACAGATATATGATGTGTTGCACTCACATGACTTTCTCTACTCTTGTACTAACCATTCTTACAAACTCTTATTACTATATCTTCTTCATGTTAATACAGATATCTGATGTGTTACACTCACATGACTTTCTCTGCTCTTGTACTAACCATTCTTACAAACTCTTATTCCTATATCTTCTTCATGTTAGTTGAGATAAACATTTGTACAAATTATCTTATTGCTTATTTCCTTGTAGGTACAAGGGGAATGTTAGAATACAGTAGGCTTTGAGCGATAGTCAACTCTTTTAAACTTTGAGATTCCGTTCTCTTTGCACATTTAACATGAACGATGTTCCATTTGACGAAAGCTAGATTTTCCAAAACTCAAAATAACAAGGAATATCTCCGAAATGTTTAACTCTACAAAAAATGTATTGGGACATAAATTGTGTGTTTTAGCGAGATCTACATTTTTGTATAGCAAGATTTGGTCTATCTTTTACGGTTTACGAGTTATGCAAAAGTCATTCAGGGTGAACAGAACTAGATAGGTTATAAATAAAAAATTCGAAATCGTTAGAGCCATTTTCGAGAAAATAAAGATTTTCGAAACTTTTCCATATAAAGGGTAGTTTAGGGTGAGGCTATTTTCTTCAAAATCTTCGTGTCTCATCCTTGAAAGATATTAAACTTAAATACCAATTTTAGTTTTTAACCTACCTTTTTTGAGTCATGCTGTCCACAGACTGACAGACATACACACACACACACACACACACACACACACACACACACACACACACACACACACACACACACACACAGAGACACACACACACACAAACACATGGATCTATCACTAAAAATGCTTTTTCAGGGCGCCTCAAAACATATATTTGCGGTGAAATCTCGACATAAAATTTTTGGGTGGAATATAACACTTGCTCTATTTACTATACTTAGTAGAGAAAATAAAAATGATTTTTTGAGCCATTCGCAGGTAATATGTACTGTTCTTCTACCTACTGCATAAGGAAGTATGTAATAAAACGATTTCTACGAATGTTTATCTGTTTTAACATGAAGTAGATGGAAGGATAAGCATTTCTGGGAATAGTTTAAAGAAGAGTGGGTAGAGAAAGTCATGTAAACGCTACACATAAGTGCCCAACATTGAGTTGTTTGTCGCCAGGTTATAGCACTTTAGTGGCAGATATAGGACAAACATGTATAGAAAGAAACGTGTAGTAAATACGAGAAATGTATAATATATAAAATTGTTTGAGTGAATGAAGTGATCGATGGTTTGTCGCGACTTGCCCGGGTGTGATAAATATCTGAGGAGATGATGGATAGAGGCGAAGTGCATAAACATGAAATATACACTATCACACACACACACACGTCTTGCGTGACGTAATAAAGTTTGCCATGCTTATATAATATGTATAAGCGGTGTGACAGAGGGATGGATGTACATGCACAAAAAGCTTATTCCTTACCCGGCGATTAAACCACCAGTGAACATTTTATTAATTTTAAATGCAGTCTTTATATTCTTTATATAAGTATTGTATATGTATTTAGGATATTGTGTAATGAATGTTCCTTGTTAGCACTTTGACTTTTTGTAGTCCCCGAAATAGTCTAAAAACAGATGAAAATTCCCTGAAATTCATGGAAACAGATATACCTACCTACACACGGTTTTGATACTGTACACACAAATAAAATTAGTGAATTATTCAAAATTTTTGAAAAATTTACTTGTAAAGGTTAATTTAGAGTGGAGGCATTTCCTTCAAAATCTTCGTCTTGCATCCTTAAAATATATTAAACTTAAATGCCATCGGTGGTTTTTAATCGAGTTTTCGTTTTTGAAGTATGCTCTTCACATACACACACACACACCCACACCTTCACACACACCCTCACACATGTACACACATACACCCACACCCCCCCACACACACACACACACCCACACCCTCACACACACCCTCACACATGTACACACATACACCCACACCCCCACACACACACACACCCACACCCTCACACACACCCTCACACATGTACACACATACACCCACACCCCCACACACACACACCCACACCCTCACACACACCCTCACACATGTACACACATACACCCACACCCCCACACACACACACCCACACCCTCACACACACCCTCACACATGTACACACATACACCCACACCCCCACACACATACACACACCCACACCCTCACACACACCCTCACACATGTACACACACCCACCCTCACACACACACACCCACTCCCACACCCTCACACACACACACACACCCACACACACATACACACCCACACCCCCACACACATACACACACCCTCACACACACACCCACTCCCACACCCTCACACACACACACCCACTCCCACACACACATACACACCCACACCCCCACACACATATGTCATATTAACAAGAGGCTCAAGCAAAGTAGAAGCAGAAAACATAGCGAATCAAGATTTAGTCAAAATTCAGAACTGGGCCACTGACAACAAAATAGAATTTAACGAAAAGAAGTCGAAGACTCTAGTCATATCAAGAAAGCGAACGGACCATTGGGACGTCAATATCTACTTAAACAACAAGAAGCTTAACCAAACTGAAGAAATGAAATACCTGGGCATATGGTTTGACAGTAAGTTTAACTTCAATGCACACATAGACCACACTGCAGGAAAATCAATCACACTCATCCACATGTTATCACGGACAGCTAAACTACAATGGGGATTAAGACACAAAGCACTAAAAACAATATACGAAGGAGCTATAGTCCCAATAATGACATATGGCTCACCAGTGTGGATAGACGCTTTAAGAAAAATAAAAAATCTAACAAAATATAAAAGGATACAAAGATTGATTAATATAAAAATTGCTAAAGCCTACCGAACTCTCTCATACGAGGCATCATGCGTAGTAGCAGGCGTTCCACCCTTACAAATAACCATAGAACAATATGTAAGAACCTACCTGGCAACAAAAGTCAACAATCAAGAATATGACGCACCGCTGGAAGTCAGGTATTGGAGACACCCTGTGGAAATACCCCCAATAGATGAGGTAGATAACAATGTATATGCAGTTGAAATGTACACCGATGGTAGCAAAACTGGTGATAAAGTTGGGGCAGCAGGGATCATCTTCATCCATGGCAACCTGGCATACAAATTAAAGTTCAAGTTGCTTCCACGATGCACGAATAACCAGGCTGAACAACTGGCAATATTAAAAACACTTAAAAAACTAGATGAGCTTGGATATGGAGAATGCGATGAAAAACGAGCTGCATTATTCACAGACAGTAAGATAACTCTAGATCTGCTCAGGAACAACATAAAACATAACCAGCTGATAGAAGCAATCAAAACCAAAATCCTTGAACTTTCAAAATCAAAGTGGACACTACATTTCGGTTGGGTGAAAGGACACGCGGGAATACACGGAAATGAACTTGTGGACAGACTAGCAAAACAAGCTGCCGCAGAAGACACTGAAATAATATATGACAAAGTATCAAAAGAAGCTATAGTAACTAGAGAGAAAGAAACTGCACTCGAAGAATGGCAACAACAATGGACAGCATCAAGGAAAGGAGCAGTAACCAAAGAATATTTCCCATCCGTGAGAAGAAGATTGAAGCAACGCTTACCAATATCTCCGGAGTTCACAGCAATGATAACAGGACATGGAAAGCTAAGATCATATCGCCACAGGTTTGGATTTTTAGATAACCCAATGTGCAAATGTGAAGAAGAGGACCAAACAGTAAACCACATTATATTTCGATGCAAAATACTAAACAACCAGAGAAATGCCATGATTAGGAAGATACAAAGTAAAGGTGCTACTTGGCCCATAAACAAAGAAGAACTTGGAAACAATTTCATACAACCTTTCGTTAACTTCATTAATGCTATAAAATTCACAGAAATAGAATGACTTAAGTTCAAATATATATAATTTCTACTGCTTACCAAAATTGCAATCAGTATCATTGTCCAAACACAGTTCAATACTCTACTGCTGTTACGAGTATAATAATATTTGCCTTTCACTATATGATAAGTACCAGATTTATGAAGTACTCAATTAGACTAAGGTAGATAAAAAATTAGAGGTAAATAAAGATGTAAATGTTCAAATAGAACATCACCAACAATATGTACATGTATATATAAAATGTAATTTGTATGTAAATAAATAAATTCAAGCATGTAGTATTCATACGGAATGGGGCATGCATTAAAAAAAAAAAAAAAAAAAAAAAAAAAAATACCACACACATACACACACCCACTCCCTCACACACATACACACTCCCACACACACATACACACACCCACCCACCCTCACACACACACACACCCACTCCCACACACACATACACACCCACACCCACACACACATACACACCCACACCCACACACACACACCCACTCCCACACACACACACACCCACTCCCACACACACATACACACCCACACCCACACATACACACCCACACCCACACACACACACACCCACTCCCACACACACACACCCACTCCCACACACACATACACACCCACACCCCCACACACATACACACACCCACCCACCCTCACACACACACACCCACTCCCTCACACACATACACACTCCTACACCCTCACACATGTACACACACCCACACCCTCACACACACCCTCACACATGTACACACACCCACCCACCCTCACACACACACACCCACTCCCTCACACACATACACACTCCCACACCCTCACACACATACACACACCCACACCCTCACACACACCCTCACACATGTACACACACCCACCACCCTCACACACACACACCCACTCCCTCACACACACACACACACCCACTCCCTCACACACATACACCCCACCCTCACACACATACACACACCCACTCCCTCGCACACACACACACACCCACTCCCTCACACACATACACACACCCACTCCCTCACACACATACACCCACACCCTCACACACACACACTCCCTCACACACATACACACCCACTCCCTCACACACCCACTCCCTCACACACATACACCCACACCCCCACACACATACACACACCCACACCCTCACACACACACCCACTCCCTCACACACATACACACACCCACTCCCTCACACACATACACCCACACCCCCACACACATACACACACCCACACCCCCATACACCCTCACACACCCACACCCTCACACACACCCTCACACACACCCTCACACACACCCACACACACATACACATACACACATGTACACACATACACACATGTACACACACATACACCCACACCCCCACACACATACACACACCCACACCCGCACACACCCTCACACACCCACACCCTCACACACACCCTCACACACACCCACACACATACACACATACACATACACACATGTACACACACATACACCCACACCCACACCCCCACACACATACACACACATGTACACACACATAGACACATGTACACACACATACACACATACACACATGTACACACACATACACCCACACCCCCACACAACCTCACACACATACACCCACACCCCCACACACATACACACACCCACTCCCCCACACAACCTCACACACATACACCCACACCCCCACACACATACACACACCCACTCCCCCACACAACCTCACACACACACCCACACACATACACACACATACACACATGCACACACACCCACACCCCACTGAAGAATGGGCGGTTATTAATTGAAAGCGACAATAGAAGTGATCTAGAAATAGTTTGCGACGAAATAAATGGTGTTTGTGGGGAAGAACTAGAGGGTTGCCTTCCAATAGTCGGCACCTCTAGACACCTTCCGAAAGCCTGGAACCCTAGATTGATTGTGTTCAATGTGCCGGAGGAGATAACTATCGAAAATGGAAAGGAGGCTATTGTATCACAAAATTCTGAAGCAGACTTGGAATAAAGTGACATCGATCCTAAATTCGTCTTTGTAGATAAAAAGAAGAAGAAAAATCTGGTCATTGAAGTCAGCTCTCAAATTAGGAAACGACTGAAGGACCAAAAATTGAAAATACAATGGCATATTTGCAACAGTGCTGATTACATATCAGTTCAACGGTGCCATAACTGCTCCAAGTTTAATCACAGAACTCTAGACTGTAAAGGAGAAGTGACCTGCCCACATTGTGCGGAAAAGCACACTATGAGCAAATGCGAAGCCAACAGAGAGAACTATAAATGCATCAATTGCATTAATTATAATAAATACTGTACAACTGCAGTAGATGTAAAACACACATCACTGGACAAGACCTGCACTAGCTACAAAAATGCGCTAAAAGGGAACGCAGAAAAAATAGCGTATTAATATGGCTGCTAACCCAAATAAACCATATAATGATAGTGGTGATAAGTTCTATTGCATTCAAATAAATTTGCAACATAAGCGAGTGGCTACAAGTAACTTAATACGGATTATGGGAGAGAATAAAGTAGACCTTGCTCTAATACAAGAACCGTACCTTATTCATAATAACCTGGCTGGAATTTCCAGGTCACTTAGGACCTACGCTTTCGGAAATGGAAGGAAAAGAGCTGCTATATTAATAAACAATAAACAAATAGATGCAGCAGCAATCACACAACTATGTAACCAAGATATCGCTGTAATTGAAATTATCAACAGATGTACAAAATTGTATGCAGCAAATTCATATTTTGATTTTACACAAGACATTGATAGAAATATCAGCCAAGTAGAAAACATTTTAAATTGCATCAAAGGAAGTGGGATACTGATCGCAGTTGACAGCAATTGTCGAAGCAAACTATGGTATGACGCAACAACAAATCAACGTGGCAAAGCACTGGAGGAGTTCTTAACACTAAGCGATTTGAATATTGTCAACAAAATGTCGGAGCCAACTTTTGAGATGATAAGGACCAGAAGCTACATTGATTTAACATTCGTCAGTAATAAACTTCTAAGGCAGGTTATCGACTGAGAGTGTGGAACACAAGAAAGCTGTTCCGATCACAGAAATATAACCTTCAAACTGAGCATGGCATGAGAGCACATATTATCTCCAAACAGAAACCAAACCACAAGAAAGTATATCGTAATGAACGGCAACCTTGATAAATTTGAAACTGCTCTTGTTTCAAATATCAAAGCAACCTTTCATTATTACAACACTGCAGATACGAAAATAATGGATCGTGACCTGGAAAACATTATTACCACGTACAAGAATTGTGATGAAGTGGAAAATTTAATATCCTCATCAATTAACGAAGCTTGCAACACAAGTCTCAAGATGTCTGGGGCAACAAAATACGCGTTGAAAGGAAATACGGTTTCGTGGTGGAACGATGAACTTACAATCCAACGGAAAAAGATAAACGCACCATGAAGACGGTACCAAAGAATTACAACAAATAAAGATTTAAGGCTGGAGAGGAAAACCAAATATCCCAAAGAAAAACATGAATATGAAATGACATTGCAAGAGGCGAAACTGAAGTCTTGGAAGAAGTTCTGCACTATAGTTGACGGAACTAACCCCTGGAACGTAGTCTACAAAATAGCCGCCGGGAAAGTCAAAACCACAAGACAACTAACAACCCTAGAAAAAGAAGATGGAACATACACTACAGACACGGAGAACACAATTGAACACATGCTGGAACACTTCACACCACAAGGTAGTGAAGAAAGTGACAATGCATATCACAAAGAAACAGGAAGGTTAATTAGAGAGCCAATAGATACAACCGATGATGTACCTTTCACAACTGAAGAAATAACAACCGCCTTACAAAAGTTCAACCCTCAGAAAGCTTCCGGTGAGGATGGGATAACCAGCGACATTCTACTAAGAGCATTCAAAGTTCTGCCTTTATTCTTCACTCAGTTCTACAACATGTGCCTATGTAAAGGTTGTTTTCCAAAAAGATGGAAGCAGTCTATTGTACTTCCAATTACGAAATCTGGTAAGGAAGAATGCAAGGATGTGTCTAAATATCGTCCAATCAGCTTGATAAATATTGGCGGTAAGATAATTGAGAGATTAATGATCGACAGGATAAATTACCATCTGCGGTCTAAAAACTTAACTCAATGGTAGACAGTACGGCTTTACCCCTCAAAAGGGAACAATTGAAGCAGCACTGGAAGACAAAACCTTCATAGAAGGATTGAAAATAAAACAATGTATAATCATAACAAGCCTTGACGTGAAAGGTACATTTAATGCCGCCTGGTGGCCCAGTATTCTCAAGAACTTAAAAGAATGGGAATGTCCGAGAAACATCTACAACTTAGCATTAGATTTCTTCAACCACAGGAAAGCAAAATTAATAGAAATCAATTACACAAAAGAGAAAGAAGTTAGAAAGGGCTGTCCACAGGGATCCTGCTGTGGCCCAGGCTTTTGGAACATAATGTATAATTCCCTATTAAATACTGATTTCAATAGGAAAACTAAATTCATGGCATTCACAGAAATAGAATGACTTAAGTCCAAATATATATAATTTCTACTCCTTAGCAAGATTGCAACCAGTATCATTGTCCAAACACATTTCAATACTCTACTGCTGTTACAAGTATAATTATATTTGCCTTTTACTATTTGATAAGTACTAGATTTATGATTTGTAAAATAGCATTAGGTTAAAGAAATAAAGTCAAACAAAATAAAATAGCATTAAACAACAAACATCAAATAAAAAACTGTAAATATACACAATAGAGAAGTATTCAATTAGACTAAGGTAGATAAAAAATTAGAGGTAAATAAAAGTGTAAATGTTCAAATAGAACATCACCAACAATATATACATGTATATAAAATGTAAATTGTATGTAAATAAATAAATGCAAGCATGTAGTATTCCTACGGAATGGGGCATGCTATTTCTTTAATTAAAAAAAAAAAAAAAAAAAAAAACCACACCCTCACACACATACACACACGCCCACACCCTCACACACATACACACATACTCATACACACACCCTCACACACATACACACACCCACACCCTCACACACCTACACACACCCTCACACACATACACACATACACACACACGCCCACACCCTCACACACATACTCATACACACACCCTCACACACATACACACACCCACACCCTCACACACATACACACCCACACCCTCATACACATACAGACACCCTCACACACCTACACACACACCCTCACACACATACACACACCCTCACACACATACACACATACACACACGCCCACACCCTCACACACATACACACCCACACCCTCATACACATACAGACACCCTCACACACATACACACACCCTCACACACATACACACCCTCACACACATACACACCCACACCCTCATACACACCCTCACACACATACACACCCTCACACACATACACATACACACACACCCTCACACACATACACACCCTCACACACATACACACCCTCACACACATACACACACTCACACACATAAACACATACACATACACACCCAATGTGCAAATGTGAAGAAGAGGACCAAACAGTAAACCACATTATATTTCGATGCAAAATACTAAACAACCAGAGAAACGCAATGATTAGGAAGATACAAAGTAAAGGTGCTACTTGGCCCATAAACAAAGAAGAACTTGGAAACAATTTCATACAACCTTTCGTTAACTTCATTAATGCTATACAATTCACAGAAATAGAATGACTTAAGTTCAAATATATATAATTTCTACTCCTTACCAAAATTGCAATCAGTATCATTGTCCAAACACAGTTCAATACTCTACTGCTGTTACGAGTATAATAATATTTGCCTTTCACTATATGATAAGAACTAGATTTATGAAGTACTCAATTAGACTAAGGTAGATAAAAAATTAGAGGTAAATAAAGATGTAAATGTTCAAATAGAACATCACCAACAATATGTACATGTATATATAAAATGTAATTTGTATGTAAATAAATAAATTCAAGCATGTAGTATTCATACGGAATGGGGCATGCAAAAAAAAAAAAAAAAAAAAAAAAAAAAAAATACACATACACACACCCTCACACACATACACACACCCTCACACACATACACACCCTCACACACATACACACACCCTCACACACATAAACACATACACATACACACACACCCTCACACACATACACACACCCTCACACACATACACACACCCTCACACACATACACACACCCTCACACACATACACATACACACCCTCACACACATACACACCCTCACACACATACACACACCCTCACACACATACACACACCCTCACACACATACGCACACTCTCACACACATACACACACCCTCACACACATACACACACCCTCACACACATACGCATACACACCCTCACACACATACACACCCTCACACACATACACACACCATCACACACATAAACACATACACATACACACACCCTCACACACATACACACACTCACACACATACACATACCCTCACACACATACACACATACACATACACACATACACATACACACATACACACATACACATACACACATACACATACACACCCTCACACACATAAACACATACACACCCTCACACCCATAAACACATACACATACACACACCCTCACACACATAAACACATACACATATACACACACCCTCACACACATACACACACCGTCACACATAAACACATACACATACACACACCCTCACACACATACACACACCCTCACACACCTAAACACATACACACATAAACACACCCTCACACACATACACACCCTCACACACATACACACCCTCACACACATACACAACCACACCCTCACACACATACACAACCACACCCTCACACACATACACATACAGACACACAGACACACACACATACACACACCCACACCCTACACACATACACACACCCACACTCTACACACATACACACGCCCACACCCTCACACACATACACACACCCACACCCTCACACACATACACAACCACACCCTCACACACATACACACAACCACACCCTGACACACATACACACACCCACACCCTCACACACATACACACACCCACACCCTCACACACATACACACAACCACACCCTCACACACATACACACACCCACACCCTCACACACATACACACACCCACACCCTCACACACATACACACAACCACACCCTCACACACATACACAACCACACCCTCACACACATACACATACAGACACACAGACACACACACATACACACACCCACACCCTACACACATACACACCCACACTCTCACACACATACACACACGCCCACACCCTCACACACATACACACACCCACACCCTCACACACATACTCATACATACCCACACCCTCACACACATACTTATACACACCCACACCCTCACACACATACTCATACACACCCACACCCTCACACACACCCACACCCTCACACACATACACACACCCTACACACATACACATACACACACACCCACACCCTCACACATACATACACATACACACCCTCACACACATACACATACACACACCCACACCCTCACACATACATACACATACACACCCTACACACATACACATACACACACACCCACACCCTCACACACACCCACACCCTCATACACATACACACACCCTACACACATACACATACACACACACCCACACCCTCACACACATACACACACCCTACACACATACACATACACACACACCCACACCCTCACACATACATACACATACACACATGTACCTTTTTATGAAAATCCTTTTTTACTTTCTCTGCTATGTAAAGTAGAGGAAGTATTGTGCTCCATCCAAAAAGTTGATGTCGAGATTCACCAGAAATATATGTTTTGAGGCCTCCTAAATCCAAAAAAAGCATTTTTGCAGAAAGGTCAGGGTATGTGTGTCTTCAGACAGCATAAGTTAAAAACTAAAAGTCGGTTAAAAACCAAAGTTGGTATTTAAGTTTAATTTCTTTTCCGGATGCGACACGAACATTTTGAAGAAAGTAGTCGCTCCCTAAACTACCCTTTACATGGAAAACTTTCCGAGTACTTTGGTTTTCTTGAAAATAGCTGTAATGATTTTGATTAAAATGCCATATGTTTGAGATATTTTTATAACAAATTAAATGTATATCCTGAATTTTCTGGGTATAGCCTATGTAGTCCTGTTTACTCTGGATGACTTTTGCATAACTGTTAAACCATACGAGATAGACAAAATCTTACTATACAAAAAATGTAGATCTTGTTAAAGCACAATTTATGTCGAAATAAACTTTTTTGTAGAGTGAATCAGTTGAAGAATATGCATTGTTGTTTGTGTGAATTTTGGAGAACTTATACTTCTGTTAAATGGAACATCGTTATTCATTTTTTTATGTTAGCCCGAGCAAAGTTGAATGCTTTAAAAGATTTGACATCGCCCAAAGCCTACTGTATTCCTACGAGTGCAACACATCAGAATTTTTCTGCGTTCAGGGGGCCTCAAAACATATATTTCCAGTGAAATCTCGACACTGAATTTTTGGTTGGAGAAATTGATGTGAGTGTGAGAGAGGGCATTTTATACTGTGACAGTGTGAGAAGGGAACGTGGAGATTTGCATTTGAAACTGTTCGCAGGTTCCATCTGCAGAAGGAGGTCTCTTTGTAAGCGAACGAACGAACGAACGAACGAACGAACGTGACACGGGGCGTGTAATTCTTTGTGGCGACTCGCCTTTGATGTGCACTCTCCACTCATTGCATGCAATTTGTGTACGAGTGCTTAAAAATAATTCACATGCTCGCCTAAAACTCCTTTTGTTTCAACAGAAGCCACTAGAGCAGAAAAACATAGCAACAAAATAAAGTCACAGAACAAACAGCTTGCTTTTAAAACACAATTATTGCTTCTGCACTATAGTGTTAGTACATCCGTGCCGAGCGAGATGGCGCCGGGAGGTCCTGGGTTCGTCCGCGCACTTGTAGAGGCTGCCAGACTTGCAGAGGACTTGGCGGACGATAAGCAGCGGTCGAAAGGCTTTTGCGGAGATAGACATGAACTTGAAGGTTTAAAACTTTAGACAGAATGTTTATGCTCTTTTGATATCTGTGTGGCTTTATTTTATTTCTGGCTTTTGCATCTCTGTTTTGTATATTTATATACATTTATTTTCGTTTTTACTCGCAATTTTATTTTATATTAAAGTTTATGTCTGGCTTTTGCCATGAACTGTTTTCAAGAGTGTTGATGATCAAGTAGTTGAGCACCCTTAAACCTACACCTCCTCCTCCCCCCCCCCCCCCCCCACTCCCGTGGTTCCCCATGTCACTTGGGCGTTGTGCGGTCGCTGTACTGTCGTGGGAAGGACACGCTTGTACGACACCAGACCACAAGTGATGGGGGCTGGCCCCGCGATGAAGAGATCTCACAACTTGTTAGTGACTTCCGTGCGTCTCTGTGGCCTTCTGCCTGCAACCCTGAGGTTCCCTCACTTCATCCCTTCCTCCTGTGGGTGTTAGCCACAATAGAGTTGCGTAGAGATTGCAATATACGAGGTGTCCCTCTCCGTGTTTACCCCTTACACTTTCTACTCTTAACACATCAGTGAAAGATAAAAAGAAATCTGAAGTATTCAATTGGCATGACTTTCTCTACTCATTCCTCTACAAACTGTACTTACAAATGTTTATTCTTCTGTTTACTTGAGGTTAATCAGGATAGTAGGTATAATATATACAACGAGAAGATGGAATTCAGGTAGACAAGTGATAGTCAAATATTTTAAGAGTTGTCGCTATGTGATGGCCTTGAAGTTCCATTCTCTTTGAATGGCCAAGACATAAAAAATCAATAACGAAGTGCTATTTGAGAAGAGTAATTGAAAACTGAAGCAAATAGCAGAGAACATTCCGCAAATGATTATCCCTACAAACAAACCAATAAATGTGTATCTTTTAATGAGATCTACATTTTTTGATCAGTAAGATTTTGTCTCTCTCTGACGGCTTACCAGTTATGCAAAAGTTATTCAGCATGAACAGGATTTCGGAAGCTATTTCCAGAGAATTCAAGATATAGATTTTATTTGTAATGAAAATGTCTTAAACATACGGTAAAAAACCTAACCGCTAACGCAACAGTGCTCACGGGCCAAGACTTACCCTCTGGCCGCTGCGTCCCCCACCTCTGCCCACTACAGGAGTCATAAACAGGGTGCAGTACTAGAGGGTGGGACGTGGTCAGCGTCTCGAGCCCTCCCGACCGGCTATGCGGCTTTCGCGACCTCCTTAAACATATGGTATGTTAATCAAAATAGTTGGACCCGTTTTTGAGATCCAAATCTTGGAAAACATTTCAATGTAAGGGTTAGTCTGGGGTGGGTGTCTGCTTTCTTTTAATTCGAGAAGTTGTATTTGTGTAGAAATCTCGGTATTGAGTTTTTGTGTGGAATAAAACTTCCTCTACCTACTCAAGTACGTGGTGGAGAAAGTAATTATGCAATAGAAGTAGCAATGCATTATACAGGGTGTCCCCAGAACACCAACAACGCTTAGCATGTTGTATGGGACGGCAAACTGATCTGTTTTCAAATAGTTCCGTTTTATCGTTTGACATTGCAACTCACAGCTGCTCAGACCCCCGTAACCTTGACACAAACTCACTAAAACTGCTTCTTGCAACAATAAATACAACACGATGTATCAATGTCCCCAAACTGTCTCTGTCGACTTATACGATTCTCTCACGACGACTGTACACACACACACACACACACACACACACACACACACATACACACACATACATACACACATACACACACAGACACACACACTAGTAACAGCTGTCTTGTTCAGCACTCCGGATTCCATCACATACAACTGCCACTCCCTCTCCCGTCTCGCGTCCTTATATACCGGGAATGAGGTAGCACGGATTTTTCTCTAAATTCACCCTTTTTTCGAACGTTTCACAAGCAAGCTGGCAGCCGGAAGTAGCACGAACGTTCTGGAAACATGGTAGCCGGGATCGTTGCAGAGTAAATCTCTGGCGCCCCGTCGAGGAGAGGGTCGCGTATTCGAGTGCTGCCTGGGACATGGGTGTATGTGTGTATTGCAGGCATGTATGAAAAATATGGAAACAGAAAACTAAAGTGGGAAAACAAGAACCGGGGGGGGGGGGGGGGGGGGAATGGCAGGTGGGAGACACAACCTTTGGTATAATTGAATGAAGCATCTTTTGGCGTGCTTGGCTCATGCAGTACTACGATAAGATAATATAATACAGAGAGAACCAAAAGCATCCGAACCGCTGCGCGATGTTTTACCACTGCGCACACTGAAACACGATAACGCAGCTGCTGTCGCAAGGTCATCGGGTTAACTTGTTTTTCTCTGCTCTGGAAGTCCAGTATTGAGCTGACGGGATAACGTGTAATGGAGTTATTACCAGTGTGCTTTATTATTTTGTCCTGTACTTAGTCACAAAGTGAATTATGGCTCAAAGCGTGTATTTATTTATGATTCGTACTTGTTAACTCAGTCAACTCGCCAAGTGAAAGATTTCCAGGTGATCTGAGATTTCTATCTCTAGGGTAACTTAAAGCATAAAGTGTACAAGACAAACCCACATGCCCTGTAAGAATCAAAACAAGCTATGCACCAGGAAATTGCCAGCATTTCTCAACGTGAACTACGGCGAGTGATGGATAGTTTCCTAAAGAGGCGCAGAAAATGTATGGACCACGACGGTGCCAGTTTCAGTGTCTCCTTTAGCAACATTGGTAAATAAAGCCTTTAAAAGTAGTTTTAAAAATGTATGGTTTCATCCGTGCTATTCTATGACAGTAGCAGTAGGCGATGAGTGCCGAGGACGCTTCAAGACAAAACACAGCGCAGCCGGTTCACAGTCTTTTGGATCATGCTTTATAATACCAGGTGCTTCACCTGTTCCTTGCTATTTTTGGAGGTAGGCAATACTTCATACTCTGAATGCAATAAGGTCGACATTAACGTGCTTGTGGACTATTGGCTACCTATGCAAATCTAGCCTGCTCTTCATGGGAAAAGGGACCTTAGCATCCCTATCTCCACAAAACAATAAGGAACAAGAGCACTGCCTTTGATATGATACGATACGGCTCGGTACGGTGCAATACGATACGGTTCGGTACTGTGCAATACGATACGGTTCGGTACTGTGCAATACGATACGGTTCAGCACTGTGCAATACGATACGGTTCGGTACTGTGCAATACGATACGGTTCGGTACTGTGCAATACGATACAGTTCAGCACTGTGCAATACGATACGGCTCGGTACGGTGCAATACGATACGGTTCGGTACTGTGAAGTACGATACGGTTCGGTAGTATGAAGTACGATACGGTTCGGTACTGTGCAGTACGATACGGTTCGGTACTGTGCAATACGATACGGTTCGGTACTGTGCAATACGATACAGTTCAGCACTGTGCAATACGATACGGCTCGGTACGGTGCAATACGATACGGTTCGGTACTGTGAAGTACGATACGGTTCGGTAGTATGAAGTACGATACGGTTCGGTACTGTGCAGTGCGATACGGTTCGGTACTGTGCAATACGATACGGCTCGGTACTGTGCAATACGATACGGCTCGGTACGGTGCAATACGATACGGTTCGGTACTGTGCAATACGATACGGCTCGGTACGGTGCAATACGATACGGTTCGGTACTGTGCAATACGATACGGTTCGGTACTGTGCAATACGATACGGCTCGGTACGGTGCAATACGATACGGCTCGGTACGGTGCAATACGATACGGTTCGGTACTGTGCAATACGATACGGCTCGGTACTGTGCAATACGATACGGCTCGGTACTGTGCAATACGATACGGTTCGGTACTGTGCAATACGATACGGCTAGGTACGGTGCAATACGATACGGTTCGGTACTGTGCAATACGATACGGTTCAGTACTGTGCAGTACGATACGGTTCGGTACTGTGCAGTACGATACGGTTCGGTACTGTGCAGTACGATACGGTTCGGTACTGTGCACTACGATACGGTTCGGTACTGTGCAATACGATACGGTTCAGCACTGTGCAATACGATACGGTTCGGTACTGTGCAATACGACACGGTTCGGTACTGTGCAGTACGATACGGTTCCGTACTGTGCAGTACGATACGGTTCGGTACTGTGCAGTACGATACGGTTCGGTACTGTGCAGTACGATACGGTTCGGTACTGTGCAATACGATACGGTTCAGCACTGTGCAATACGATACGGTTCGGCACTGTGCAATACGATACGGTTCGGTACTGTGCAATACGATACGGTTCCGTACTGTGCAGTACGATACGGTTCGGTACTGTGCAATACGATACGGTTCGGCACTGTGCAATACGATACGGTTCGGTACTGTGCAATACGATACGGTTCGGTACTGTGCAATACGATACGGTTCGGCACTGTGCAATACGATACGGTTCGGTACTGTGCAGTACGATACGGTTCGGTACTGTGCAATACGATACGGTTCGGCACTGTGCAATACGATACGGTTCGGTACTGTGCAATACGATACGGTTCGGTACTGTGCAGTACGATACGGTTCGGTACTGTGCAATACGATACGGTTCGGTACTGTGCAGTACGATACGGTTCAGCACTGTGCAGTACGATACGGTTCGGTACTGTGCAATACGATACGGTTCAGCACTGTGCAATACGATACGGTTCGGCACTGTGCAATACGATACGGTTCGGTACTGTGCAATACGATACGGTTCGGTACTGTGCAATACGATACGGTTCAGCACTGTGCAATACGATACGGTTCGGTACTGTGCAATACGACACGGTTCGGTACTGTGCAGTACGATACGGTTCCGTACTGTGCAGTACGATACGGTTCGGTACTGTGCAGTACGATACGGTTCAGTACTGTGCAGTACGATACGGTTCAGTACTGTGCAGTACGATACGGTTCCGTACTGTGCAGTACGATACGGTTCCGTACTGTGCAATACGATACGGTTCAGTACTGTGCAGTACGATACGGTTCCGTACTGTGCAATACGATACGGTTCAGTACTGTGCAGTACGATACGGTTCCGTACTGTGCAGTACGATACGGTTCGGTACTGTGCAATACGATACGGTTCAGTACTGTGCAGTACGATACGGTTCCGTACTGTGCAGTACGATACGGTTCCGTACTGTGCAATACGATACGGTTCAGTACTGTGCAGTACGATACGGTTCCGTACTGTGCAATACGATACGGTTCAGTACTGTGCAGTACGATACGGTTCCGTACTGTGCAGTACGATACGGTTCGGTACTGTGCAATACGATACGGTTCGGTACTGTGCAATACGATACGGTTCGGTACTGTGCAATACGATACGGTTCGGTACTGTGCAATACGATACGGTTCGGTACTGTGCAATACGATACGGTTCCGTACTGTGCAATACGATACGGTTCAGTACTGTGCACTACGATACGGTTCCGTACTGTGCAGTACGATACGGTTCGGTACTGTGCAATACGATACGGTTCGGTACTGTGCAATACGATACGGTTGGGTACTGTGCAATACGATACGGTTCGGTACTGTGCAGTACGATACGGTTCAGTACTGTGCAGTACGATACGGTTCCGTACTGTGCAATACGATACGGTTCCGTACTGTGCAGTACGATACGGTTCGGTACTGTGCAATACGATACGGTTCGGTACTGTGCAATACGATACGGTTCAGTACTGTGCAGTACGATACGGTTCAGTACTGTGCAATACGACACGGTTCGGTACTGTGCAATACGATACGGTTCAGTACTGTGCAGTACGATACGGTTCCGTACTGTGCAGTACGATACGGTTCGGTACTGTGCAGTACGATACGGTTCAGTACTGTGCAGTACGATACGGTTCAGTACTGTGCAATACGATACGGTTCCGTACTGTGCAGTACGATACGGTTCCGTACTGTGCAATACGATACGGTTCAGTACTGTGCAGTACGATACGGTTCCGTACTGTGCAATACGATACGGTTCAGTACTGTGAAGTACGATACGGTTCAGCACTGTGCAGTACGATACGGTTCCGTACTGTGCAATACGATACGGTTCAGTACTGTGCAGTACGATACGGTTCAGTACTGTGCAGTACGATACGGTTCAGTACTGTGCAGTACGATACGGTTCCGTACTGTGCAATACGATACGGTTCGGTACTGTGCAGTACGATACGGTTCGGTACTGTGCAATACGATACGGTTCGGTACTGTGCAATACGATACGGTTCGGTACTGTGCAATACGATACGGTTCGGTACTGTGCAATACGATACGGCTCGGTACGGTGCAATACGATACGGTTCGGTACTGTGAAGTACGATACGGTTCGGTAGTATGAAGTACGATACGGTTCGCCACTGTGAAGTACGATACGGTTCGGTACTGTGCAATACGATACGGTTCGGTACTGTGCAATACGATACGGTTCAGTACTGTGCAATACGATACGGTTCGGCACTGTGCAATACGATACGGTTCGGTACTGTGCAATACGATACGGTTCGGTACTGTGCAATACGATACGGTTCGGTACTGTGCAATACGATACGGTTCCGTACTGTGCAATACGATACGGTTCAGTACTGTGCAGTACGATACGGTTCCGTACTGTGCAGTACGATACGGTTCGGTACTGTGCAATACGATACGGTTCGGTACTGTGCAATACGATACGGTTCGGTACTGTGCAATACGATACGGTTCGGTACTGTGCAGTACGATACGGTTCGGTACTGTGCAATACGATACGGTTCGGTACTGTGCAATACGATACGGTTCGGTACTGTGCAATACGATACGGTTCGGTACTGTGCAATACGATACGGCTCGGTACGGTGCAATACGATACGGTTCGGTACTGTGAAGTACGATACGGTTCGGTAGTATGAAGTACGATACGGTTCGCCACTGTGAAGTACGATACGGTTCGGTACTGTGCAATACGATACGGTTCGGTACTGTGCAATACGATACGGTTCAGTACTGTGCAATACGATACGGTTCGGCACTGTGCAATACGATACGGTTCGGTACTGTGCAATACGATACGGTTCGGTACTGTGCAATACGATACGGTTCGGTACTGTGTAGTACGATACGGTTCAGTACTGTGTAGTACGATACGGTTTGGTGCTGTGTAGTACGATACGATAGTACAGAACAATTAGGTGGACATTTTCCGATATTTGCCGTTTCGCTTTTCTTTAACTAGCTTGTCAATGTTAGAGCGTAATGTACGGCACATTTGCATCCGAAGATTGCGTGTTAGATTGTGATCTGACAATGTGCTTCGGGATTTTGACTTAGAAAGGTTCATAACAGAAAAGAATTGTTCGCACACATACGTAGAACCAAACATACGAAATATCCGTGCAACAAGGGCATACAACCTCAGAAATGTGGTTTGAGGAACTTTCTTATAAAATCAGCCAAGTCTTCCTCGTGTTTCAGCAAATCGTCGCACTGTAAATTTATCAATTCAATTTGCTACCCGATAGAAACATTGTTAACATCCAGTGAATACGGCGTCGCAAAGACCTGAAACGTAGTTGACAATGTTTCTACATCTTGAAGCCTGGTCTCAAACTGGTGTGAAACACGGGGAACTGAACTCAAACACAAAACCACTACACACCACACTACACAACGTCAACAAAAACACAAAATAGAAACAAAATTCACACTAACGCCGTTCAGATCCCTCGCACAACAAATAAAAACCCTCAGACTAGGCTGAAGAGGGTTCTCTCTAAACAGCCCGGGCATGTTGTAAACATCCCCAAATAACATTTTTCATATTCATTCAGTTTCGTGCAAGTAGCGCCGCTGATTTAGGCAGCATAGCAATACACAGCTCTCGCCTGACGTCACACGAACGTACAAGCCAGCTCTTCGTTTAAATACGTCACACGGCCCGAAGTTGTCTTCTCCTGGCCTAGTTGGACCACAATTGAACCTTCTCCTCTATATGACGTCCCCCTGGAAGAGCACTTGGAAATGTGGACTGTTTTTCGCTCAACTTCACCTGATATTCAGAATGACTTAATTCCAAGTGCGAGTGCCCACATAATGCATTGAATTAAGAAACAAATTTGCTATGCCTTCTTTGTTTCACTGATGCTAGGTGACACTTCTGACATTAATAGTGAAGAACAAGTCTCTATCGTTCGTTACTAAATGTTTTATTTACAGACTTAAGTTTTTCTTTTGAATCATGTTGACAATATTATCGAATATATCTTTCAGACAGCGATAAACAATGAAAACTCCGAATGGCGGTTATGTTTAGGTTGGGTCATATTTTAACGAATTTTACAATATTCGTTGTTAGATACTTGAGTCTGAGCCAGGCTACGCCACTGAGTTCAAGAGGGAGGAATAAACTGTGTAAATTTCAGTTGGGATAGCTGCTGTCTTCTAGACACAGACACACACAGACACACATACAGCAGACACACACACACAGACACACACATACACACAGACACACACACACAGACACACACAGAGACACACACTCACACAGACACACACACAGACACACACATACACACAGACACACACACACACAGACACACACACATACACACACAGAGACACACACACAGACACACAGACACACAGACACACACACAGATAACACACACATACACACAGACACACAGAGACACACACATACACATACACAGACACACATACAGCAGACACACACACACAGACACACACATACACACAGACACACACACACACACAGACACACACAGAGACACACACTCACACAGACACACACACAGACACACACATACACACAGACACACACACACACACAGACACACACACATACACACACAGAGACACACACACAGACACACAGACACACACACAGATAACACACACATACACACAGACACACAGAGACACACACATACACATACACAGACACATACACAGACACACACACATACACACACTGACACACACATACACACACAGACACACACACTTCACACACTGACACACACATACACACACATACACACATACAGCAGACACACACACAGACACACACATACACACATACAGCAGACACACACACACAGACACACACATACACACAGACACACACATACAGACACACACAGAGGCACACACTCACACAGACACACACACAGACACACACATACACACAGACACACACACACACAGACACACACACATACACACACAGAGACACACACACAGACACACAGACACACACACAGATAACACACACATACACACAGACACACAGAGACACACACATACACATACACAGACACACACACATACACACACTGACACACACATACACACACAGACACACACACGCGGACCTTTTTCTAAATGTGATTTTTTGGATTCAGGGGGCCTCAAAATACACCGAGTGGAGCGAAAGTCATTACATTAATTTAAACCAGTGGCAGATTTTGTATCTTACTCGTACGTTTTTGTTTCCGACCATTTCCTACGCAGATATTTTAGTTTTATCGAAAACAAGCTGGCAACACTGCAGATTGTGTGGGTGTCACTTTCCCTAGCTCAGTACATAAACAAACACAGTAACGGTGCTTCTTGAGAACGCAAACTCATACCCTGTCGTGTTCTTCAGCGTTTACTGTGCGAGGGTATACCAATCACAAGCGTTAGCTCCCAAAACATTAAGGCGAAAGCAAAAGCTGTTTACATTCACAAAGTCGGTCAATTCGCTGAGCAACCTCAACGCAACGTTGTCGAGTTACGTCATCTGTGAAAGAGCTACTTGCATTATTCCTTCACGTCTTTTAAGTGATTAATTATTCCGAAACCCTGTGTGATGTCACATAATTACTACCAAAGTTATATCAGAAATAAGTTACTCTACGCATCTTACAAGTAACAAACTGTATCTTCGTGCGTTCTTGTGGAATTAGACATCCAAGTTGGATCCAAAAACATTTATTTTTTCGAAATCGGCTGATCAAAGAACAAAATGGCATTATAACCTTTTGTTTGTAATGCTTCTATGAAGCACATATTCCTTTCTACCCTGTGTATTTCCGGTGAAATCTCGACATCGAACTTTTGGGTGGCATACAATACTTCCTCTACTTACAGTACATAGTAGAGAAAGTAATATGAATGTAACACAGCAGATTATTTTCCATGTTGTATAGCAGGTGTACCGCTAAATGAAGCTATCGGTAGAGTGAAAGAGAGGTTACCATAAATAACGCAATTAATTGCCTAATCAGTAGGGCTCGGAAGTTCATGCCCTAAAACACTGAAATGTGCATGCAAATATGCTCTTAAAAACTTGAAAATATGCCAAGAAATATGCACTATTGAATTTAAACGATTGATGTCCCTTAGCAGTAGACAAGACGAGTTAGTATAAATAATAAATAAAGTTACCTTATTCCCCAGACGTTGAAGCAGAAGTAGTCCCGCTGCTAGTATTAACTGCTAAATTGCAGTTCACAACCAACACTTTGCACAAATTTTCAACTGTAAAACATCGTATGTTGTCCCACAAAACATTTCTGTAACGTGAAAAACTCTCTACGTGACAAAATGTTATTGGGGCATATTTAAATTATGTTAACTGCTTCACAGAGAGAGTCAAGTCTCTTGGTGTGACAGATGGTTTTCTTTCGAGGATGTCTCGAATATCGCACACTTGTTTATAACCAGAATTTTTTGAAATTACATAATTCACTTTCTCTTTCACTTTTTGTCCTATGCTACCAGGAACCAAACTTAGATCACATGTTTTTTTCAAAGACAGTAAGTGATTCATGAAAAGCAGATCCTACAGCTTCCAATGCCGTTATGGCTGTTGGTAAGAAAGAAAAATGGGCAGATATGAAACTAAGATCCTCTTTTAACCTAGTGCTTGACAGAACATTTTGCACAGTTTCTATTGATGAAGCATCTTTCGAGTCCAATGAATTAAGAACCGCTTCAACTATTTCTATGTGCTCAGCATAATATAAAACTGCATCGACCCATGTTCCCCATCGAGTTAACACTGGTGCAGGAGGAAGTCGGATATTAGGTGCCTCTTGATCTAAACAACTTAACTCTTTTAGGAAATTTAACAAAAATTCTCTTTGTACTGGACACAAATCTATCTACCAACGTGAAAGAATCATGTGTTTTATATATATATATATATATATTATCAATCACGTATATATAAACCCCTCAGATAATGCACTAATTATTCTCTACGCACATACGTATAATGAAAGGATGGAAACAGGGGATTCACTGCATGACAACATGACTCACCTCGCGAGTTGCATCATCATGTGCAATACTACCAATGTGAAAAATATTATACAGATGGACAAATTAAAGTTCAAAAAATATATAATTAAAATATGCAATATAGGGGCTATAATATTAAAATGATATGCATTTATCAAAAATCAAGAACATTTGCAGTTATATGCAACATAAAATCATGTCCAAATAACTGAAAATTCCATAATTCGTGCACAAGCATACATTTTTAACCCGTATGAAAAAACATGCAAATGCATGAACTTCCTAGCCCTAGTAATCAGATTAGAGCTCTGTTTGATTTGCCTCTAATTTTGCGACATAACCTCAAACAGGGATGTTTATCACATGCTGCAGCGAAACACGCCATTAAATGGCTAAGCAGGTCGCAGAGAAGAAGCAAGAAGCAAAGGTCGGCCAGGATATTGGCATATTCCGTCTTGCTGGTCTTTGCACGCACAGGAAGTGTTTACATCGTGCTTCACTTTTTTCACAAGTACTAACACTTCCGGCTTTAAATCTTCCTTGCCCTTTTCCTCTGTTATTACGGATAAATTAACGTCCTAGCCACACAAGCCTCTCTGGTAGAAGGAGACAAGTTCTCCAACGTTATTATGCTTTTAATTCATTTACCAACATATTTTTACTTTCTCTACTACATATAGTAACCAGAAGAACAGTTGCATTGCACCCAAAAATTTCATGTCGAGATTTCACCGGAAATATATGTTTTGAGGCCCCCTGAATCAATAAAGATATCCTTTTTAGAAAAGGGTTCATGTGTGTATGTGTGTTTGTGGGTGTGTGTGTGTGTGTGTGTGTGTGTGTGTGTGTGTGTGTGTGTGTGTGTATCTGTGTGTGTGTGTATCTGTCTGAAAAGCATATCTCAAAAACGAAAAGTCGGTAAAAAAGTAAAGTTAGTATTTAAGTTTAATGTCTTTCAGCAATGGGACACGAAGATTTTGAAGAAAATTACTCCACCCTAAACTACCCTATACTTGGAAAATTTTTCGAAAATTTTGATTTTCTTGAAAAATGACTAACAATTTTGATTAAAATGTCATACGTCTGAGACATTTTTATGGCAAATGAAATGTATATTTTGAATTTTCTGGCTATAACCCATGTAGACTGTTTACTCTCTATGACTTTTGCATAACTCGTAAACCGTAACAAGCAGACCAAATCTTACTGTGCAAAAAATAAAGATCTAGCTAAAACACACAATTGGTGTCCGAATGATTTAGAATGAACCATTTCGGAGATATTCTTGTTATTTGTGTCAGTTTCGGAAAACTTTCGTCAAATGGAACATCGTTGTTCTTTTTTTTTTTTTTTTTTTTTTTTTTGCATGTTAACGTTTTGAAAGCTTTAAAAGATTTGATTATCACTCATAGTCTACTGTATTATCATAGCCCCTTGTACCTAAACGGAAATAAGCATTAAGATAATTTGTACAAATGTTTATCTCAACTAGTACGAAGAAGATATAGGAATAGGAGTTTGTAACAGAGGTTAGTACAAGAGTAGAGAAAGTCATGTGAGTGCAACACGTCAGATTTTTTATCCCACTCCTGACAGCAGTCCAGTTTTCAGTCTTTACTGTCACTTCGCTAACTTGAATTAGTTCAACTTTTCACAACCAATACTGTGACGCAGCGGCGGAATGACGTAACCTCTTCTTGCAGACAGTTCAGCCTGAAACTGGAGGAATGATGTCTAATCTTGCGCTGGCAGCACTTCACCATAGTCACTGGGAGAAGATTACCTTTTATAGCTCCAGAAGCGCACGCACTAAGTGGTCCACAGTTCCAGAATGTTCGAGAACGTGAAAGAAGGGAAAGTTCCAGAAGATTCTGGTTATTTCTCGATGACGCCTCCTGCTGATAACCGAGGCGCATATCTGCATCGCAACTTAATACAGACTATTCTGTTATATTTATTTCCAGTTGTACAAGAACATGTTTCGTGTTTTATAGTTTTAAAGTGTTTGGAAAAGTAGCAAAAGGGAAGAAAATATCTATTTTATTTTTAAACCTAAAGTTGTCAGCAGTTAAAGAAAATCGCATGTGCTGTACTCACATGGTTTTCTCTACTCACTTTTGTACAAACAATTCTTAAAACGTTTAGTCTTCTGGAAAGGGTAGAGTGAGACTGAAAGATTGAATGCCGTGGCTGGGATTTGAACCAGGGATCTACCGGTTACCGTCCGACTGCTCTAACCACTAAGCTATTATGGCAAACGTGTCAATATGACAAGTTCTCCAACTCACTCACATTATTTCCGGTAAACCATACAAAAAATGCTGTTTCTTTACTTTCTCTACTGGTAAGTAGGGGAAGTATTGTATTCCACCCAAAAATTCAATGTCGAGATTTCACCGGAAATATATGTTTTGAGGCCCCCTGAATAAAAAAGTATTCTTAGTAAAAGGTCCTTGTGTCTGTGTGTATGTGTGTGTGTGTGTGTCTGTCTGTGGACAGCATAACTCAAAAACGAAAAGTAGGTTAAAAGCCAAAGTTGGTAATTATGATTAATGTCTTTCAAGGATGCGACACGAAGATTTTGAAGGAAATTGCTCCACCTTAAACTACGCTTTATATTTAAAATTTTTCGAAAATTTTGATTTTCTTGAAAATGACTCTAACGATTTGATTAAAATGTCATATGTTTAAGATATTTTTATGACAAATGAAATGTATATTTTGAATTTTCTGGCTATAGCCAATGTAGTCCTATTTACTCTGAGTGACTTTTGTATAACTGGTAAACCGTAAGAGATAGACCAAATCTTACTATATAAAAACATAGATCTTGCTAAAACACAATCTATGTACATTTTTTTTTTTTTTTTTTTCCGTAGAGTGAACCATTTTGGAGATATTTTTTGTTATTTGTGTGAGTTTCGGAAAACCTTAACTTTTGTCAAATGTAACATTGTTGTTGACTTTTTATAATTATGTTAACCGGGAAAGAATGGAATTTGAAAGCTTTAAAACATTTTACTATCGCTCAAAGTCCACTGTATTCCTATTCCCATATTCCCCTTGTACCTACAAGGAAATAAGCAATAAGATAGTTTCTGCAAAGGCTTGTCTCAACTAACATGAAGGAATACGAGTTTGTGAGAATTATTAGTACAAGAGCAGAGAAAGTCATGTGAGTGCAGCACGTCAAATTTTTATTTTGTTCGTTTAAGATATATTCACATGAAACACTATATGGGCCAGCTTGTATATATCGCAGTTATATAAGGTAAGAAGGCAAAGAAAAGTAAAGCTATGTAGGTTAATTGTAACATATAATAAAAGAGTTTACCAAAGTAATCCAAAGATTGTAGTAGGTACTGGAAAGGGGTTGAAATGCCCAGTTGTGCCCCATGTTCCCCTAAGCCGTCGCTGTGTAACGCAATATGATAATTCCTCACAGACGTTATATACTCCCTAAGTTAATAACACACCCTTCACAAAATCGATAGCTGTGGACATATTTTACGGGGGTAGATGTTCGCAAGTGTTATCGGGCATCACACATCTAAATGGGCTGTGTGAGTGAGTGAGTGCGTCATACGAGTGAGTATCTTGCTCCTTAACTGAAGGTACATCCACACTTGTATCCCTCCGCGCTAACCTCAGCTGCATCTAACGCCACGTCGACCCATTCTTATTAATAGGGCTAGGAAGTTCATGCATTTGCATGCTTTTTCATGGGGGTTAAAAGTGTATGCTTTTACATTATGTGCACGAATTAAGAAATTTTCAGTTATTTGGACATGATTTTATGGTGCATATAACTGCATATTTTCCTGATTTTTGATAAATGCATATTATTTCAATACTATAACCCCTATATTGCATATTTTAATGATTTTTATGGCTTTTTGTTACTTTTTTTCTATCTGGATAATATTTTTCATATTGGCAGTACTACACATGATGCAATTCACGAAGATTTCAATATTATTGCCCCTATATTGCATATTTTAATGATTTTTATGCTTTTTTTAAATTTTTTTCATCTGTATAATATTTTTCATATTGGTAGCATTTCTGAGACAATGGTTCTTTCCCATTGGTAGATAGATTTGTGTCCAGTACGAGGATAATTTTTGTTAAATCTCCTAAAAGAGTTAAGTTGTTTAGATCAACAGCACCTAATATCTGACTTCTTCCTGCACCAGTGTTAATCGATGGGGAGCATGGGTGGATGCAGTTTTATATTATACTGAGCACATAGAAATAGTTGAAGAGGTTATTAATTCATTGGACTCGAAAGATGCTTCATCAATAGAAACTGTGCAAAATATTCTGTCAGGCACTGGGTTAAAAGAGGATCTTGGTTTCATATCTGCCCATTTTTCTTTCTTTCCAACGTCATAATGGCACTGGAAGCTGTAGGATCTCCTTTACATGAATCACTTACTGTCTTTGAAAAAAACAATATGTGATCTAAGTTTGGTTCCTGGTAGCATAGGATAAAAAGTGAAAGAGAAAGTGAATTATGTAATTTCAAAAAATTCTGGTTATAAACAGATGTGCGGTATTCGAGACATCCTCGAAAGAAAACCATCTGTCACACCAAGAGACTTGACTCTCTCTGTGAAGCAGTTAACATCATTTAAATATGCCCCGATAAGATCTTGTGACGTGGAGAGAAGTTTTTCACGTTACAAAAGTGTTTTGCGGGACAACAGACGATGCTTTACAGTTAAAAATTTGTGCAAAGTGTTGGTTGTGAACTGCAATTTAGCAGTTAATACTAGCAGCGGGACCACTTCTGCTTCAACGTTTAAAGAATAAGGTAACTTTATTTATTATTTATACTAACTCGTCTTGTCTACTGCAAAGGAACATTAATTGTTTTAGTTAAATTGTGCATATTTCCTGGCATATTTTGAAGTTTTTAAGAGCATATTTGCATGCATATTTCAGTGTTTTTAGGGCATGAACTTCCGAGCGCTACTTATTAATATTATTTACTATTTTATATTGTCACCGCGCCCGCCGTATCTAATTGCCGACAACCGCAGTGTCACCCATCGCATTATTGTCGGCACTACCGCAAAGGAGCCGAAGGAAAGAGACGGAGAATGGCCGCATTGTTGGGCGCTTGCCGAAAGAGAGAAAGTGATAGAGGCTTCTAGAACTGTCTGCTTTGTGTTTCACCGCTAAATAAGTGAACGTTCCGGAAGCTTCCAGGATAGTGCCTGGGAGATATAAATAGCGGTAAAGTGTGAGAAGAGTGGGTCAGACGTACGTGAAGCGTTGAGTAGTGCCGACGGAGAACAGTCAGACGTATGTGAAGGTTGAGAGTCGTGCCGACGGAGACGGACAGACGATGTTGAGAGTTGTGCCGACGGAGAAGAGTTAGTTCTTTGTGTTACGAATTCGGAGCCGTGCTGTTGGAGAATCGGAAAAGACTTTCTTGTTGTTGCAACGAGTGTACAAACTTACTGTTTACGGAAATAAAAGTGTTTCTTTATCTCGACTACATCTGTCTACTTTACACAACCAAACCCAAAAAAAAAGTCACACTGGTGTCAGAAGTGGGATTCGTCGAATTGCTTCTAGTTTCATTACATCGTCAGAAGTTGCAACGTTAGAACCAAGATGGAGGGAGATTCGGAAACCAGGATGATAGCAATGATGAAAGAATTATTCGCCGAAATGAAGACGGAAATGGCTGAAATGAAGACGGAAATGGCTGAAATGAAGACGGCAAACGACAACCTCACTGCAAAAATGAAGACGGCAAACGACAACCTCACTGCAAAAATGGAAACGTCAAACCACAACCTCGCTGCCAAAATGGAAACGACAAACAACAACCTCGTTGCCGGGCTGAAAGAAGTAATGAAGACGAGAAACAACCTCGTTGCCGAGCTGAAAGAAGAAATGAAGACGAGAAACAACCTCGCTGCCGAGCTGAAAGAAGAAATGAAGACGAGAAACAACCTCGCTGCCGAGCTGAAAGAGATGAAGACGGAGCTATCGGCGAAAATTGACGGCGAACTGATTGGCGTGACGGAAGACGTGGAAGAACTCGGCGAAAAGGTGAAAGACCTCTGCCAGCACGTGGACGTCGTGGAGGACGACGGGGAACGTCTTAGCGCCCTGGTAGTAAGAGTTGACGAGAGCGTCAAAGTACTGGATGTCAGGGGCAGACGGAATAGCGCGGAGCCGGAGAGGGAGCACCTAGTGGCCGAGGCGACAGTCGCGCCCGTTTCGGATGATATGAGGGAAGACCTGGAACAACTCGGCGAACTGATTGGCGTGAGGGAAGACGTGGAACAACTCGGCGAACTGATTGGCGTGACGGAAGACGTGGAACAACTCGGCGAACTGATTGGCGTGACGGAAGACGTGGAACAACTCGGCGAACTGATTGGCATGACGGAAGACGTGGAACAACTCGGCGAACTGATTGGCGTGATGGAAGACGTGGAAGAACTCGGCGAAAAGGTGGAAGACCTCTGCCAGCATGTGGACGTCGTGGAGGACGACGGGGAACGTCTTGGCGCCCTGGTAGTAAGAGTTGACGAGAGCGTCAAAGTACTGGATGCCAGGGGCAGACGGAATACCGCGGACCCGGGGAGGAAGCACCTAGTGGCCGAGGCGACAGTTGCGCCCGTTTCCGATAACGAAAGTGTACGTCTCGGGGAAGACAAAGGGGCAGTTCAGGGACGTCGTCGAGGATCCTCTGGAGGAGTGTGTCGGGTACGTAACCAACCAGGATATGACGTGGAGGACCATCAGCAGGGAAGCGCACAAGCAAACGAGCAACACGCGAGAACCGACTTGGCGTGTGACATGGGGGGACCGTCGGAGCCATCCAATCACCTGACGCATAGTGCCGTGAACGGAAGAATGGTGGACATCATCTTGAACGGCAGGATACAGGAGAGGCCGTGCCGAGCACGAGTGAACACGAGTGCAGCGGTGGACACGACTCGCGCGGATGTGGTAGGGTTTGTTGCCGGGCCCATCGGAAGCAAGGTGGCTGCGAAGGTGCGCCAGAGAGGTCGGCGGACATGGTACCCAGCGAGCCGTTTCCAAGTGCGCAGGATGGCCCGTCAACACACCAGGAAGAAGGGCAACTGGACGAGGGACCGCCAAGACCGGCGGTACTGTTGCAGAATTTCGAAGCAGGATGGCATACGTCGTCCTACCCGGACCAAGGGACACTATCCAACAGCGATACCTAGGATCGTGCCTCCTGGAGAAGAGGTTCGATGGGTTAGTCCACCGGGGCGCAAGGGAGATGCCGCAGTGATAGTGCTGGTCGGGACGACCAGCTCTGAGGAGGGAGCAGTGTCACCGCGCCCGCCGTATCTAATTGCCGACAACCGCAGTGTCACCCATCGCATTATTGTCGGCACTACCGCAAAGGAGCCGAAGGAAAGAGACGGAGAATGGCCGCATTGTTGGGCGCTTGCCGAAAGAGAGAAAGTGATAGAGGCTTCTAGAACTGTCTGCTTTGTGTTTCACCGCTAAATAAGTGAACGTTCCGGAAGCTTCCAGGATAGTGCCTGGGAGATATAAATAGCGGTAAAGTGTGAGAAGAGTGGGTCAGACGTACGTGAAGCGTTGAGTAGTGCCGACGGAGAACAGTCAGACGTATGTGAAGGTTGAGAGTCGTGCCGACGGAGACGGACAGACGATGTTGAGAGTTGTGCCGACGGAGAAGAGTTAGTTCTTTGTGTTACGAATTCGGAGCCGTGCTGTTGGAGAATCGGAAAAGACTTTCTTGTTGTTGCAACGAGTGTACAAACTTACTGTTTACGGAAATAAAAGTGTTTCTTTATCTCGACTACATCTGTCTACTTTACACACCCACCCGAAAAGTTACAATATTAATCAAAAAGTTTAAAACTGTTTGATTATCATAGACCTTGAAAACTTGCAGATCGTCGCCAATATTTAAGTTACTCGTGTGGTTCGGTTTGGCGCGTGTCGTTGTGTTTACATCAAGTTGATGGGGTAACACGCACCTAACCTACGCCCAAGCTCAATGAAGATTAAATACCAGCCAGTTCACATGGTTCACTAAAATACTTGCATTCGCATGACTTTCTGTATCTACTTACATTACACAGTTGTGTATAGAAAAAGTCTCAAGTCGCAGTTACAAAACACAACCAGAGTTAAATGTCGGGTTCTAGGTAACAAAATATTAATTAACCATGAAAACAATAACACATAATTGTTGCGTGAAATATTAACCAACAAAAGTAATAAATAAGGTCAGTATTTTCCAACAATGCGAAATGGAATATTTATAGAGAAGGTCCCCTCTCAAACTGTCCTTGGGATGTAAACATTTTCAAACATTTTGAGTTTCTTAAAAAGTCTCTAACGTTCCATACAAGTACCAGAGGTTTATGATATTTTCATCAGAAATGAAATGTATATCTAGGATTTCCTGGGAATAGCTTTTGAATTCCTCTTCATTCTCAATTATTTTTCTATAACTGGAAGAAAAGGTTCTTGTTGTTCTTGTTCATCTTCTTACCCTGCCCGTATGCAGGACTGACATCCCCTAACACGTACAAGAATCCGAGAGCAGAAGAACGCAAGGGTTGCACAGAATGAAGACCTGCAAGCGGATGTTCATTATAAGACCGAGGAAGATGATGATATTAAATGCGGGTGAAATGGGTGATTGGAAGATGATGATGGAGCAGTTCGTGGAATGAGTTGCGAGTGAAATCGGATAACTCGGAGAAAAACCACTTAGGCGCCACATCGCCCATCACGAATACCACCTGCGGTTCCCTGGAATCGAACCCGTTAGACGAATGGTCTAACCGCTCGACCAAGCCGCAGTCAAACAAAATCTTACTGATGTGTTGCACTGACATGACTTTCTCTACTCTTGTACTAACCATTCTTACAAACTCTTATTACTATATCTTCTTCGTGTTAGTTGAGATAAACATTTGTACAGATTATCTTATTGCTTATTTCCTTGTAGGTACATGGGGAATATGGGAGCGATAGTCAGACGTTTTAAAGCTTTAAATGTTCCATTTGACAGAAGTATATATAAGTTCTCCAAAACTGACACAAACAACAAGGAATACCTCCGAAATGGTTCACTCTACAAAAAAAGATTATGCAGACATAAATTGTGTGTTTTAGCAAGATCTGCTTTTCTGTATAGTTAGATTTGGTCTATATCTTATATTTTACCAGCTATGCGAAAGTCATCCAGAATAAACTACATGGGCTACAGGCAGAAAATTCAAAATATACATTTCATTTGTCATTAATCATAATCGTTAGAGCTATTTTCAAGAAAATAAAAATCTGTGAAATTTGAGGATTTTTCTTAAAAACCTTTGTATCGCACCCTTGAAAGACATTAAAGTTAAATACCAACTTTGGTTTTTAACCGAGTTTTCGTTTTTGAGTTATGCTCTCCACGGACTGACACACAGACGGAATGTTTTTAAAAATGCCTGTTTTGGACACAGGGGGCTTCAAAATGAATATTTCTGGTGAAACCAAGGAACAAGAAGGTAGAAAAGTCATGGAATTCTACCAATGTTTTCTACATTAACGTGGAGTAGATAGAAAGCTTGGAAGAATAGTTTGTATAGGTAAACTATGTACAGCCATTAGATTGAAACAGATGAAGCGATTCTATGGAAGCAAATCCATTATTGAAGACCACTGAAGCAGGAATTTAAACGTACAAATAATTCTAGGAAAGCTGATCTGAGCAGATGAAACAAAACCAAGTGAAACGAAAGCAATAAAAGAGGATCTAATTGGCTGAAATTGCTGGTATTGTCAGTGATTGGAGCTATAGGTCGCCAGTTGAGTTACAAGTTGAGGATTGAACCTTATAGCAAAGCAAGTCAATGGAATACTCGTGCGCCTGCTAAACTGGTTCGCGCAACCGCAACGTCGACCTGAACATAACACGTGCAAGTGATCCGGGTGGGAATATACATGCATGTGTGTGGACGGTTCAGAGGTCAGTTCAAGTAAGAGTGCATTGTTGTCACATCGATATGTGCTATGTTGCACTCACATGACTTTCTCTACTCACTCTTGTACAAAACCTTATTTATCTATCTAGTTCATGTTATTCTAGATAAACCTTACTTAGAAATGATTTTATTACATAATTCCGTGTAGAAACAGCCGGCTCCAAATGTTTACCGCCCGACCCAGCGATGGCTTTACCATATTTATTTACTTTTGTGTAATAATAATAATAATAATAATAATAATAATAATAATAAAAATAATAATAATAATAATAATAATAATAATAATAATAATAATAATAATAATAATAATAATAATAATAATAATAATAATAATAATAATAATAATAATAATAATAATAATAATAATAATAATAATAATAATAATAATAATAATAATAATAATAATAATAATGTAAACCCCGCGCGACAGCCCACGAAGGGCCAAGGCCTACCGCGCAGCCGCTGCGTCCTTCACCTCTGCCCACTACAGGCGTCATAGGTGAGGTGCAGTACTGGAGGGTGGGACGTGGTCAGCGCCCCGAGCCCTCCCGGCCAGTTATGCGGTCTTCTCGACCTGGGGCCGCTACTTCTCCATCAAGTAGCTCCTCAATTGGTCCCCCGGGACCTAACGAGGCTGAGTGCACCCCGTGCCAGACCTCCCAGAGGGGATAAAATCCCCATGCTGGTACCGGGGATCGAACCCGGGTCCTCCGCGCCACAGGCAAGCGCGCTGAATAATAATAATAATAATAATAATAATAATAATAATAATAATAATAATAATAATAATAATAATAATAATAATAATAATAATAATAATAATAATAATAATAATAATAATAATAATAATAATAATAATAATAATAATAATAATAATAATAATAATAATAATCGTAATCGCAATAGTAGGTAATAACAATAAGAATAACAATAACAATAATAAATAATAATAATCATCATCATAATCATAATCATAATCATAACAACAACAATAACAATAATAATAATAATAATAATAATAATAATAATAATAATAATAATAATAATAATAATAATAATAATAATAATAATAATAATAATAATAATAATAATAATAATAATAAGAAGAAGAAGAAGAAGAAGAAGAAGAAGAAGAAGAAGAAGAATAGATAAACCGGTTGCTATGTTTTAAAGGGTGATAGACAAGGGTGAAAGCTGGGGTGGGGGGAGAAGCTAGGTCGTAACCTGTATAGGTTGATGTCTCATAGTTCTTTGAAACATGCTGTTTTGCTGTTTGCAGTACTTCTATTACTTGTGTTACGCTAAACTTTCATTTTCCTTTGCTGTTACGTTTTCCTGCTACTTCCTACAAACAGCCATTCAATGTGAAATTTCACGTCAAATACATGATTTCGTGTTCGCTGAATAAAAACAATTATTTGGAAATTTTACAGCGCACATGCGTATGTCTCCATGAATAGATTTAAAAGCGTGGTATATTAAAATTATTTAAATGTTTTAAATTTAATTTCTTTATAGATTGATATGACGCCTCTAATGCGCAATATTTACTTTCCATTCTCGCTGCGAGTTCCTTCTGGATTTATAACCTTAAAGTTGTTTTCTTTACTCTCAGATTACTTTCTTACGACCAAGTGTAAGAGAAATGTTGGAATGATATTCTCTTTGGACTCACGAACGCATTACACTCACCTTTGTAGACAGGTATGAGCTGGCAAGTCGACCTTTGAGACCACCTGGCATATCTAATACATAAGGCATCCTGGACCCCCACCCCGCGACTAGGAGCAAATAACTCAGAAAACATTTGAAGCGAGCTGTATAAAGGGAATATGAGAATACAGTGATAATGAAATGTTTTAAGAGCTGGTCGCTATGCAATGGCTCTGAACTTACGTAGTCAACAGATAATATCTGAGAAAAGTAGGTATTTAAAAACTGAAACCAATAATAATGATATAAATTGTGTTTTAACAAGATTTACACTTTTTGTGAATCTGTTACGGCTTACCACTTATACAAAAGTAACTCAAAATGAAGAGGATTTCAGAACCTATTAACAAAAAGTTTAACATATAGATTTCGTTTGACTTTATATAGATATATATTAAATCTAAGTCAATTTGATCAAAATCATCAACAATTTTTTAGAAAATCCAAATTTTCCATGTAAAGGGTAATTTTAAAGGCACATTTTCACTTTTCAATTTTTGAATCGCATCCTTGGACGATGCTCAACTAAAATATGTAACATGTGTCGTGTTTAATCTACTTCTCGTGTCTGATTTGGTTGCTTAAAGGCAGAGAGACGGACGGATAGACAGAGGGACAGACGGACAGAGAGACAGACGGACAGAGGGACACAGGGACACAGGGACAGAGAGACATAGGGACAGAGGGACAGAGGGACACAGGGACACAGGGACAGAGGGACAGAGAGACATAGGGACAGACGGACAGAGGGACAGAGGGACACAGGGACAGAGGGACACAGGGACAGAGGGACAGAGGGACACAGGGACACAGGGACAGAGGGACAGAGGGACAGAGAGACAGACGGACAGAGGGACACAGGGACACAGGGACAGAGGGACAGAGAGACATAGGGACAGAGGGACAGAGGGACACAGGGACACAGGGACACAGGGACACAGGGACAGAGAGACAGACGGACAGAGGGACAGAGGGACACAGGGACAGAGGGACACAGGGACACAGGGACACAGGGACAGAGGGACAGAGAGACATAGGGACAGAGGCACAGAGGGACACAGGGACACAGGGACAGAGGGACAGAGAGACATAGGGACAGACGGACAGAGGGACAGAGGGACACAGGGACAGAGGGACACAGGGACAGAGGGACAGAGGGACACAGGGACACAGGGACAGAGGGACAGAGGGACACAGGGACACAGGGACAGAGGGACAGAGGGACAGAGGGGCAGAGGGACACAGGGACACAGGGACAGAGGGACAGAGGGACAGAGGGACAGAGGGACGGAGGGACGGAGGGACAGAGGGACAGAGGGACAGAGGGACACAGGGACACAGGGACACAGGGACAGAGGGACAGAGGGACAGAGGGACACAGGGACACAGGGACACAGGGACACAGGGACAGAGGGACAGAGAGACATAGGGACAGAGGGACACAGGGACACAGGGACAGAGGGACAGAGAGACATAGGGACAGAGGGACAGAGGGACACAGGGACACAGGGACACAGGGACAGAGAGACATAGGGACAGACGGACAGAGGGACAGAGGGACAGAGGGACACAGGGACACAGGGACACAGGGACACAGGGACACAGGGACAGAGGGACAGAGGTTACGTATGCATAAATTACAAAAGTAAGAAAATGAAAATCTTAAAAAACAGCACAACACATAAAGTGCAATATTACTTGTTCTTTGTGCATGTTAAAAACGATAACTTTGTTTCCATTAATTGGGCCGCTACACTTTTTTAAAGTGGAAATGAATAATTTTGGGAATCACTTTACGTAGGTATATACCTAATGGATAAGACATTGTTAATGTGCAGCACTGTACAACAGGAGCAATTCTCTTCCCCCGTTTTATGAAGGATTCCCTCACAAAGGCGAGATTAGCTTTCCATTAGGAGCAAAAGAGATGAAAAGCGTAAATGAACGCACACATTTTAATCTTTTACAGAAACAACAGCCGAGCGCGTCCTCAACTAATTAAAACCTGCATTGTTGTATCAAACAACTCGGGTATTAACAATTTTTTCCTCGTCCTAATTCTATTTTTGAAAAGGGCTTACTGCACTTGCACATATTTCAGTCGAGTGCCCGTACCTACAGAAACATTACTATGGGACTCTGAGATAGCAACCTTCCAATCAGACAGAGCAAGAAAGTTAGCAATTATTCCAGTCAACATTTCGTCCTTTGACCTCCGTGAGTAAGAAGGTTTCATCTGTTACGGCCATTCTTACAAAACCTTATTCTTCTATCCACTTCATCAGACTCGGCCATTTAACCCAATGAATATTATAAAATTCGCTATATGACCCACCCTAAATACAACTGCCCTTCGGAGTTGTCTGAAAAAATGTCCAATAATACTGAGAGCATGATTCAAAAGAGAATCTGTCAGAACTTACATCAGTAAATCAACTAGTGTTCTAAAATTATTGCCATTAGAGACAATCCTACTAAATTTCTGGAACATGAATGGCTCCATATTTATACTGATGGATCATTGATATCAAACCAAGATGGAGCAGGGGCTGGAGTCACATGTCACCTCTTTTCCTATTACAAATCTTTAAGTTATGGAACTACTAACCTTGATGGAGAAATTGAAGCAATTCGAATGGCCCTACAAAATCTTTTGTACAGAAATTCACATTTTCAGCAAGCAGTTATTCTCTCAGATTCCAGGGCAGCAATTATAGCAATTACTTCCAAGTTGTCACCAAAAAACCAAACAATTATAGAATGTTGGAAAATCCTTACCCATCTAACAGCACTTCAAAAACACCTAGTCTTCCAATGGATACCAGCTCACTGTGGACTGAGTGGTAATGAGAAAGCTGATTTTCTTGCAAGAAAGGGTACCAGTAGTGTACAAAAATCTATAGTTAATCTACCATTTTATGCAGCTAAAAGATTAGTCAACTCTGAATTCCAAAAATTATTGCAAAATATTACTATGAAAAATCCAAAAATAAAACGTGGGAACTACCAAACATTCATGCAGTAATTCCTGAGTATCCTCGAAAAACAGCAGTTGCAACCTTCAGGTTGATTACAGGACATGATTGTCTGGCAAAACATTTAAACAGAATTGGGATATATTCTTCACCACTCTGTCCTCTATGTGATCTGCAAGAGGAAATGGACCAAGATCACCTTCAAATATGCCCGGCCACTTCTAGTGCCCTTCCCATCCATCAGTGAACTGTCCTCTATGTGATCTGCAAGAGGAAATGGACCAAGATCACCTTCAAATATGCCCGGCCACTTCTAGTGCCCTTCCCATCCATCAGTGAACTGTCCTCTGTGTGATGGGCAAGAGGAAATGGACCAAGATCACCTTCAAATATGCCCGGCCACTTCTAGTGCCCTTCCCATCCATCAGTGAACTGTCCTCTATCTGATCTGCAAGAGGAAATGGACCAAGACCACCTTCAAATATGCCCGGCCACTTCTAGCGCCCTTCCCATCCATCAGTGAACTGTCCTCTATGTGATCTGCAAGAGGAAATGGATCAAGACCACCTTCAAATATGCCCGGCCACTTCTAGCGCCCCTCCCATCCATCAGTGAACTGTCCTCTATGTGATCTGCAAGAGGAAATGGACCAAGATCACCTTCAAATATGCCCGGCCACTTCTAGCGCCCTTCCCATCCATCAGTGAACTGTCCTCTATGTGATCTGCAAGAGGAAATGGATCAAGACCACCTTCAAATATGCCCGGCCACTTCTAGCGCCCTTCCCATCCATCAGTGAACTGTCCTCTATGTGATCTGCAAGAGGAAATGGACCAAGATCACCTTCAAATATGCCCGGCCACTTCTAGCGCCCTTCCCATCCATCAGTGAACTGTCCTCTATGTGATGGGCAAGAGGAAATGGACCAAGATTACCTTCAAATATGCCCGGCCACTTCTAGCGCCCTTCCCATCCATCAGTGAACTGTCCTCTATGTGATGGGCAAGAGGAAATGGACCAAGATTACCTTCAAATATGCCCGGCCACTTCTAGCACCCTTCCCATCCATCAGTGAACTGTCCTCTATGTGATGGGCAAGAGGAAATGGACCAATATTACCTTCAAATATGCCCGGCCACTTCTAGCACCCTTCCCATCCATCAGTGAACTGTCCTCTATGTGATGGGCAAGAGGAAATGGACCAAGATTACCTTCAAATATGCCCGGCCACTTCTAGTGCCCTTCCCATCCATCAGTGAACTGTCCTCTATGTGATGGGCAAGAGGAAATGGATCAAGATTACCTTCAAATATGCCCGGCCACTTCTAGTGCCCTTCCCATCCATCAGTGAACTGTTCTCTATGTGATCTGCAAGAGGAAATGGACCGAGAATACCTTCAAATATGCCCGACCACTTCTAGTGCCTTTGCCATCCATCAGTGAACTGTCCTCTATGTGATCTGCAAGAGGAAATGGACTGAGACCACCTTCAAATATGCCCGGCCACTTCTAGTGCCCTTCCCATACATCAGTGAACTGTCCTCTATGTGATCTGCAAGAGGAAATGGACTGAGACCACCTTCAAATATGCCTGACCACTTCTAGTGCCTTTCCCATCCATCAGTGAACTGTCCTCTATGTGATCTGCAAGAGGAAATGGACTGAGACCACCTTCAAATATGCCCGGCCACTTCTAGTGCCTTTCCCATCCATCAGTGAAAAATATTGGAGAGCAAGAGGATTCATGACTTCATTGTCTGAAATCCAGCATTAGCTAACAACAACATTTATGTAACGGAACGGTGGAGGGATGTTCTTCACTACTAACCCAATATCAATGAAACAAAGAAAGAATAAAATATGTCTTTCGTATGTCAATGCATCATAACGGCACTCGCACTTGAAATTAAGTCATTCTGAATATCAGGTAAGTAAAGTTGCTCCAAAAACAGTTCACTTCACTAAGTGCCCTTTCAGAGAGACATCACATATTCATTTAAATATTCAATACAGGGTTGGGCAGATAAAACTGGCCAGTGTTATGACATTGATTTTAAACAAACTTCCAATGATTTGAAACAAACTTTAATGGAATAAAATAATAAAACGGAATAGAGTACATGAATGTTCATAATAAATATTAGAGGTGCCCTCCATCTGCATATAGACACTTCTGTGCACGTTTTAAGGGGTTCATGAAAACACGTAGAGGTTCTTCATGGGTGATGCTGCAGATGCAATTCCTGATGACATCCTTCAGATCAATTATATGGGGATTCTGCTCGTACACTTTTCCTTTCAAGTACTCCCATAATAAAATAACATGTGGACAAATCTGGTGATCGCGGTGGCCATCAGGTTTTGCTCACAGTGAACATCTGATGAATACGATGTGTGACATTTGCCCATCCTGTTGAAAGAAGCAGTAATGATGCTCCTCTTCGGTCGGTTGGGTATAAAATTCATCCAAGGTCAAGTAGACATCCTCGTTGACTGTGGTGTTGAAGAAGATCGGGCCGATAATGGGTTACACAGTTATAGCGCACTTGGTCGTGCAGGGGTTGCTGTTCTAGGAGTTTACGATAGATGAAGCCAAGCCTCATTACTCATTGTGAATATCAGCGGGTCCATATGAGCATCTGCAACGATTCCAACAACCATTACACGTTTAACTTTATCAGTTGTACTTGAGCAGTCGTGCGCATGAACCTGTTGAGCTCATTTCGTGCTAGGCATTCGTTTGCTCCGTAAGCTGAGGTGTCCGCGTTCTGTTCCTTGTTGTTTTAATGGATCATGTCGTACGCCATTTTTGCACTAAATCGTGACTGCTGCTTTTAGCTGCTACTGAGCGAAGCGGATATTTGTCTCTGAATAATTCTTTGTTACGTTGATGGAGCAGGTCTTTACGTATGCCTCTACAATGAATATTCGCTCTGCTATTCCATAAAGCATGCTTATTTTAAAAAAAAAAATCTGATGTGTTATACTCACATGACTTTCTCTACTCTTGTACTCACCATTCTTACAAACTCTTATTCCTATATCTTCTTCATGTTAGTTGAGATAAACATTTGTACAAATAATCTTATTGTTTATTTCCTTGTAGGTACAAGGGGAATATGGGAATATAGTAGGCTTTGAGAGGTAATCAAATCGTTTAAAGCTTTGAGATTCTGTTCTCTTTGCACGGCTAACTTATCAGAAAACGAATAACGATCTTCCATTTGGCGAAAGCTTGTTTTCCAAAACTGACACAAATAACAAGGAATATCTCTAAAATAATTCACTCTGCAAAAATATTACTTATTAATTACGTAATTGTGTGTATTAACAAGATCTACATTTTTCTATAGTAAGATTTGGTCTATCTCTTAAGGTTTACGAGTTATGCGAAAGTTATCCAGAGTAAACAGCACTACATGGGCTATAGCCAGAAAATTCAAAATATACATTTCATTTGTTATAAAAATATCTCAAACATATGGCATTTTAATCAAAATCATTAAGAGCCATTTTATAGAAAGTCAAAATTTTCGAAAAATTTTCCATGTAAAGGTTACTTTAGGGTGCAGGAATTTTCTTTGAAGTCTTCGTGTCGCATCCTTGAAAGACATTAAACTTAAATACCAACTTTGGTTTGTAACCGAGTTTTCGTTTTTGAGTTATGCTGTCCACAGACACACACAGACACACAGACCTCTTTGTAAAAGTGCTTTTTTTATTCAGGGGACTCAGGGGGCCTCAAAACATATATTTCCAGTGAAATCTCAACATTGAATTTTTGTGTACCATACAATACTTCGTCTACTTACTAAACCTAGTAGAGAAAGGTAAAAACAACACTTTACGTGTGTTTAGATCGTCTGTGAACAGTTTATATGCAACAATGAAAGAAAACAGGCGGAATATAGTATAGGCAACACAATTACATTTTAAGGAAAGAAAAAAAAAAGGAAGAAAAGAAAATAATGCCCTACATAATTTCTTTTGAAATGTTCTGAAATGAGACGGGTCGGTTTTATCTGTATAGTTGGTTGTCTTCATTCTCATTCTGACCATGAAAAGCAAGTACTTGTTTTCCTGTACAAAATGAGATAGTAAAGTTCTGTTCTTTACCACTTCATTGTTACGCTGGATTTATCCCTAACCATTTAGTTGTTTTGGTGTATTAGTATGTAGAATAGTTGTGTTTTTGGCTGCCTTATAAATGTTATTTAAATCTTCATAACCGCTGGAATTCCAAACCCACTTTTCTTTCCAAAAAAAAAGACCAACAAAACATTTATATAAGGTATTATGAGATTATGAGACAGCCAAGATTCACTTTTATAAACTTTAATGTTGAAATGCTTTACTCGTTTTTAATGCTCGTCGCTATACTGAGCGGGGGATCTGTTTTAATTCCAGATGTGATACAGAAATTTTAATGTTTGGAAATTTGTTGCGTTTGTCGATGATACAACAGTTTATTTCCATTTTCGTTGCAACAACGGCACAGAAACGAAGCTTTGTTTGCTGCTGTAGCTCTGGTTCATGTTGTGACGTCATGAATGTAGACTTCCTGTTGAATATCTTCGTCTCAGAATTCGCGCAAATCTCTAGGTATATTTGCTTAATAGTGAGTAACCAAGTGTGCAAATTATGTCTAAGTGCCTACAATAATTGAAAAGCAGACATACTAGAAGCAAAACAACCAGCGAATTATTCTCTATTCTCGACTGTAAGTGCAATAATGTTAGTGCGATTCTCGTTCACAAAAACACTTGCAGGCGCTCAACACCAGTTTCCTCCAGCTGACGACAGATGCCCTTAACATATTGCTGCATAATAGCTTTGACATTACGTTTACTCGAGAGAAAAAAAGAATAAATCATAACGATTTCCCAAATAAAGTATTAGAATGTGAAAAAACAAACCAATAAGAACAAGTAGGCATTTCATTTGGCATGAAAATATATTACACATATGGTATTCTAATTACAATCATTAGAGACATTTTTAAGAAAATCAACTTTTTCGAAAATGTATCATCTGGAGGGTAGTCTGGGGTGGAGGATTTTCTTGAAAATGCCCGTGAGATGCTCAAGTTTGGTATTTGTTATACCTTTCGTTTTTGTGTTATACTTCTTATACATAAACAGCGCATTGTAGTTGGGGGGGGGGGGGGGAGCTGGTCCTCAAAACATTTATTTCCAGTGAAATATCGATATTGAATTTTTGGTTGGAATCAAAATATCTTACTATACGTAGTGGGGAAAGTTAAAAAAAGAAAGAAAAGTAAAAGGGCTCCTCAGGTTATCCAAATTGTGGACCTCCGGCTAATGGTGCTATTTTTGCTGATTACTAATTTTGAGATTGAATTTCACGGTTCTAATGCACATCATACAAAAATAAATACCTTGTATTTTAAGAGGTAACATTTTGGATGTTCAATATTTTACGAATAGGGCAAAGGCGGGGCAAACGAACTGGCTAGTGACATTATTCAAAATGGAGGTGTACTAATTATTGCAGAACCACAAATTGATTTTAACACAAGCACTGAACATTAATTTAAACAAATTCAAAATATATTGTTCTGAAATGAGGTACAAAAAGAGAAAAAGGAAGTTGAAGCATGTTACAATGTTCTTTTGTCACATCAACTGCGACAAACGGATTCCAAATTTTTGATCAGTTTTATCACCCCTCCAAAGGGATAACTTAACATGGTACCAGTTTATGTAACTGGAGCACTGCACCCAGTTGTCTCCTTTGGCATCCCTTGCAGACGTTCTTGTTCTCATTGGTAAACTTTTTAACTACCCGGGCTTTCGCTTTAAGGCTCCTTATCAAATATATACTTAAGTAAATAGTTTAGCAGTCATATTGTTGATGTGCGCTTCCCAGGACAATTTACTGTCAATATACACACCTAAGAATTTAATATTTTCACTATGGTTTTCAAATGGAGTGCTCCTCCACCTGATGAGCATACAGTGAAGCAATTGGAGCACAGTGGACACAACTAGAGAGAAACAGGAAGGAGTGGAAAATTACAGTTTTAAGTTTAGAACAAAACACTAACATATCTTAGAACTAAAGGTGCAGTGCAGCAAACAAAACTGTAGAAAATGGAAAGACACTATTTCGGGTTTAGATTTAGAATAAAGTACAAGCAGTACACAAGAACTACTGTAAAGTTAAAACACTTGAGTTTGAGCTAGGCGCACAAGGAATAGCTCACGCTATGCATAAAACAGAATTAACCCTACTGGGGTAAGAGGCTCTTACCTGCAAAGTATTTCGTAGCTTTTACAATTTATAAATTCTAAATATTGTTAGCAAGTGTCCTGCTGCATGTCCATTTGTCGCATCCTTACCCTATATCGATGTTGTGTGGGTAATATTACAGGAGGCAGGCGCTGAAATTTCGTCGCGTTCAAGTTTCATGTAATAATAGCCATGTTATCATTGTAAAAAGAACCACACATTTCAACTGTTCTCTCCGGGAGCCACGTCGGCGAATGTCAACATAACACGATCGTGAAGCGTTTCCAACTGTACAGCTGATAAACATGAACAATTAACACTCATTTTGCTCAGTGCCCGGCCAGTTTTGGAAAGTTTCTTTTGTAAGCTCCATTTTTAATTTCAAGTTTCAAAACATGTCCTCGTTAACAATATGTATATGCAGAAGAGCGGTGTTCATGAAAAGGGAGGACGAGCAAAGGGGGACAGAAAAATAGAGGCCGCAGGAGAATTGACAAGCAGAGGGGAGGACAAACGCCAAAGACATAAACAGAGAAGTCAGAGAAAGCAGTGAAGAAAAGAGAAATCAACAGTCTGCAGGATCTGGAGAAGAGAAGCAAGGAAAAGAAAGGACAGGCCAGAGTACACAAGAGTAATAATGGGAAAGACAAGAGAAACAAAAGGACTATAAAAAATATAGACAACAGGGAAGCAAAGAAGAGATGAAAAGGAACAAAGGCAAAGAGAAAGAGAAGGAAAGAGAGAAGCAGAAGAGAGAAAGGAAGAAAGGAACAGAAGAGACAAAGGGAGAGAGAAGCAGAAGAGACAAAGGGAGAGAGAAGCAGAAGAGACAAAGGGAGAGAGAAGCAGAATAGAGAAAGGAAGAAAGGAACAGAAGAGACAAAGGGAGAGAGAAGCAGAAGAGACAAAGGGAGAGAGAAGCAGAAGAGACAAAGGGAGAGAGAAGCAGAAGAGACAAAGGGAGAGAGAAGCAGAAGAGACAAAGGGAGGGAGAAGCAGAAGAGACAAAGGGAGAGAGAAGCAGAAGAGACAAAGGGAGAGAGAAGCAGAAGAGACAAAGGGAGAGAGAAGCAGAAGAGACAAAGGGAGAGAGAAGCAGAAGAGACAAAGGGAGGGAGAAGCAGAAGAGACAAAGGAAGAGAGAAGCAGAAGAGACAAAGGGAGAGAGAAGCAGAAGAGACAAAGGGAGGGAGAAGCAGAAGAGACAAAGGGAGAGAGAAGCAGAAGAGACAAAGGGAGGGAGAAGCAGAAGAGACAAAGGGAGAGAGAAGCAGAAGAGACAAAGGGAGGGAGAAGCAGAAGAGACAAAGGGAGGGAGAAGCAGAAGAGACAAAGGGAGAGAGAAGCAGAAGAGACAAAGGGAGGGAGAAGCAGAAGAGACAAAGGGAGAGAGAAGCAGAAGAGACAAAGGGAGAGAGAAGCAGAAGAGACAAAGGGAGGGAGAAGCAGAAGAGACAAAGGGAGAGAGAAGCAGAAGAGACAAAGGGAGGGAGAAGCAGAAGAGACAAAGGGAGAGAGAAGCAGAAGAGACAAAGGGAGGGAGAAGCAGAAGAGACAAAGGGAGAGAGAAGCAGAAGAGACAAAGGGAGAGAGAAGCAGAAGAGACAAAGGGAGAGAGAAGCAGAAGAGACAAAGGAAGAGAGAAGCAGAAGAGACAAAGAGAGAGAGAAGCAGAAGAGACAAAGGGAGAGAGAAGCAGAAGAGACAAAGGGAGAGAGAAGCAGAAGAGACAAAGGGAGAGAGAAGCAGAAGAGACAAAGGGAGGGAGAAGCAGAAGAGACAAAGGGAGAGAGAAGCAGAAGAGACAAAGGGAGAGAGAAGCAGAAGAGACAAAGGGAGAGAGAAGCAGAAGAGACAAAGGGAGGGAGAAGCAGAAGAGACAAAGGGAGGGAGAAGCAGAAGAGACAAAGGGAGGGAGAAGCAGAAGAGACAAAGGGAGGGAGAAGCAGAAGAGACAAAGGGAGAGAGAAGCAGAAGAGACAAAGGGAGGGAGAAGCAGAAGAGACAAAGGGAGAGAGAAGCAGAAGAGACAAAGGGAGAGAGAAGCAGAAGAGACAAAGGGACAGAGAAGCAGAAGAGACAAAGGGAGAGAGAAGCAGAAGAGACAAAGGGAGAGAGAAGCAGAAGAGACAAAGGGACAGAGAAGCAGAAGAGACAAAGGGAGGGAGAAGCAGAAGAGACAAAGGGAGAGAGAAGCAGAAGAGACAAAGGGACAGAGAAACAGAAGAGACAAAGGGAGAGAGAAGCAGAAGAGACAAAGGGAGAGAGAAGCAGAAGAGACAAAGGGAGAGAGAAGCAGAAGAGATAAAGGGAGATAGAAGCAGAAGAGACAAAGGGAGGGAGAAGCAGAAGACACAAAGGGACAGAGAAGCAGAAGAGACAAAGGGAGGGAGAAGCAGAAGAGACAAAGGGAGGGAGAAGCAGAAGAGACAAAGGGAGGGAGAAGCAGAAGAGACAAAGGGAGGGAGAAGCAGAAGAGACAAAGGGAGGGAGAAGCAGAAGAGACAAAGGGACAGAGAAGCAGAAGAGACAAAGGGACAGAGAAGCAGAAGAGACAAAGGGAGGGAGAAGCAGAAGAGACAAAGGGAGGGAGAAGCAGAAGAGACAAAGGGAGGGAGAAGCAGAAGAGACAAAGGGAGGGAGAAGCAGAAGAGACAAAGGGAGGGAGAAGCAGAAGAGACAAAGGGAGGGAGAAGCAGAAGAGACAAAGGGAGGGAGAAGCAGAAGAGACAAAGGGACAGAGAAGCAGAAGAGACAAAGGGAGGGAGAAGCAGAAGAGACAAAGGGAGGGAGAAGCAGAAGAGACAAAGGGAGGGAGAAGCAGAAGAGACAAAGGGAGGGAGAAGCAGAAGAGACAAAGGGAGAGAGAAGCAGAAGAGACAAAGGGAGGGAGAAGCAGAAGAGACAAAGGGAGAGAGAAGCAGAAGAGACAAAGGGAGAGAGAAGCAGAAGAGACAAAGGGAGGGAGAAGCAGAAGAGACAAAGGGAGAGAGAAGCAGAAGAGACAAAGGGAGATAGAAGCAGAAGAGACAAAGGGAGAGAGAAGCAGAAGAGACAAAGGGACAGAGAAGCAGAAGAGACAAAGGGAGAGAGAAGCAGAAGAGACAAAGGGAGGGAGAAGCAGAAGAGACAAAGGGAGAGAGAAGCAGAAGAGACAAAGGGAGAGAGAAGCAGAAGAGACAAAGGGAGAGAGAAGCAGAAGAGACAAAGGGAGGGAGAAGCAGAAGAGACAAAGGGAGAGAGAAGCAGAAGAGACAAAGGGAGAGAGAAGCAGAAGAGACAAAGGGAGGGAGAAGCAGAAGAGACAAAGGGAGAGAGAAGCAGAAGAGACAAAGGGAGGGAGAAGCAGAAGAGACAAAGGGAGGGAGAAGCAGAAGAGACAAAGGGAGAGAGAAGCAGAAGAGACAAAGGGAGAGAGAAGCAGAAGAGACAAAGGGAGGGAGAAGCAGAAGAGACAAAGGGAGATAGAAGCAGAAGAGACAAAGGGAGAGAGAAGCAGAAGAGACAAAGGGAGGGAGAAGCAGAAGACACAAAGGGAGATAGAAGCAGAAGAGACAAAGGGAGAGAGAAGCAGAAGAGACAAAGGGACAGATAAGCAGAAGAGACAAAGGGAGAGAGAAGCAGAAGAGACAAAGGAAGAGAGAAGCAGAAGAGACAAAGGGAGAGAGAAGCAGAAGAGACAAAGGAAGAGAGAAGCAGAAGAAACAAAGGGAGAGAGAAGCAGAAGAGACAAAGGGACAGAGAAGCAGAAGAGACAAAGGAAGAGAGAAGCAGAAGAGACAAAGGAAGAGAGAAGCAGAAGAGACAAAGGGAGAGAGAAGCAGAAGAGACAAAGGAAGAGAGAAGCAGAAGAAACAAAGGAAGAGAGAAGCAGAAGAGACAAAGGGACAGAGAAGCAGAAGAGACAAAGGAAGAGAGAAGCAGAAGAGACAAAGGGAGAGAGAAGCAGAAGAGACAAAGGAACAGAGAAGCAGAAGAGACAAAGGAAGAGAGAAGCAGAAGAGACAAAGGAAGAGAGAAGCAGAAGAGACAAAGGGACAGAGAAGCAGAAGAGACAAAGGGACAGAGAAGCAGAAGAGACAAAGGGACAGAGAAGCAGAAGAGACAAAGGAGGAGAGAAGCAGAAGAGACAAAGGAACAGAGAAGCAGAAGAGACAAAGGGACAGAGAAGCAGAAGAGACAAAGGAAGAGAGAAGCAGAAGAGACAAAGGGACAGAGAAGCAGAAGAGACAAATGGAGAGAGAAGCAGAAGAGACAAAGGGAGGGAGAAGCAGAAGAGAGAAAGGGAGGGAGAAGCAGAAGAGACAAAGGGAGGGAGAGAAGTAAGGACCGGGGAGGGGAGTGGAGGGGCGAAAGCCACACAAATTGCCCCCAGCTTTATTGTATGCACTACAGGTTCCCAATCAGCACATAATACAGGACGGGGAAGCCCTACACTGCTCTGCCTTTTATTAAAGGAATCCCCAGTCCAATAAATTTTCCTACCCTCAACCCTCACAAGGGGGTTAATAACTGGGCAAAACGCCCCCTCTATAAACATTTGTTTCTGCATGGACTGGCCTCTCTCCGTTTTCTAACATCAGCCCAACTTGCCAACAACGTCATCATTCTTTTGTTCCGGTAGGTAGGTAGGTATATCGCCCTAACTTCTGAAGCCATATCGGCGAACAGTTGCTCACTCGTTTTCGTATTGGTGTAGCTTCTTTTAGTTTTCTTTAGAAACATTCACTTCACACAGTTGACACTCGCATTCACACCTCCAGACTCTAGCGACTAAGGGGAAAACCCTAGGTAAAGAAAATGTTCCATAATCCAGCCGGGAATCGAATATCGCACCCTTGGATCTCATGTCTTGCAGCATTTAGCAGATAGTAAACGTACACGAACAATTTCTAGACAAGCTATTTTAGGTGAAGCAGCATTCTCTTTACATATCCTAGGTTCAAAAAGTTTCCGAATATTATGCAGTTTTATGCAAAACTCTTCATTCGTGTGATATTCGTTTATATACATGGGGAACTCCAGAGCTCAGAAATTTTCTTACGACATACAGAAATTTTGAAACACCAGAATAATCCTATTTGAAAATTGCATGTGCCTAGTTGTTGCAAAGAAATGCTAAAAATATTTGAGTACGATGTGGGGGGGAAAAAAAAATTATGATGTGTTCCACTCACATGACTTTCTCTACTCTTGTACTAACCATACTTACAAACTCTTATTACTATATCTTCTTCATGTTAATACAGATATCTGATGTGTTGCACTCACATGACTTTCTCTACTCTTGTACTAACCATTCTTACAAACTCTTATTCCTATATCTTCTTCATGTTAATACAGATATCTGATGTGTTACACTCACATGACTTTCTCTACTCTTGTACTAACCATACTTACAAACTCTTATTCCTATATCTTCTTCATGTTAATACAAATATCTGATGTGTTACATTCACATTACTTTCTCTACTCTTGTACTAACCATTCTTACAAACTCTTATTACTATATCTTCTTCATGTTAATACAGATATCTGATGTGTTGCACTCACATGACTTTCTCTACTCTTGTACTAACTATTCTTACAAACTCTTATTCCTGTATCTTCTTCATGTTAATACAGATATCTGATGTGTTACATTCACATTACGTTCTCTACTCTTGTACTAACCATTCTTACAAACTCTTATTACTATATCTTCTTCATGTTAATACAGATATCTGATGTGTTGCACTCACATGACTTTCTCTACTCTTGTACTAACTATTCTTACAAGCTCTTATTCCTATATCTTCTTCATGTTAATACAGATATCTGATGTGTTACACTCACATGACTTTCTCTACTCTTGTACTAACCATTCTTCCAAACTCTTATTACTATATCTTCTTCATGTTAATACAGATATCTGATGTGTTGCACTCACATGACTTTCTCTACTCTTGTACTAACTATTCTTACAAACTCTTATTCCTGTATCTTCTTCATGTTAATACAGATATCTGATGTGTTGCACTCACATGACTTTCTCTACCCTTGTACTAACCATTCTTACAAACTCTTATTCCTATATCTTCTTCATGTTAGTTGAGATAAGCATTTGTACAAATTATCTTATTGCTTATTTCCTTGTAGGTACATGGGGAATATGGGAATACAGTAGGCTTTGAGCGATAGTCAATTCTTTTAAAGCTTTGGGATGCCGTTCTCTTTGGAAAGGCAAGACATAAACAAGTGTATAACGATCTTCTATTTGAGAAAATGTTAAGTACTGCAAAGCTGACACAAATAACAGGGAATATCTTCGAAATGGTGCACTCCAAAAGGGGGGGGGGGGGGGGGAAGCGTATAACTTGTCTATTTTAAGATCGACATTATTTTCCTTTTTTTATAGTAAAATTTGCTCTATCTCTTACGGCTTATCATACGTAGAATACACGACTACATATGCTATAGCCAGACAATTTCAAATATACCTATATTTCATTTATCATAACAATATCTGAAACATAAGGCATTTTAATCAAAATCGTTTGAGCAATTGGCATGGTTGAGAAACTAAAAATGTTCAAAAAATTTTCCATGTAAAGGGTAGTTTAGGGGGAAGAAAGTTTCTTCAAAATCTCGATGTCAGATTCTTAAAAGTTATTAAACTTAAATACCAACTTTGGTTTCTATCCGAGTTTTCGTTTTTGAGCTGTTCTTTACACACACACACACACACACACACACACACACACACACACACACACACACACACACTCTCTCTCACACACACACACACACACACACACACACACGCACGCACACACACACACGCACACATACGGACATTGTTTCTAAAAATGGACTCAGAGGGCATCAAAACATAAATTTCCGCTGAAATATCGACATCGAAATTTTGAAGCGAATAGTACAGTTCTCCTACGTAGAGAAAGTAAAACCACTGGGTAGGCATTAGCGACTCACCAGGCTCTAGCGGTAAGAAGTGGTAGGTGTGCTAGAACATAATGAAATGCTTTCCAAGCGGCGTTGTCTATTAGCATGTGGGTCAATCCACGTCAAATCGCACACCCGTAAAACACGACTTTTTCGTAGGAGGTTCAAAATTTTTTATGAATAATAGGCATCAAATAAGGAGACCCGTATTTTTTTTTTTTATTTCCGTATTTTTAAATTACTTGTTTAGTTATGGCTATTAGAAACTAAGCAATTTCTGCGCACACCGTAATATAAAATCACTTGTTACTCTAAGGCCATATAGAGTTGAGAGTTGGGGTTTGGCGCACTGGAAAGGTAAAATACAACACTTTTAACAACGTTCGATCAATCATTATTACACACAAATTTTGGACTGTTTTTTGATGGTATATTTTGTAAAACCAAAAATAAAATTTAAATCGATGAGTTAAAAATCTAAACAAATACACACGTATTCCCTAACATTTTATCTATAAAATAAGATGTTGAAAACTATGGAGCTTGCATTAGTGCATTTGCTACAATTTTTTTTTCTTCTGGAGGCCTGCAAGCGCACACGAACGAGTAACAAGCCAGATGACTGCAGACAGTCTGCGAATTGCCGCGTCAGCTATGCTACTCACATAACTTCTTACTAAGGCAGTACAGTCCGTGCAGAAGAATGTCTCCTTCTTTCTGATACTCCTGTGGCATCTGATACGTGCTTTTCAACTTTCGAATTTTTTTGAAAAAATCTTCTGATGTAAACAATTCTTTGCGTTTAGCTTCTTCCTTCATGTACGTCCATACATTTGAAATACTTTCTCTACTCTGACTGTGTAATGTTTTTGGTCCCTAATTTAGAACGTACAGGTGGCATAATTGATTTACGCTATGATCAAGTTCACTATATTCACTCTTTATCGCAAAGATCTATGTCTTCAACTGCACGCTGCACTAAACAGCACCTTTGAATTAGCAAGACTGTCTCAGATCATGCAAACATCACTACCTTCCCCCTCCCTCACCATGTAGTGCATGGTTTCATTCACAGAATTGTACAATATGAGCTGATGAAACAGACAAAAGCTATGGATTCGCCAACAGTTTAAAATGCATATTTTAAGAACATTTTGAAGATGCTAATGGGGTACATATAATAGTGTCAGCTAGCAGTGTTCTCCTTACTGTACTGTTGTAAAGTTCATGGGTCCTCAAGCAGTTGACAGTCGTCCTAATGGAACGTGCAAATTGTGTGTGGTTACGGTAGCCGTGCCACGCGAGTGCGCTGCACTGATTTGCAAGTAAGTTAATTACAACTGAACTATTAGAGACTCCATTCTGATTTTTTCTGAGAATATTGAATAAACTTCATTGTATTTTCAGTTTTTTTTCCAGATTTTTAAATGGTCGACTTTATGTTATTATCTAACTTCAAAGCTTTAATCGTATAAAATATAATACTAATAATAGTTAATAAAATTTTCTAATAAATACCTCACGAAATACTGCAATTTATCTTTAATTTGAGCCAAAGATCAAGTAATTTGCTTCATTACAATCGGAGGTATGATTGATAGAAGAGTAAGGAGCGCGCGATTTTTGGGACATTTCAAAAATTAACATCTGCCAAAATAAATTTTTTATATAAAAGGAAGAAACACGGGTCAAATATATTTTGTTCCAAAACACCCAAAAAAAATTCAATAAAATCTGAGAGATCAAGGTCATTTTTTGCCATATTTTGTTCGATTTGACGTGGAATGACTCATGTAGAGAAATATCAACATGGCTCGTTCATTCAGTGAGCATCTGCAGTCGTTATGGCCGAATGGGCCATAGTGATAGTGCCCAGGCAGCCAAAGCTTCCCATCTTGTATGGTACATGGTTTACACAGAATATGTGAGAAGATACGTACATTTATCCTAAAGTGGAGAAGCTGATCTCTTGTTTGGGAGAGGCGATATAGTCTGTAGGGCGTCGAGTTATAAGCCTTGATGGGCAGGTATTAATAACAAGCCCTTAATTCTGTACATGAGCATCCGATTGTCCACTGCCCTCCCAAGGGTGTATCAATTGCCCTACAAGTGCGCGCGCGAATTAACCAAGTTGAGTGAGTTAACTTGCTAACAAGTTCATTTAAAGCAACCTAACGTCACACGGGTGTTAGTACAGCGATCTTTGAATAGTGGCGGTTACTCACACATCACTTACCAAAGCAATCACAGCTCTAAAGCCACTTACCATCAATTCAACTTGCTCTGCGATTGTCTACAGCACCACACAAAATGTTCCGTGCATTTTGTATCGTTTCTTCGGTCTTTTCACTTTACCTTTGGCTGGATATCGCAGCTATAAGGGGGGAAAGCGGGGAGGTTGGTGCCTTAGCTCTTTCTCAAAACGCCCTAGTAACACATGCTTAGAATCACATTAATTATTAAAGCAAATAATTAAAGCAAATGGAAACAGAAATATTAAAAATCTGATGTGTTACACTCACATGGCTTTCTCTACTCTTGCACCAACCGTTCTTACAAAGTCTTATTCCTATATCTGCTTCGTGTTAGTTGAGATAAACATTTGCACAAATTATCTTGTTGTTTGTTTCCCTGTAGGTACAAGGGGAATATTACAATACAGTAGGCTTTGAGTAATACTCAAATCTTTTAAAGCTTTCAAATTCCGTTCTTTTTGCACGGCTAACATAAAAAATAAATAAAGATGTTTCATTTGACAAAACTGTAAGTTCTCCTAAACTCACACAAATAACAACGAATATCTCCGAAATGGTTCACTGTACCAAAAAAAAAAAAAAAAAAAAAAAAAAAAAAAAAAAAAAATATGTGTGCTTTAGCAAGATATACACTTTTTGTATAGTAAGACTTAGTCTATCTTACCAAGTCATGCACAGGAAACAGGACTACATAGGCTATAGTCGGAAAAATCAAGACATACATTTCATTTGTCATAAGAATATGTCAAACATATGACATTTTAATCAAAACCGTTATAGCTATTTTCAAGAAAATCAAAATTTTGGGAAAATTTTCTACGTTAAGGCTAGTTTAGGGTGGAGGGATTTTCTTCAAAATCTTCGAGTCGTATCCTTGAAAGACAATAATCTTAAATACCAACTTTGGCTCCTAAGCGACTTTTCGTTTTCGAGTTATGCTGTCTACAGTCTAACAGACAGAAACACAGGCGTGCGCGCGCGCGCGCGCGCACACACACACACACACACACACACACACACACACACAAACACACACACAGAGACACACACATACATGCGGACCTTTTTCTAAAAATGCTATTTTTTGGATTCAGGGGGTCTCAAAACATATTTCCGGTGAAATGTCGACGTCAAACTTTTGGTTAGAATACAATACTTCGACTAGTATACGTAGTAGGAAAATTAAAAAATTACACAAGATGAGTATAAACTATTGCTAAAGTAAAACAAGGGAATTTAATCAAAACGTTAGAGTCATTTTTAAGAAAATAAACCCATTAGGAAAAGTTAGAGATAAATGCTTTTATTGGAAATATCCGTGTCGTGTTTTAAGAGTATGCTGGACTTATAATAGTATGTTTGGTATTCGATCGATTTTTAGTTTGTGGATTCTGTGTGTTCTTATCTCTGTGGTACAGCCTCACATTCCACTAAACTATTTCGCTGTTCCCTCGGCTCGTAAACACGGGTTTCTATTTGAATTAACTCCATACGTAGTGTTCACAAGGCTAATTAATCATTTGCCTGTAAAATTTATTGTAAAAATTGCGTTTCACTTCTTTAGGGTTTCATTTTGAACCCAAAATTTAACTGTGGCTTATTTGTGACTTAAGTGCTTATACCAGACAGGTTGTGGTCCTTTGAATGAGAGATTTGCTGGGACATCCCGATAGTTTAGTACAGTGGATATGACGTAACGAAACCTTGATAAGGAGAAATGCGCGACAGTTCCCTATTGGACGGCCACCTTGTCACTCCAACTGTCTGTCATCTGTTTATACATTCACTGCGATGTGCACTCCTAGAGAGGTTGTTACATACTGGAGTCAGTAATAAGGAAATTGTCGCCCTGCAATAGGCGTAATGATACTTACGGTGCGTTTATGAAAATTGTCCTCTGTGCACCCTGCAGATTTGCATCAGCTCACTTAGAGTAAATAGAGGAAGTATTGTATAACACATCTGTCGCCCGCATCCCCGAGCTTTCTCCGGCTCACCAAGCGAATGTCCCTCGTACCGTTAGCTTTATTTCAGGGTTGGAAGCGTCGGCGATCGTCGCGACTACAGCACGACAGCGCCCTGGAAACATCGTCCCCCGGATTGGAAGGTAAGACCCTTGTTCCCGGGATCCACCTGACATGGTACAAGCTCGAGGGGGGGGGGGGTGTTTGAATCTGGGAAAATGTAGGGACCCTGCCCTCTGCTCTGTCGTGACATCGTTCCGACCGCGGTACCCCGTCAGGTCGTGGTGCTAAGCCCCTTTGCAAGTTGGCATACAGTCATTCTATTGCACCCAAAAATTCCATACAGAGATTTCATAGGACATACAAGTTTTGGGACTTTGTAAATCAAATAATTAGAATAAGGCCTTTGAGTGTGTGTATGTCTGTGCCTGTGTGTGTATGTGTGTGCGAGTGTGTGCCTGTGTGTATGTGTGTATGTGTATGTGTGTGCCTGTGTGTGTATGTGTGTGTATGTGTATGTGTGTGTATGTGTGTGCCTGTGTGTGTATGTGTGTATGTGTATGTGTGTGTATGTGTATGTGTGTGCCTGTGTGTGTGTGCCTGTGTGTGTATGTGTGTGCGAGTGTGTGCCTGTGTGTATGTGTGTATGTGTATGTGTGTGCCTGTGTGTATGTGTGTGCCTGTGTGTGTATGTGTGTGCCTGTGTGTGTATGTGTGTGCGAGTGTGTGCCTGTGTGTATGTGTGTATGTGAATGTGTGTGCCTGTGTGTGTATATGTGTGCCTGTGTGTGTATGTGTGTGCCTGTATGTGTATGTGTGTATGTGTATGTGTGTGTATGTGTATGTGTGTATGTGTATGTGTGTGTATGTGTGTATGTGTGTGTATGTGTATGTGTGTGTATGTGTGTGCCTGTGTGTGTATGTGTGTATGTGTATGTGTGTGTATGTGTATGTGTGTGCCTGTGTGTATGTGTGTACCTGTGTGTGTCTGTGTGTATGTGTGTATGTGTATGTGTGTGTATGTGTATGTGTGTGCCTGTGTGTGTGTGCCTGTGTGTGTATGTGTGTGCGAGTGTGTGCCTGTGTGTATGTGTGTATGTGTATGTGTGTGCCTGTGTGTATGTGTGTGCCTGTGTGTGTATGTGTGTGCCTGTGTGTGTATGTGTGTGCGAGTGTGTGCCTGTGTGTATGTGTGTATGTGAATGTGTGTGCCTGTGTGTGTATGTGTGTGCCTGTGTGTGTATGTGTGTGCCTGTATGTGTATGTGTGTATGTGTATGTGTGTGTATGTGTATGTGTGTATGTGTATGTGTGTGTATGTGTGTGTATGTGTGTGTATGTGTATGTGTGTATGTGTGTGCCTGTGTGTGTATGTGTGTATGTGTATGTGTGTGTATGTGTATGTGTGTGCCTGTGTGTATGTGTGTACCTGTGTGTGTCTGTGTGTATGTGTGTGCGAGTGTGTGCCTGTGTGTATGTGTGTATGTGTATGTGTGTGCCTGTGTGTGTATGTGTGTGCCTGTGTGTGTATGTGTGTGCCTGTGTGTATGTGTGTATGTGTATGTGTGTGTATGTGTATGTGTGTATGTGTGTGCCTGTGTGTGTATGTGTGTATGTGTATGTGTGTGTATGTGTATGTGTGTGTGCCTGTGTGTGTATGTGTGTGCCTGTGTGTGTATGTGTGTATGTGTATGTGTGTATGTGTATGTGTATGTGTGTGCATGTGTGTGTATGTGTGTGCGAGTGTGTGTGTGTATGTGTGTGTATGTGTGTGTGCCTGTGTGTGTATGTGTGTGTATGTGTGTATGTGTGTATGTGTGTATGTGTATGTGTGTGTATGTGTGTGTATATGTGTATGTGTGTATGTGTGTATGTGTGCCTGTGTGTGTATGTGTGTGTATGTGTGTATGTGTGTATGTGTGTATGTGTGTGTATGTGTGTGTATGTGTGTATGTGTATGTGTGTATGTGTGTGCCTGTGTGTGTATGTATGTGTATGTGTGTATGTGTGTGTATGTGTGTATGTGTGTGTATGTGTGTGTATGTATGTGTGTATGTGTGTATGTGTGTGCCTGTGTGTGTATGTGTGTATGTGTATGTGTGTGTATGTGTGTGTATGTGTGTGTATGTGTGTGTATGTGTGTGTATGTGTGTATGTGTGTGTATGTGTATGTGTGTATGTGTATGTGTGTATATGTGTGTGTATGTGTGTGCCTGTGTGTGTATGTGTGTATGTGTATGTATGTGTATGTGTGTATGTGTGTGCCTGTGTGTGTATGTGTATGTGTGTGTGTGTATGTGTATGTCTGTCGGACTATGGACAGTATAACTCCAAAACGAAACTTCGATTAAAAAGCAAAGATGGTAATTAACTTTAATGTTTTTCAAGGATGCGACACGAAGTTTTTGAAGAACATTGTTGCACCCTAAACTGCCCTTTACATGGAAAATGTTTCAAGAACTTAAGTTCTCTTGAGAATGGCTCTAGCGGTTAAGATTAAAATGAAATATGATGTATTTCTATGGCAAATGACATTTATATTTTGAATTTTCTGGCTATAGCCCAAGTAGTCCCATTTACTTTGGATGACTTTTGCGAAGTTGGTAAACCGTAAGAGATAGAACAAATCTTACTATACAGAAATGTCGATCTCGCTAAGACACACATTTTATGTTGAAATAATTTCTTTTTGTAGGCTGAACCATTTCGGAGATATTCCTTCTTATTTGTGTCAGTTTCGGAAAACAGACTTCCGTCAAAGGCAACATCATTGTTCATTTGTTTATATGTTAGTCGTGCAAGAGAACGGAATCTGTTTTAAAGCTTTGACTATCGTTCAAAGTCTACTGTATTCCCCTTATACCTACAAGGAAATAAGCAAGATAATTTCTGCAAATGTTTATCTCAATTAACACGGAGAAGATATAGTAATAAGAGTTTGTAAGAATGGTTAGTACAAAAGCAGAGAAAGTCATGTGAGTGCAGCACATCAGATTTTTTCTATGTAGTTCATGTTAATAATTTTTACAGAGAGAGGTATAATTAACTGGCTTTGAAATTCAATATCACACGTCCATGAAAACGATTTCCAAGAATAATTTGTATAGAGCCAGTAGGTGCGCTATTGTTCCCAGCGAGCTATAAACAGCCATGTGGTTATTAGCAAGAAGTGACTGGATTCAGCGCTGACAACGTTAATAAAGGTGACAGGGGAGGGGATGATGGGATGTTGAGGGATGGGGAGGGGCGGTTGGGTAAGCCGAAAGGGGCATCGCGGCGACGAACAACAAGTAGTAACACGCTGTCGACGGTAGTGGTAGCGTCTGTGTGTCTCTTGTTGCAACCGTGCGACGTAAGGTGACTGGGGTATCTATCTAGGTATGTACCTCTCTCTACAAATGCTTTAATCACACATTAGAGAGTTTACAGTACACTTAAGTGATAGTCAAATATTTTAAGCTTTTATATTCTGTTCTCTTTGCACGTAGACCATATAGAAAAAAATCTGATGTGTTAAACTCACATGACTTTCTCTACTCGTGTACTAAACATTCTTACGAACTCTTATTCCTATATCTTCTTCGTGTTAGTTGAGATAAACATTTGTACAAATTATCTTATTGCTAATTTCCTTGTAGGTACAAGGGGAATATTAGAATACAGTAGGCTTTGTGTAATACTAAAATTTTTTAAAGGTTTGAGATCCCGTTCTCTTTCCACGGCTAACATATGTAAAATGTAATGTAAACCCCGCGCGACAGCCCACGAAGGGCCAAGGCCTACCGCCCAGCCGCTGCGTCCCCCACCTCTGCCCACTACAGGAGTCATACGGATAACATATAAAAAGTGAATAAGGATGATCCGTATGACAGAAGTATAAGTTCTGCAAAACTCACACAAATAACAAGGAATATCTCTGAAATGGTTCACTCTAAAAGAAAAAAAAAATACTGAGAGATAAATTGTGTGTTTCAGCAAAAACTACATTTTTGTACAGTAAGAGTTTGTCTATCTCTTACGGTTTACGAGTTATTCTAAAGTCACCCAGAGCAAACTGAACTACATAAGCTATAGTCAGAAAATTCAAAATATACATTTCATTTTTCATTAAATATCTCAAACATATCCCATCTTAATGAAAATCGTTAGAGTCATTTTCAAGAATTTAAAAATTTTCAAAAAATTCGTCATGTAAAGGGTAGTTTACGGTGAGGAGTTTTCTTAAAAAAATCTTTGTGTCGCATCCTTGAAACATATGCAACTTAAATACCGCGTGCTAGGCTGTTCACAGACTGACACACAAACACACGGACCTTTTTCTGAAAATGGTTACATTTGGATTCAGAGACCTGAAATTTGCATTTTCAGTGAAATCTCGTTCTCAGATTTTTGGGCAGAATCCAGTGCTTCGTGTATTTCTGTAAGTGCCTACCTAGTGCAGAAAATGAAACTTGCATTTTCTTGTTCTTGTAAAACTCGGTGAGTTTGAAAACTTTCGTGCCACTTGCTTGCATGGTGAACTTAAATACAGGATCGATTGTGTTAGTGACTGGCACTATTCAGATATACACATAGAGCACTTCCTAGATTCAGGAGACGTGAAAACACGTGTTGTGGATGGCATTTGACTCGAATTAAACTAGATATACACATAGAGCACTTCCTAGATTCAGGAGACGTGAAAACACGTGTTGTGGATGGTAGTTTGACTGGAATTAAACTAGATATACACATAGAGCACTTCCTAGATTCAGGAGAAGTGAAAACACGTGTTGTGGATGGTAGTTTGACTGGAATTAAACTAGATATACACATAGACCACTTCCTAGATACAGGAGACGTGAAAACACGTGTTGTGGATGGTAGTTTGACTGGAATTAAACTAGATATACACATAGAGCACTTCCTAGATTCAGGAGACGTGAAAACACGTGTTGTGAATGGTAGTTTGACTGGAATTAAACTAGATATACACATAGAGTACTTCCTAGATACAGGAGACGTGAAAACACGTGTTGTGGATGGTAGTTTGACTGGAATTAAACTAGATATACACATAGAGTACTTCCTAGATACAGGAGACGTGAAAACACGTGTTGTGGATGGTAGTTTGACTGGAATTAAACTAGATATACACATAGAGTACTTCCTAGATACAGGAGACGTGAAAACACGTGTTGTGGATGGTAGTTTGACTGGAATTATACTAGATATACACATAGAGCACTTCCTAGATTCAGGAGACATGAAAACACGTGTTGTGGATGGTAGTTTGACTGGAATTAAACTAGATATACACATAGAGTACTTCCTAGATTCAGGAGACGTGAAAACACGTGTTGTGAATGGTAGTTTGACTGGAATTAAACTAGATATACACATAGAGTACTTCCTAGATTCAGGAGACGTGAAAACACGTGTTGTGGATGGTAGTATGACTGGAATTAAACTAGATATACACATACACCACTTCCTAGATTCAGGAGACGTGAAAACACGTGTTGTGGATGGTAGTATGACTGGAATTAAACTAGATATACACATAGAGCACTTCCTAGATTCAGGAGAAGTGAAAACACGTGTTGTGGATGGTAGTTTGACTGGAATTAAACTAGATATACACATACACCACTTCCTAGATTCAGGAGAAGTGAAAACACGTGTTGTGGATGGTAGTATGACTGGAATTAAACTAGATATACACATAGAGCACTTCCTAGATTCAGGAGAAGTGAAAACACGTGTTGTGGATGGTAGTTTGACTGGAATTAAACTAGATATACACATAGAGCACTTCCTAGATTCAGGAGACGTGAAAACACGTGTTGTGGATGGTAGTTTGACTGGAATTAAACTAGATATACACATAGAGCACTTCCTAGATTCAGGAGACGTGAAAACACGTGTTGTGGATGGTAGTATGACTGGAATTAAACTAGATATAAACATAGAGCACTTCCTAGATTCAGGAGAAGTGAAAACACGTGTTGTGGATGGTAGTTTGACTGGAATTAAACTAGATATACACATAGAGCACTTCCTAGATTCAGGAGACGTGAAAACACGTGTTGTGGATGGTAGTTTGACTGGAATTAAACTAGATATACACATAGAGCACTTCCTAGATACAGGAGACGTGAAAACACGTGTTGTGGATGGTAGTTTGACTGGAATTAAACTAGATATACACATAGAGCACTTCGTAGATTCAGGAGACATGAAAACACGTGTTGTGGATGGTAGTTTGACTGGAATTAAACTAGATATAAACATAGAGCACTTCCTAGATTCAGGAGAAGTGAAAACACGTGTTGTGGATGGTAGTTTGACTGGAATTAAACTAGATATACACATACACCACTTCCTAGATTCAGGAGAAGTGAAAACACGTGTTGTGGATGGTAGTATGACTGGAATTAAACTAGATATACACATAGAGCACTTCCTAGATTCAGGAGAAGTGAAAACACGTGTTGTGGATGGTAGTTTGACTGGAATTAAACTAAATATACACATACACCACTTCCTAGATACAGGAGACGTGAAAACACGTGTTGTGGATGGTAGTTTGACTGGAATTAAACTAGATATACACATAGAGCACTTCCTAGATACAGGAGACGTGAAAACACGTGTTTTGGATGGTAGTTTGACTGGAATTAAACTAGATATACACATAGAGCACTTCCTAGATTCAGGAGAACTGAAAACACGTGTTGTGGATGGTAGTTTGACTGGAATTAAACTAGATATACACATACACCACATCCTAGATTCAGGAGACGTGAAAACACGTGTTGTGGATGGTAGTTTGACTGGAATTACACTAGATATACACATAGAGCACTTCCTAGATACAGGAGACATGAAAACACGTGTTGTGGATGGTAGTATGACTGGAATTAAACTAGATATACACATAGAGCACTTCCTAGATACAGGAGACGTGAAAACACGTGTTGTGGATGGTAGTTTGACTGGAATTAAACTAGATATACACATAGAGCACTTCCTAGATACAGGAGACGTGAAAACACGTGTTGTGGATGGTAGTTTGACTGGAATTAAACTAGATATAGACATAGAGCACTTCCTAGATTCAGGAGACGTGAAAACACGTGTTGTGGATGGTAGTTTGACTGGAATTAAACTAGATATACACATAGAGCACTTCCTAGATTCAGGAGACGTGAAAACACGTGTTGTGGATGGTAGTATGACTGGAATTAAACTAGATATACACATACACCACTTCCTAGATTCAGGAGACGTGAAAACACGTGTTGTGGATGGTAGTTTGACTGGAATTAAACTAGATATACACATAGAGCACTTCCTAGATTCAGGAGACGTGAAAACACGTGTTGTGGATGGTAGTTTGACTGGAATTAAACTAGATATACACATAGAGCACTTCCTAGATTCAGGAGACGTGAAAACACGTGTTGTGGATGGTAGTTTGACTGGAATTAAACTAGATATACACATAGAGCACTTCCTAGATTCAGGAGACGTGAAAACACGTGTTGTGGATGGTAGTATGACTGGAATTAAACTAGATATACACATAGAGCACTTCCTAGATTCAGGAGACGTGGAAACACGTGTTGTGGATGGTAGTTTGACTGGAATTAAACTAGATATACACATAGAGCACTTCCTAGATTCAGGAGACGTGAAAACACGTGTTGTGGATGGTAGTTTGACTGGAATTAAATTAGATATACACATAGAGCACTTCTAGATTCAGGAGACGTGAAAACACGTGTTGTGGATGGTAGTTTGACTGGAATTGAACTAGATATACACATAGAGCACTTCCTAGATTCAGGAGACGTGAAAACACGTGTTGTGGATTGTAGTTTGACTGGAATTAAACTAGATATACACATAGAGCACTTCCTAGATACAGGAGACGTGAAAACACGTGTTGTGGATGGTAGTTTGACTGGAATTAAACTAGATATACACATAGATCACTGCCTAGATTCAGGAGACGTGAAAACACGTGTTGTGGATGGTAGTTTGACTGGAATTAAACTAGATATACACATAGAGTACTTCCTAGATTCAGGAGACGTGAAAACACGTGTTGTGGATGGTAGTTTGACTGGAATTAAACTAGATATACACATAGAGCACTTCCTAGATACAGGAGACGTGAAAACACGTGTTGTGGATGGTAGTTTGACTGGAATTAAACTAGATATACACATAGATCACTGCCTAGATTCAGGAGACATGAAAACACGTGTTGTGGATGGTAGTTTGACTGGAATTAAACTAGATATACACATAGAGCACTTCCTAGATACAGGAGACGTGAAAACACGTGTTGTGGATGGTAGTTTGACTGGAATTAAACTAGATATACACATAGAGCACTTCCTAGATACAGGAGACATGAAAACACGTGTTGTGGATGGTAGTTTGACTGGAATTAAACTAGATATACACATAGATCACTGCCTAGATTCAGGAGACGTGAAAACACGTGTTGTGGATGGTAGTTTGACTGGAATTAAACTAGATATACACATACACCACTTCCTAGATTCAGGAGACGTGAAAACACGTGTTGTGGATGGTAGTTTGACTGGAATTAAACTAGATATACACATAGAGCACTTCCTAGATACAGGAGACGTGAAAACACGTGTTGTGGATGGTAGTTTGACTGGAATTAAACTAGATATACACATAGATCACTGCCTAGATTCAGGAGACATGAAAACACGTGTTGTGGATGGTAGTTTGACTGGAATTAAACTAGATATACACATAGAGCACTTCCTAGATACAGGAGACGTGAAAACACGTGTTGTGGATGGTAGTTTGACTGGAATTAAACTAGATATACACATAGAGCACTTCCTAGATACAGGAGACATGAAAACACGTGTTGTGGATGGTAGTTTGACTGGAATTAAACTAGATATACACATAGAGCACTTCCTAGATTCAGGAGAAGTGAAAACACGTGTTGTGGATGGTAGTATGACTGGAATTAAACTAGATATACACATACACCACTTCCTAGATTCAGGAGAAGTGAAAACACGTGTTGTGGATGGTAGTATGACTGGAATTAAACTATATATACACATAGACCACTTCCTAGATTCAGGAGACGTGAAAACACGTGTTGTGGATGGTAGTTTGACTGGAATTAAACTATATATACACATACACCACTTCCTAGATTCACGAGAAGTGAAAACACGTGTTGTGGATGGTAGTTTGACTGGAATTAAACTATATATACACATACACCACTTCCTAGATTCAGGAGACGTGAAAACACGTGTTGTGGATGGTAGTTTGACTGGAATTAAACTATATATACACATACACCACTTCCTAGATTCAGGAGACGTGAAAACACGTGTTGTGGATGGTAGTTTGACTGGAATTAAACTAGATATACACATAGAGCACTTCCTAGATTCAGGAGACGTGAAAACACGTGTTGTGGATGGTAGTTTGACTGGAATTAAACTAGATATACACATAGAGCACTTCCTAGATTCAGGAGACGTGAAAACACGTGTTGTGGATGGTAGTTTGACTGGAATTAAACTATATATACACATACACCACTTCCTAGATTCAGGAGACGTGAAAACACGTGTTGTGGATGGTAGTTTGACTGGAATTAAACTATATATACACATACACCACTTCCTAGATTCAGGAGACGTGAAAACACGTGTTGTGGATGGTAGTTTGACTGGAATTAAACTATATATACACATAGAGCACTTCCTAGATTCAGGAGACGTGAAAACACGTGTTGTGGATGGTAGTTTGACTGGAATTAAACTAGATATACACATACACCACTTCCTAGATTCAGGAGACGTGAAAACACGTGTTGTGGATGGTAGTTTGACTGGAATTAAACTAGATATACACATAGAGCACTTCCTAGATTCAGGAGACGTGAAAACACGTGTTGTGGATGGTAGTTTGACTGGAATTAAACTATATATACACATACACCACTTCCTAGATTCAGGAGACGTGAAAACACGTGTTGTGGATGGTAGTTTGACTGGAATTAAACTAGATATACACATAGAGCACTTCCTAGATTCAGGAGACGTGAAAACACGTGTTGTGGATGGTAGTTTGACTGGAATTATACTATATATACACATACACCACTTCCTAGATTCAGGAGACATGAAAACACGTGTTGTGGATGGTAGTTTGACTGGAATTAAACTAGATATACACATAGAGTACTTCCTAGATTCAGGAGAAGTGAAAACACGTGTTGTGGATGGTAGTTTGACTGGAATTAAACTAGATATACACATACACCACTTCCTAGATTCAGGAGACGTGAAAACACGTGTTGTGGATGGTAGTTTGACTGGAATTAAACTAGATATACACATAGAGCACTTCCTAGATACAGGAGACGTGAAAACACGTGTTGTGGATGGTAGTTTGACTGGAATTAAACTAGATATACACATAGAGCACTTCCTAGATACAGGAGACGTGAAAACACGTGTTGTGGATGGTAGTTTGACTGGAATTAAACTAGATATACACATAGAGCACTTCCTAGATACAGGAGACGTGAAAACACGTGTTGTGGATGGTAGTTTGACTGGAATTAAACTAGATATACACATAGAGCACTTCCTAGATACAGGAGACGTGAAAACACGTGTTGTGGATGGTAGTTTGACTGGAATTAAACTAGATATACACATAGAGCACTTCCTAGATTCAGGAGACATGAAAACACGTGTTGTGGATGGTAGTTTGACTGGAATTAAACTAGATATACACATAGATCACTGCCTAGATTCAGGAGACATGAAAACACGTGTTGTGGATGGTAGTTTGACTGGAATTAAACTAGATATACACATAGAGCACTTCCTAGATACAGGAGACGTGAAAACACGTGTTGTGGATGGTAGTTTGACTGGAATTAAACTAGATATACACGTAGAGCACTTCCTAGATACAGGAGACGTGAAAACACGTGTTGTGGATGGTAGTTTGACTGGAATTAAACTAGATATACACATAGAGCACTTCCTAGATACAGGAGACGTGAAAACACGTGTTGTGGATGGTAGTTTGACTGGAATTAAACTAGATATACACATAGAGCACTTCCTAGATACAGGAGACGTGAAAACACGTGTTGTGGATGGTAGTTTGACTGGAATTAAACTAGATATACACATAGATCACTGCCTGGATTCAGGAGACATGAAAACACGGGTTGTGGATGGTAGTTTGACTGGAATTATACTATATATACACATAGATCACTGCCTAGATTCAGGAGACGTGAAAACACGTGTCGTGGATGGTAGTTTGACTGGAATTAAACTAGATATACACATAGACCACTTCCTAGATTCAGGAGACATGAAAGCACGTGGCGTGGATGGTAGTTTGACTGGAATTAAACTAGATATACACATAGAGCACTTCCTAGATTCAGGAGACATGAAAGCACGTGGCGTGGATGGTAGTTTGACTGGAATTAAACTAGATATACACATAGACCACCTCCTAGATTCAGGAGACGTGGAAACACGTGTTGTGGATGGCAGTTTGACTGGAATGAACGTAGAAATGCAAGGCAATTGTTTTATGAAGTGGCTTGTTAAGAGCAGAAGAAAGACCGAGACAATGGGCATGACAATCGATTTGAAGCAAGCGGATTCTCGTTCCGTTAGGAAAAGTGTAAACACCTGTGCTGTACTTGTGATGTGGTGGGGGCTGGGCCGGGGCGGGCGGGCGGGGATGGAGATGAGGGAGCACGGGGTGCCTTGTTCGAGACTGTCACGACATATATCATGAGTCATTACTCGATCTGAGTCACACGATAGGGAAAGTATACCCCAACATTGGACATATGTAGGCCTTGTGTACTATGTACCTCGAGACATTATAAATACTTCACCAATTCCTCACACTTGCGTATGGAGGGCTGACCTTTCTTAGCATAATCTTTGCCAGCGTTGTGCAACGTTTGCGAAAGAGGGAAGGTTGGATTTAGATGCTTCCACTACACCCCGACTTAACACACAGACTATACCGTTGTAGTGGTGGTTATGATTTACGAAAGCATTTTCAAATCTTATGTGATAAACATGTGTTCATTAGTGACTTGTTTGGTAGTGCTTACGTTTAAGAAGTATATCAATATTTGACATAGTCTTAGAAGATACACCAAGTGATCGTCGTCACGTAACATATTGTGATATATACACACTTTTGATATAGTTCAATTTGGAGAAACTCTGTTCACAGATATATGTAGAGTTATACTCACTCTTATATCTAGACGGTATTATACTTGTAAATGTTTATTTCTCCATATATACCAGATTTTAAGTGCATAAATAAATAAATAAATAAATAAATAAATAAATAAATAAATAAATAAATAAATAAATAAATAAATAAATAAATAAATAAATAAATAAATAAATAAATAAATAAATAAATAAATAAATAAATAAATAAATAAATAAATGAATGAATGAATGCATAAATATATAAGTAAACAAGTAAACAAACAAACAAAAAAACAAACAAATAAATAAATAAACAAAGGATAAACATGTAAAGAATGCAACAGAAGTGTAAAACGGATGTGCATTTTGGTCGCAGTGTGCCAGCACGCGCAAGTTACCTGTGGCACGAGCAACCTGCCCCTCCCACTGTCCCAAGACTGAAGCAACTATGAAAGAATAAGCATTTTAATGAAGAATTTGTTGAAGAATGGACAGAGAAAGTCCTGTAAATGTAACAAGGTCCTTTAATGTTGATAGATGGACATATGTGTGTAGGAAAGGTTCATCTATGTCTAGCACTTGCCGCACAGTTTATTCATATAAAGCACTCCAGTTTAGCTGACGTTCCCCAGAAATATTTATCCACGTTAGCTGTTACACTTGCACAACTTGAAAAACGTTTCACCAAACGATATATTTAAAATATTTTTTCTATCTCCCAAATGGAATACTTATGTTTTATTCGCTGGCAGCTTTTTTTTTTCTTTTTTTGCGTGAAAAACGGCGGCTTAGGGAGTAAATAATAAATAAGTGGGAAGAGGGAATTTGTTCGTAACGGTCGGCAATACATCGTTCATCGATTTGCAGCAATCACTGTCATTGCAAGCGACGCCATTAATAACAGGTGGGCCTGGACGGCAAAAACAGTTTGCTTTTTTTAACACAAGCCATTAAAATATATAGTGTTTGCTCATACGGGAGCGTCACAATTCATCATTCTTATTATCGTGTGGTTTGGCGAGAAGAACACTTGCGTAAGCCGGAAAATCTCTTTCGCAATGGCGGCTTCGTATCAATGGGGCCTCGCAATTCTTACCTTCCTCACTGTGTACGTAAAGTAGGCAAGTAATGTATTCCCCCAAGCATACAATAACAAGAACAAATTTGATGTCTTGAACTCACATGACTTTCTCTACTCTTGTACTAACCATTCTTACAAACTCTTATTCCTATTTCTTCTTCATGTTAATACAGATATCTGATGTGTTGCACTCACATGACTTTCTCTACTCTTGTACTAACCATTCTTAAAAACTCTTATTCCTATATCTTCTTCATGTTAATACAGATATCTGATGTGTTGCACTCACATGACTTTCTCTACTCTTGTACTAACCATTCTTACAAACTCTTATTACTATATCTTCTTCATGTTAATACAGATATCTGATGTGTTGCACTCACATGACTTTCTCTACTCTTGTACTAACCATTCTTACAAACTCTTATTACTATATCTTCTTCATGTTAATACAGATATCTGATGTGTTACACTCACATGACTTTCTCTACTCTTGTACTAACCATTCTTACAAACTCTTATTCCTATATCTTCTTCATGTTAATACAGATATCTGATGTGTTTGATGCAGTATTATTAGTTATGGTAGGTGTTGTGTTGGAATGTTTTGTTTCCCATTGTTTGATTGTTTGCATTATATCGTTTGCAGTTGGCCTAGTGCGATTATCTTTTGTCTTCATTGTAAATGTTATAGATATTTACGAATAAAATTGTGATAATAAATACACTAATATTATTTCAATTATGGCCTCCAGAGCAAAGAAGACTATCTCATTAGAAAGGCTAAAAGTTAATACATCGACGTAACATATAATTTTCACGGGGGTCGCGTCTCAAGGAAAATTATCAGCTGTAAATTGTAAACATACTTCATACCCGTACCACGACTGAGATAGGAGAGAAAGAGTCATCGCAGTTCATCGAAAGAGTTAGCCGGATCTTTTATTCGAGAAAAGAATTCATCATACCGACCCTTCAAAGTGACGACGAGCAGAAGATTCCCTTCATACTGGTGACGGAAGATACCAGCCGGAAGAGACCCCTTCATACTGGCGCCCAGACGTGCGACGGCTCGAATACAGGCGTATAGAGTAAAAATATGTACCTGGACAAAGAGTGAAAAGAAGACATTTTGACGGAGTATCCTTTTTCTTGTGCTCCAGAATTCAAGTAAGACTAGTACTAATTTATGATACTACGCAATAAGAAAATTGTACAGAAGATGGAAAAAGTTGAGAAAGATAATGATAGTGTAGAGAGGGAAGTGAGTGATAAGTTATCAGTAGAAGGTAGAAAGAATGTAGTATGTAAGGAATCTGAAATAGGATTGAAAGAAATATTGGAAGCGATGAACAAAAATACAGCAGATATAAAAGCAGATTTTGTTAGAAATGTAACAGAACTAAAAGCAGATGTAGCAAAACTAAGAGAGGATAGTGTTAGAAATGTAACAGAACTAAAAGCAGATGTAGCAGATTTGAAGGAGGATAATGCCAGAAATATAAATAAATTGTCACAAGAAATTGAATTATGTAAGAAGGAATGTACAGAAAGAATTGAATCAAGTAACAATGATATAGCTAAATTAGGTGAGTTAGTAAGCGTGATAAAATTAGGACAGGAATCAAACACAGTAGAAATAGCTAGGCTAGGAGAATTGATAAATGAAGTTAAGTTAGGACAGGAGAAGACAGTGGTAGAAATGAAAGCTGAATTAAGTAAAGAATTTGATGAAAAACTAGCAGAACAGAATGCAAAAATTGCAAAGGTAGGAGATGAATTGAGAACAGAGATAGTCGTGGTAGAACAGAGTTGTAAAATGTATCAAGATGGAATTAGGTCAAAACAAAATGACATTGATGTAAAAATTGATAGTTTAGAAAATGTTGTAAAGGGTATAAGCGCTGAGATGCAGTCACAGCGAGAAGAATTGAATAAAGTAAAGGAGGAAGCCAATGTAAATGTAAATAGAATAAATGAAACGGTTACAAAGGAAAAAGAATTTACAGGAAGGCTTTCCCAAGTTGTGATTGCTCTACAGGCTGATAGAGTTAATGACAATCATGATCAATTTGTGAGTGAATGCAAAAATATGACCAATACTGATGCACTTGACAATAACAGTAATATGGCGGACTTTCAGGAGAATGATTTAGCTATGCCAATGCACTCCCCTAGTCTAAACCATAATTGTCACGTTAGTCACTTGTTCCATGACCTAACCCCTCCGTCATTTGACGAAGAAGCCGGTGACAATCCAAAAATTTTCATAAAAGAACTGGAGGATTATTTTAGGATCAAACGAATTCCGAACGAGATACGAATGATGGTGGTTAAACGCTGTCTTAAGAAAAACGCATTGGAATGGTTAAGACTAACTTTGGCGTCTCACGAAACATATAGTATGTTTCGAAACCTTTTTATAAATAGATTTTGGGGACCGGGACGTCAAAACCAGATTAAAGTCGAACTGGCTACCGGACATTATGACAGTAAACGTGGTATTTCAATGATGGAGTATTTTTTGAAACTGGCGAACAAATCGAAACTACTCCAACCTCAGTTGAGTGAACAGGAGGTTATTGAAGCACTTATTCGCCATTATCCACCGCACATAAGAAAAATCATAAAACAAATTTTAGTGGGGAGGGGCATAGAACCCCTCAAAGTTGCCAAAAAAAAAAAAAAAAATAAAAATCGAAACATTGTCAAGAGAAAATATTTTTGTATTCAACGATGACATGTTTTTCAACACAGTTGTTATATTGTTGTACAATTACATTGTTGTGGGGAGATCATCACAGTACATGCAACATTGTATGGCTGAAAACAATTTTCCCAAAATAGAATTAGTTGCATATACTGTGATGAGGGGCATTTGATGCAGTATTATTAGTTATGGTAGGTGTTGTGTTGGAATGTTTTGTTTCCCATTGTTTGATTGTTTGCATTATATCGTTTGCAGTTGGCCTAGTGCGATTATCTTTTGTCTTCATTGTAAATGTTATAGATATTTACGAATAAAATTGTGATAATAAATACACTAATATTATTTCAATTATGGCCTCCAGAGCAAAGAAGACTATCTCATTAGAAAGACTAAAAGTTAATACATCGACGTAACATATAATTTTCACGGGGATCGCGTCTCAAGGAAAATTATCAGCTGTAAATTGTGAACATACTTCATACCCGTACCACGACTGAGATAGGAGAGAAAGAGTCATCGCAGTTCATCGAAAGAGTTAGCCGGATCTTTTATACGAGAAAAGAATTCATCATACCGACCCTTCAAAGTGACGACGAGCAGAAGATTCCCTTCATACTGGTGACGGGAGATACCAGCCGGAAGAGACTCCTTCATGTTGCACTCACATGACTTTCTCTACTCTTATACTAACCATTCTTACAAACTCTTATTCCTGTATCTTCTTCATGTTAATACAGATACTGATGTGTTGCACTCACATGACTTTCTCTACTCTTGTACTAACCATTCTTACAAACTCTTATTCCTGTATCTTCTTCATGTTAATACAGATATCTGATGTGTTACACTCACATGGCTTTCTCTACTCTTGTACTAACCATTCTTACAAACTCTTATTCCTATATCTTCTTCATGTTAATACAGATATCTGATGTGTTGCACTCCCATGACTTTCTTTACTCTTGTACTAACCATTCTTACAAACTCTTATTAATATATCTTCTTCATGTTAATACAGATATCTGATGTGTTACATTCACATGAGTTTCTCTACTCTTGTACTAACCATTCTTACAAACTCTTATTACTATATCTTCATGTTAATACAGATATCTGATGTGTTACACTCACATGACTTTCTCTACTCTTGTACTAACCATTCTTACAAACTCTTATTCCTATATCTTCTTCATGTTAATACAGATATCTGATGTGTTGCACTCCCATGACTTTCTTTACTCTTGTACTAACCATTCTTACAAACTCTTATTAATATATCTTCTTCATGTTAATACAGATATCTGATGTGTTACATTCACATGAGTTTCTCTACTCTTGTACTAACCATTCTTACAAACTCTTATTACTATATCTTCTTCATGTTAATAAAGATATCTGATGTGTTGCACTCACATGACTTTCTCCACTCTTGTACTAACCATTCTTACAAACTCTTATTCCTATATCTTCTTCACGTTAATACAGATATCTGATGTGTTACATTCACATGACTTTCTCTACTCATGTACTAACCATTCTTACAAACTCTTATTCCTATATCTTCTACATGTTAATACAGATATCTGATGTGTTAGATTCACATCACTTTCTCTACTCTTGTACTAACCATTCTTACAAACTCTTATTACTATATCTTCTTCATGTTAACACAGATATCTGATGTGTTACACTCACATGACTTTCTTTACTCTTGTACTAACCATTCTTACAAACTCTTATTAATATATCTTCTTCATGTTAATACAGATATCTGATGTGTTACACTCACATGACTTTCTCTACTCTTGTACTAACCATTCTTACAAACTCTTATTCCTGTATCTTCTTCATGTTAATACAGATATCTGATGTGTTACATTCACATGACTTTCTCTACTCTTGTACTAACCATTCTTACAAACTCTTATTCCTGTATCTTCTTCATGTTAATACAGATATCTGATGTGTTACACTTACATGACTTTCTCTACTCTTGTACTAACCATTCTTACAAACTCTTATTCCTGTATCTTCTTCATGTTAATACAGATATCTGATGTGTTACACTCACATGACTTTCTCTACTCTTGTACTAACCATTCTTACAAACTCTTATTCCTGTATCTTCTTCATGTTAATACACATATCTGATGTGTTGCACTCACATGACTTTCTCTACTCTTGTACTGACCACTCTTACAAACTCTTATTCCCATATCTTCTTCGTGTTAGTTGAGATAAACATTTGTACAAATTATCTTGTTGCTTATTTCCGATGGGTACAAGGGGAATATTAGAATACGAGCGATAGTCAAATCTTTTAAAGCTTTGAAATTTGTTTTCTTTGCGCGCTTAACATATAAAAATGAATGACAATCTTACCAAACTTAAACAAATAGCAAGGAAAATCTCAGAAATGGTTCACTCTACTTAAAAATTTCTTTCGACAGAAATTGTGTGTTTTAGCAACATGTATAATTTTGTAGGGTAAGATTTCCTCTATCTCTTACGGTTTGCCAGTTATTGAAAAGTCATCCAGTATGAACAGGACTACATGGGCTATAGCGGAAGAAAATTCAAAATATGTATTTGATTTGTTTTAAAACTATCTTAAACATACGGAATTTTACTAAAAATCGTTAGAGCATTTTCGAGAAATCAAAATTTTCGAAACATGTTCCATTTAAAGGTTAGTTTAGGGTGCAGGAATTTTGTTCAAAATGTTCGTGTCGCATCCTTGAAACACATTAAACTTAAATACTAACTTTGGTTTTTAACTGAATTTTCGTTTTTGAGTTACGATATCCACAGACTGACACACACATACACTCACATACACACATACACACATACGCCATATAGACACACATACACACATACAGACACACACAGATACACACATACAGACAAGCACACATACACACACTCACATACACATACACACATACAGACACACACACATACACACACTCACATCCACATAAACAGATACAGACACACACATATACACACATACAGACACACACACACATACACACACTCACATACAGACACACACACATACACACACTCACATACAGACACACACACATACACACATACAGACACACACACATACACACACTCACATACACATAAACAGATACAGACACACACACATACACACACTCACATACACACACAGACACACACATGTATGTGTACCTAAACACAAGTTCAAAGTGCATACCCAATAGAGGCCTGCACGGGCCCACATTAAGTTCGGCCCGGCTCGGCACGATTATTTAATTTTATTATGATTATTATTATGATGATTATGATGATTATGATTATTATGAATATTATGACTATTATGACTATTATGACTATTATGACTATTATGACTATTATTATTATTATTAGTGGTGGTGGTGGTGGTGGCGGCGGTGGCGGCGGTGGCGGCGGTGGCGGTGGCGGTGGCGGTGGCGGTGGCGGTGGCGGTGGCGGTGGCGGTGGCGGCGGTAGTTTCTCTTAAACTAATTAAATCCAAGCAATGGTTTTATGACAATTTGTTTATACCTGTGTACTGAGCTAAGATTAAATATTTAGGAGAGATACTATAAACTGTAGGGTCCAATGATCATTTCATATTAGCATATCAAAAAATGATGTATTATTAATAAATAGATTAATAATTTAAACAAGGTTTGATATGGAACATTGAAATGTTGTGTACACTACATACTTTATGTTCTGGGTGTGTGGAAAAATTGAAGCAATCAGAGAAAAAACTGGATTTTTTAATTTTCATAGATACATTGCCTTAAAATGTAGGGCATGTGCGGGAGTTGCAGGACGTCTGGTTACCCTAAATCCAAGTGTATTTTCCTATTCCCATTGTACTCTTAAGGAAAGTTGCTCCACGTACTGTGCTGGAGTAATACAGGTTAACGGGTAGAGAATGTAACATTACACCTCCATGGCTAAATTGTGATCAGGCGAACCTCAGTATTACGTATTGGATTTCGCTAGGAGTTGGTTGTCATGGAGCCAGTCTGCTGCAAGAGAGTATCCGATATCCAGCAGAAAACAAACGAGCAACGCACAGCAGCGCTCTTAGTTCATCGAAAATAAGCACGTCCTTTCCACAGAAACCGAGGAAAGCCATTTAAAGTTACAGTGATGCGTTCACAATTGGTTGCATACGCACCACACATAGATATACTACTTTCTAGTGTATACCAGGTAAGTGACCTGTTTGAATTCATGTAACCCGCTAAGAAACAATTGCGCCTCGAGTGTATCCACACCAGAGGTGTCCAAACTTCTCTCTTTGGAGAACATTACGCAGTGAGCGGCGATGCCTCACTCCACTGCCGGGTTCGATCCCAGGCAACCGTATGTGGAATTCGTTGTGGACAAAGTGGCGCCGGGGCGGGTTTCTTGCGGGTTCTCCGATTTCCCCCTCCCACTCATTCCACCGGTGCTCCATCGTCATTCCATGTTTCATCAGTGTCACCGCCTGCGGTGCCACAGAAGTAAAAGTGGACGTTGAACACTACACAACAATCACTCCACTCCTCAGTCGGAGGGACAGGCACTCAGTATACAGTGACGGACACAACAGGGGATTCCATGGCAGTTTCTGAGTCGAACTTTGAATTTTCTGGGAATGTTCATAGAAGAACTCTTTATTTTGAACGACTTTTGCATAAATAGTAAACAGCGACAGACAAAATATCACTGAATAAAAGATGTGGATCTCTGTAAAACACACAATTTATCACAAATACTTATTTTTCCTTTTGAGTGAATCATTTACGAGATATCCTGAGTTTGTAAGAATGGTTAGTACAAGAGTAGAGAAAGTCATGTGAGTGTAACTCATCAGATTTTTACTTCTTTTTAATACGAGATAGGTAAGACCCAGTAGAGCAATAACTCCATCAGCTTCCATCTTGGAAAAGTGAACGCACGATATAACGCGAGTGTTTAGATCTCAAACACGTGCAAATATTACGTGCGTAAAACCGGACGCAAACATGTCCCCAGTGTTATTCGTGCAGAGAAAGGAGCTAGAAAGCCTCACGAAACGATAAGAGGTTTTGGCTATCGCTTCTGTTTACTCTATTATTCTTATACCGGTAACGTAAATGGACATCTGCAGTGCAAGATTATATTCATCAACAAGAAGCGAGTAGCAGGAAAACTTTGTTAAAGGGTCAATAGAGAAAGTAACCTGAATCAATAAATCAGATTTTGCGAATTTTTCGTTTCTCCTGATTTTGTGCAGAGACTGTGAAATAAGCCAGCTGACAGTGATATAATTTTATCATCTCTTTTGCATATGTCATGCTTATTGCTCAGTTTGTATTCATTTCTCGGTATCATGAATGGGATAATCTGGAACGATCGATCGCCATTTATATGAACAGTGGAAAATCGCGCCAGTACACCTCTGATGTTTTATTCTGCAGTCCATTAGAACCAAAACAAAAGCGCTATTTTTTGGATTCAGAGAAGTCATCACAAGCTTTAGTATTGCGAGAAATAACAAGTTCAGCTACCTTATGCCACTTTATTTCCCTCAAGGGGCCGTAGAACTAAAAAATCTGATGTATTGCACTCACATGACTTTCTCTACTCTTGTACTAACCATTCTTACAAACACTTATTCCTATATCTTCTCCATGTTCGGGCCCTAATGACCTAGTTGTCGACGGGCCCGTAAACCCCACTACTCACTCACTCTTCTTCATGTTAATACAGATATCTGATGTGTTACACTCACATGACTTTCTCTACTCTTGTACTAACCATTCTTACAAACTCTTATTCCTATATCTTCTTCATGTTAATACAGATATCTGATGTGTTACATTCACATGGCTTTCTCTACTCTTGTACTAACCATTCTTACAAACTCTTATTACTATATCTTCTTCATGTTAATACAGATATCTGATGTGTTACACACTCACATGACTTTCTCTACTCTTGTACTAACCATTCTTACAAACTCTTATTACTATATCTTCTTCATGTTAATACAGATATCTGATGTGTTACACTCACATGACTTTCTCTACTCTTGTACTAACCATTCTTACAAACTCTTATTACTATATCTTCTTCATGTTAATACAGATATCTGATGTGTTACACTCACATGACTTTCTCTACTCTTGTACTAACCATTCTTACAAACTCTTATTACTATATCTTCTTCATGTTAATACAGATATCTGATGTGTTACATTCACATGACTTTCTCTACTCTTGTACTAACCATTCTTACAAACTCTTATTACTATATCTTCTTCATGTTAATACAGATATCTGATGTGTTACACTCACATGACTTTCTCTACTCTTGTACTAACCATTCTTACAAACTCTTATTCCTGTATCTTCTTCATGTTAATACAGATATCTGATGTGTTACACTCACATGACTTTCTCTACTCTTGTACTAACCATTCTTACAAACTCTTATTACTATATCTTCTTCATGTTAATACAGATATCTGATGTGTTACACTCACATGACTTTCTCTACTCTTGTACTAACCATTCTTACCAACTCTTATTACTATATCTTCTTCATGTTAATACAGATATGTGATGTGTTACACTCACATGACTTTCTCTACTCTTGTACTAACCATTCTTACAAACTCTTATTACTATATCTTCATCTTAATACCGATATCTGATGTATTGCACTCACATGACTTTCTCTACTCTTGTACTAACCATACTTACAAACTCTTATTACTATATTTTCTTCATGTTAATACAGAAATCTGATGTGTTGCACTCACATGACTTTCTCTATTCCTGTACTAACCATTCTTACAAACTCTTACTACTATATTTTTTTCATGTTAATACAGATATCTGCTGTATTGCACTCACATGACTTTTTCTACTCTTGTACTAACCATTTTTACAAACTCTTATTACTATATCTTCTTCATGTTAATACAGATATGTGATGTGTTACACTCACATGACTTTCTCTACTCTTGTACTAACCATTCTTACAAACTCTTATTACTATATCTTCTTCATCTTAATACCGATATCTGATGTATTGCACTCACATGACTTTCTCTACTCTTGTACTAACCATACTTACAAACTCTTATTACTCTATCTTCTTCATGTTAATACAGAAATCTGATGTGTTGCACTCACATGACTTTCTCTATTCCTGTACTAACCATTCTTACAAACTCTTACTACTATATTTTTTTCATGTTAATACAGATATCTGCTGTATTGCACTCAAATGACTTTCGCTACTCCTGTACGAACCATTCTTACAAACTCTTATTACTATATCTTCTTCATGTTAATACAGATATCTGATGCATTGCACTCACATGACTTTCTCTACTCCTGTACTAACCATTCTTACAAACTCTTATTACTATATTTTTTTCATGTTAAAACAGATATCTGATGTGTTACACTCACATGACTTTCTCGACTCTTGTACTAACGATTCTTACAAACTCTTATTACTCTATCTTCTTCATGTTAATACAGATATCTGATGTGTTACACTCACATGACTTTCTCTACTCTTGTACTAACCATTCTTACAAACTCTTATTCCTATATCTTCTTCATGTTAATACAGACACTCACATGACTTTCTCTACTCTTGTACTAACCATTCTTACAAACTCTTATCACTATATCTTCTTCATGTTAATACAGATATCTGATGTGTTGCACTCACATGACTTTATCTACTCCTGTACTAACCATTCTTACAAACTCTTATTACTATATCATCTTCATGTTAATACAGATATCTGATCTGTTACACTCACATGCCTTTCTCTACTCTTGTACTAACCATTCTTACAAACTGTTATTACTATATCTTCTTCGTGTTAATACAGATATCTGATGTATTGCACTCACATGACTTTCTCTACTCCTGTACTAACCATTCTTACAAACTCTTATTACTATATCTTCTTCATGTTAATACAGATATCTCAAGTATTGCACTCACATGACTTTCTCTACTCCTGTACTAACCATTCTTACAAACACTTATTACTATATCTTCATGCTAATACAGATATCTGATGTGTTACACTCACATGACTTTCTCTACTCTTGTACTAATCATTCTTACAAACTCTTATTCCTATATCTTCTTCAGGTTAATACAGATATCTGATGTATTGCACTCACATGACGTTCTCTACTCCTATGCTAACCATTCTTACAAACCCTTATTACTATATCTTCTTCATGTTAATACAGATATCTGATGTGCTACACTCACATGACTTTCTCTACTCTTGTACTAACCATTCTTACAAATTCTTATTAGTATATCTTCTTCATGTTAATACAGATATCTGATGTGTTACACTCACATGACTTTCTTTACTCTTGTACTAACCATTCTTACAAACTGTTATTACTATATCTTCTTCATGTTAATACCGATATCTGATGTGTTACATTCACATGACTTTCTCTACTCTTGTACTAACCATTCTTACAATCTTTTATTGCTATATCTTCTTCATGTTAATACAGATATCTGATGTATTGCACTCACATGGCTTTCTCTACTCCTGTACTAACCGTTCTTACAAACTCTTATTACTATATCTTCTTCATGTTAATGCAGATATCTGATGTGTTACACTCACATGACTTTCTCTACTCTTGTACTAACCATTCTTACAAACTCTTATTACCATATCTTCTTCATGTTAATACAGATATCTGATGTGTTACACTTACATGACTTTCTCTACTCTTGTACTAACCATTCTTACAATCTTTTATTACTATATCTTCTTCATGTTAATACAGATATCTGATGTATTGCACTCACATGGCTTTCTCTACTCCTGTACTAACCGTTCTTACAAACCCTTATTACTATATCTTCTCCATGTTAATGCAGATATCTGATGTGTTACACTCACATGACTTTCTCTACTCTTGTACTAACCGTTCTTACAAACTCTTATTACCATATCTTCTTCATGTTAATACAGATATCTGATGTGTTACACTTACATGACTTTCTCTACTCTTGTACTAACCATTCTTACAAACTCTTTTTCCTATATCTTCTTCATGTTAATAGAGATATCTGATGTGTTACACTCACATGACTTTCTCTACTCTTGTACTAACCATTCTTACAAACTCTTATTCCTATATCTTCATGTTAATACAGATATCTGATGTGTTACACTCACATGATTTTCTCTACTCTTGTACTAACCATTCTTACAAACTCTTATTACTCTATCTTCTTCATGTTAATACAGATATCTGATGTATTGCACTCACATGACTTTCTCTACTCCTGTACGAACCATTCTTACATACTCTTATTACTATATCTTCATGTTAATACAGATATCTGATGCATTGCACTCACATGACTTTCTCTACTCCTGTACTAACCATTCTTACAAACTGGTATTACTATATCTTCTTCATGTTAATACAGATATCTGAAGTATTGCACTCACATGACTTTCTCTACTCCTGTACTGACCATTCTTACAAACTCTTATTACTATATCTTCTTCATGTTAATACAGATATCTGATGTATTGCACTCACATGACTTTCTCTACTCCTGTACTAACCATTCTTACAAACTCTTATTACTATATCTTCTTCATGTTAATACAGATATCTGATGTGTTACACTCACATGATTTTCTCTACTCTTGTACTAACCATTCTTACAAACTCTTATTCCTATATCTTCTTCATGTTAATACAGATATCTGATGTGTTACACTCACATGACTTTCTCTACTCTTGTACTAACCATTCTTACAAACTCTTATTCCTATATCTTCTTCGTGTTAATACAGATATCTGATGTGTTACACTCACATGACTTTCTCTACTGTTGTACTAACCATTCTTACAAACTCTTATTCCTATATCTTCTTCATGTTAATACAGATATCTGATGTGTTACACTCACATGACTTTCTCTACTCTTGTACTAACCATTCTTACAAACTCTTATTCCTATGTGTTGTTCATGTTAGTTGAGTTAAACGTTATTATCTTATTGCTTATTTCCTTGTAGGTACAAGGGGAATATGGGAATACAGTAGGCTTTGAGCGATAGTAAAATCTTTTAAAGCTTTGAGATTCCGTTCTCTTTGTACACTTAACATATAAACAAATGAACAATGATGTTGCATTTGGGAGAAGTATGTCCTACAAAACTCACAGAAATAACGAATATCTCTGAAGTGCTTCAGTCTTAAAAAAAAAATCAAACACAAATTGTCTGTTTTAACAAGATCTGCATTTTTGTATAGTAAGATTGTGTCCATCTCTTATGGTTTATTACTTATACAAAAGTCAATGAGAGTAAATAGGACTACATAGGCTATACACAGAAAATTCAAAATAGTCCTTTCATTTCTCATAAAAATATCTTAATTATGTCATTTTAATGAAAATCGTTAAGGCCATTTTCAAGAAAATCTAAATTTTGCATGTAAAGGGTAGTTTACGTTGGAGGAATTTTGTTTAAAATTTTCGTGTCGCATCCTTAATAGACATTAATCTTAAATACCAACTTTGGTTTTTAACAGACTTTTCGTTTTTGAGCTATGGTGCCCACAGACTGACACACACACACACACACACACACACACACACACACACACACACACACACACACACACACACACACACACACACACACACACACACACACACCACACACACATACACGCCCACACACACGCACACACACACACGAACCTTTTTTTAAAAATACCTTTTTTGGATTCAGGGGCCTCAAAACTTATATTTCCGATGAAATCTAGATATCGAATTTTTGGGTGGAATACAATACTTCCTCTACTTACTATACGTAGTAGAGAAAATAAAAGTGACCGAAATTTATGCAATTGGTGATTTTTAGGGTTATGCATATTAATGTTCCCCAAACCTTCAGCCATCGTTTGGCAGTGAAATGTTTTAGATTCCACCATTTTTAAACGTATAATGCCACGTGCGCTACATTTAAATGGCTCTTTTCTGTTTAAATTTGCGACTGTATTTGAACTAAGCATGGACCGAGAAGGGCTAAAAGAACAGCAAAATTCAGTGAGAAAGGCTGGTTAAGCTATGAATATGAGGAGAAAGACTACTAGATGTAACAAACATCATGATGCATGTGTGTAGAAAAATTAGCCCGGAGATCGATTACTTTAATAAATAATTTCTTCTTCTTTCTACCAGAGATTTATAATGCTTGTTGGGCAATTACAGTTTATTAAAAAAAAAAAAAAAAAAAAAAAAGTAAAAAAAAAAAAACTGCAGTGATACTTTAGTTTTTTATGCTTATGGAGTGTTTTGAATGTTAAGGTATCGTATTCGCATTGTGAATAAATTGAATAACTAATTCCGTCAAAACGATAAACCAGATTGTGTTAGAGCTTTGTGTGGTAGTTTATAACATGAGCACTCTCCAGTGCGCGAAGAATTGAGTTCATATCTCTAAAAGTATGGGAAATTGAAATTTCCGTCCCAGGGTCCCTTAAAACTGAATCACAATTCACAACTCATTGCCTGGCAATTCACAGCTGATCTGTTGTATCATAACCTTGACACAAAACACTACATATTGGTCACTCTGAAACTTCTACCCACTCAAACTGATTTAAAGTAACTTCTCTGTCCGTGCGGACTCGCTTTTATGGCCAAGAATTAGGTACCGGTGATTCTTTTACAAATAGTTGTTTTGTAAAGCTTCTGGCAACAAACGCGGCAGTGAAAATTTCTCGAATTACATGGAAACGACTTTTGTTCTTAGCCGAAAATGTCGCACCTTGCCTAGTGGTGTGAGGTAACTGACCTTGAGCCTGCTTTTTTAGGCGGCCGGTGCCACTGTATCGATTGTTTACCCAAAGTCGAAAATTGCAAGACAGGTTTTGGGTTGCAGTTTTATTTTATTTGCACACCAAGATATTTAAGCTACACACTTATAGTGTCGTGAGCTGTCATTTGTGTGGAGTAGTGCTATTTGGTTAAATGCTCGAACTACTCAGCATTACACATAAACAATGTACAAATAAGAAGCAAAACATTACAAATGTTTGTAAAGCTTGTTGGTTAAACTCCAAACTTTGAGCAAGTACACAAATCCAGATAAGGAATTGACCAACGTAAATGTGGTGGGTACATTCTGTCATATTCCCTTTTTGAAGCGTCACTAACCAAAATATCCATGTTGAAGTGTCCATACTTAGAGCACAGCGATGTTCAACGTTTCCGAAAGAGGGGAGTGTGGGTTTACCTCCTTCCACTATACGTGGACTTTGCCACTCTTTAACCTCCAGTCGTGCATTGTGTGGCAATGGGGGTTTTGTTATATGTAAGTAGCGTTTGATTTATGAAAGCACTTTCAAATCTTATACCATAAACTTGTGTTCATTAGTGACTTCTTTGGTACTCTTTACGTTGAAGAACTATATCAATATTTCGTGACAAAGTGGAAGTGCATAGTCTTAGAAGATACACCAAGTGATCGTCGTCACGTAACATATTGTGATATATGCAGACTTTTAATATAGTTCAATTTGGAGAAACTGTTCACAAATGTACATTGTCTAACAAAAAAAAAAAAAAAAAAAAAAAAGAAGTTAAGCAGCTAGGAGTGGAGGAAATGAAATGGAAGATTGCGTGTTGATGAGTTATGGGGCCATATTCTAATGATTACAAACTGGAGTGATACATTTAACATTGTTGCCAGTGCAAGCCCACGTGTTGCATGTATTGAGATAGGCCTATACTCTCCTGAGGCCAGTTGGCCCACAGCTGTTGTAACTGGTCGACAAATCTGGGGATCTTGCTGGCCACGGTGTGTCGACCACCATTACCCTGCTGAAGGTGTTGAGATGGTGGGTACACTGGCCTCACGTTCCCATTCAGTCCAAAATCAGGCTACTGAAGCCCAACATGCCTGGATATTGCCCGATTTGACCCAAAATGAGGCCCCGTTCGAAGTCTGTCACATTGATAACGGTGTCTAACACGAGTAAGCGGCATTCTCCGTACCTCTGCATAATATTCACGATCCTTAACATGTAGGTATCTTGTCTGGTTTGTTAACAGGATGACATGATGGGAACAACAATGCACTCTGTTGGGTAGTCTAGCTGTCACAGAGCATTACTCATCTACATAACCACCGATGGCGTGCACTCTGCGTGTCCTTCACTAACTTCTGTATGCTAGTCACGTTCCTTAAAATAAATGGTGTCTCGTCTGTTCACAGGATGACATGATGGGAACAACAATGCACTCTGTTGGGTATTCTAGCTGTCACAGAGCATTGCAACTCTCATCATCTATATAACCACTGATGGAGTGCACGTGTGCGACTTTGCGTCGACTTTGGGCTATTTCTTCCAGGTGCTTAACATTTTTTGCCAGGAAGTGTACGTAGAGTTATACTCACTCTTATACAGACTATTTTTGTAAATGTTTATTTCTCTATCTACTACATTTTAATCGACATAAACATTTTCAGAAAGTGTCTTATTGCTAATTTGCTTGTAGGTGCAAGGGGAATATGGGACACAGTAGGTTTTAAGCGACTGTGAAATGTTTTAAGAGCTGGTTGCTATTTGATGTCTTTAAAATTCCGTTCTCTTTGCAAGGCGAATAAATAAAATAAATTATAGTTTAAAAAACTAAACATCATGCTTTTATGACAAACCGAACTAAAAAGTATAAAATAGTTTTGAGTATGAAGATTTTGTTCAATAGCGATATAAAGTCAACTAGTCAATTATATTTCAAAATTGTGTAATAAGTTTAAAATAAAAACTAATTTATATTAACGAAGTGCTAAATTTTATTGTAAAAAGCATGGGGTGCTTTTTAAATATTATCATATGCTTACTTTTATAAATAGCTGCCAATAAACTATTTATAACATTTGATCTCAAACACCCACGCTTTTTAACAATAAAATGTATTATTTTGTTAATATAAATCAGTTTCTATTTTAAACTTATTACAAAATTTTTAAATATAATTAACTACTTCACTTTATATCGCTATAGAACAAAATCTTCATACTTAAAAATTATTTTTTACTTTTTAGTTCGGTTTGTTACAAAACCATCTTTTCTTAGTTTTTTAGGGTATCATTTATTTTTAACTTTTTAGTCCCAAATTTTTCTATTCAAACTTTTTCAAACTTTTCAATTTTAAATCTTTTTAAAATTTCTGAATACGAAATTTCGTCCAAATTGAAATTCAAATTCAAATCACTATATTTTTGAACACTGTTAGATTAAATTACTGTTTTAAGTATACAATCAGCCGTTGTGGACTACCTACCCCTAGGTAAACTTGGATCCGCAATCTCGTGTCCCTCTCTGGTCATCTCTCCGGGTATCTGCGTCTTTCAATATTTTCAAGCGATTTAATTCCTCTGTTCAGTGTAACCTGTGTCGATTACGAAACTAGAAGCTGTGGAGGCTGTCTTCACCCTGTTTCAACTCTGCTCTGCGATATTTCCCTGGGTCTCCTGTTCCTTTCAGGTGCTCTTTCTGTGCATCTACGTCATTCAATATATAAACATGTATTTGTTTAATTAAAGCAATTTTCAGGGTGCATGTAGAAATGTTCCCTAGCGACATCTAAGGTATTATAAGCTAAGACCGGAGGCGTGTGTGTTCTTCCATAGGTGCTATATGGCACATGAACTTTACTGTTATCACTGGCGCATGCAAACAACTGCAGTCTGACGATCAAAACCGCCTCCTCACTGCAGCACAACCTACAAGTATCATATGAACACTATCACTCCACGTCTGTAACTCACTGTGAGAAGAAACAAAACAGTCACGTTATACTACACCTTGACCTTGTGTCTGTGTACACTTGCAAGACAATGATTCACTAGTTCACACAGTACTACCTCCTCACTACAACACAACCTACAAGTATCATATGAACACTATCACTCCACGTCTGTAACTCACTGTGAGAAGAAACAAAACAGTCACGTTATACTACACCTTGACCTTGTGTCTGTATACACTTGTAAGACAATGATTCACTAGTTCACACAGTACTACCTCCTCACTGTAACACAACCTACAAGTATCATATGAACACTATCACTCCACGTCTGTAACTCACTGTGAGAAGAAACAAAACAGTCACGTTATACTGCACCTTGACCTTGTGTCTGTATACACTTGCAAGACAATGATTCACTAGTTCACACAGTACTACCTCCTCACTGTAACACAACCTACAAGTATCATATGAACACTATCACTCCACGTCTGTAACTCACTGTGAGAAGAAACAACAGTCACGTTATACTACACCTTGACCTTGTGTCTGTATACACTTGCAAGACAATGATTCACTAGTTCACACAGTACTACCTCCTCACAACAACACAACCTACAAGTATCATATGAACACTATCACTCCACGTCTGTAACTCACTGTGAGAAGAAACAAAACAGTCACGTTATACTACACCTTGACCTTGTGTCTGTATACACTTGCAAGACAATGATTCACTAGTTCACACAGTACTACCTCCTCACTGCAGCACAACCTACAAGTATCATATGAACACTATCACTCCATGTCTGTAACTCACTGTGAGAAGAAACAAAACAGTCACGTTATACTACACCTTGACCTTGTGTCTGTATACACTTGCAAGACAATGATTCACTAGTTCACACAGTACTACCTCCTCACTGTAACACAACCTACAAGTATCATATGAACACTATCACTACACGTCTGTAACTCACTGTGAGAAGAAACAAAACAGTCACGTTATACTACACCTTGACCTTGTGTCTGTATACACTTGCAAGACAATGATTCACTAGTTCACACAGTACTACCTCCTCACTACAACACAACCTACAAGTATCATATGAACACTATCACTCCACGTCTGTAACTCACTGTGAGAAGAAACAAAACAGTCACGTTATACTACACCTTGACCTTGTGTCTGTATACACTTGCAAGACAATGATTCACTAGTTCACACAGTACTACCTCCTCACTACTACACAACCTACAAGTATCATATGAACACTATCACTCCACGTGTGTAACTCACTGTGAGAAGAAACAAAACAGTCACGTTATACTACACCTTGACCTTGTGTCTGTATACACTTGCAAGACAGTGATTCACTAGTTCACACAGTACTACCTCCTCACTGTAACACAACCTACAAGTATCATATGAACACTATCACTCCACGTCTGTAACTCACTGTGAGAAGAAACAAAACAGTCACGTTATACTACACCTTGACCTTGTGTCTGTATACACTTGCAAGACAATGATTCACTAGTTCACACAGTACTACCTCCTCACTGTAACACAACCTACAAGTATCATATGAACACTATCACTCCACGGCTGTAACTCACTGTGAGAAGAAACAAAACAGTCATGTTATACTGCACCTTGACCTTGTGTCTGTATACACTTGCAAGACAATGATTCACTAGTTCACACAGTACTACCTCCTCACAACAACACAACCTACAAGTATCATATGAACACTATCACTCCACGTCTGTAACTCACTGTGAGAAGAAACAAAACAGTCACGTTATACTGCACCTTGACCTTGTGTCTGTATACACTTGCAAGACAATGATTCACTAGTTCACACAGTACTACCTCCTCACTACAACACAACCTACAAGTATCATATGAACACTATCACTCCACGTCTGTAACTCACTGTGAGAAGAAACAAAACAGTCACGTTATACCACACCTTGACCTTGTGTCTGTATACACTTGCAAGACAATGATTCACTAGTTCACACAGTACTACCTCCTCACAACAACACAACCTACAAGTATCATATGAACACTATCACTCCACGTCTGTAACTCACTGTGAGAAGAAACAAAACAGTCACGTTATACCACACCTTGAGCTTGTGTCTGTGTACACTTGCAAGACAATGATTCACTAGTTCACACAGTACTACCTCCTCACAACAACACAACCTACAAGTATCATATGAACACTATCACTCCACGTCTGTAACTCACTGTGAGAAGAAACAAAACAGTCACGTTATACCACACCTTGACCTTGTGTCTGTATACACTTGCAAGACAATGATTCACTAGTTCACACAGTACTACCTCCTCACAACAACACAACCTACAAGTATCATATGAACACTATCACTCCACGTCTGTAACTCACTGTGAGAAGAAACAAAACAGTCACGTTATACCACACCTTGAGCTTGTGTCTGTGTACACTTGCAAGACAATGATTCACTAGTTCATACAGTACTACCTCCTCACAACAACACAACCTACAAGTGTCATATGAACACTATCACTCCACGTCTGTAACTCACTGTGAGAAGAAACAAAACAGTCACGTTATACTACACCTTGACCTTGTGTCTGTATACACTTGCAAGACAATGATTCACTAGTTCACACAGTACTACCTCCTCACAACAACACAACCTACAAGTATCATATGAACACTATCACTCCACGTCTGAAACTCACTGTGAGAAGAAACAAAACAGTCACGTTATACTACACCTTGACCTTGTGTCTGTATACACTTGCAAGACAATGATTCACTAGTTCACACAGTACTACCTCCTCACTACAACACAACCTACAAGTATCATATGAACACTATCACTCCACGTCTGTAACTCACTGTGAGAAGAAACAAAACAATCACGTTATACTACACCTTGACCTTGTGTCTGTATACACTTGCAAGACAATGATTCACTAGTTCACACAGTACTACCTCCTCACTGTAACACAACCTACAAGTATCATATGAACACTATCACTACACGTCTGTAACTCACTGTGAGAAGAAACAAAACAGTCACGTTATACTACACCTTGACCTTGTGTCTGTATACACTTGCAAGACAATGATTCACTAGTTCACACAGTACTACCTCCTCACTGTAACACAACCTACAAGTATCATATGAACACTATCACTACACGTCTGTAACTCACTGTGAGAAGAAACAAAACAGTCACGTTATACTACACCTTGACCTTGTGTCTGTATACACTTGCAAGACAATGATTCACTAGTTCACACAGTACTACCTCCTCACTACAACACAACCTACAAGTATCATATGAACACTATCACTCCACGTCTGTAACTCACTGTGAGAAGAAACAAAACAGTCACGTTATACTACACCTTGACCTTGTGTCTGTATACACTTGCAAGACAATGATTCACTAGTTCACACAGTACTACCTCCTCACTACAACACAACCTACAAGTATCATATGAACACTATCACTCCACGTCTGTAACTCACTGTGAGAAGAAACAAAACAGTCACGTTATACCACACCTTGACCTTGTGTCTGTATACACTTGCAAGACAATGATTCACTAGTTCACACAGTACTACCTCCTCACTACAACACAACCTACAAGTATCATATGAACACTATCACTCCACGTCTGTAACTCACTGTGAGAAGAAACAAAACAGTCACGTTATACTACACCTTGACCTTGTGTCTGTATACACTTGCAAGACAATGATTCACTAGGTCACACAGTACTACCTCCTCACTGCAACACAACCTACAAGTATCATATGAACACTATCACTCCACGTCTGTAACTCACTGTGAGAAGAAACAAAACAGTCACGTTATACTGCACCTTGACCTTGTGTCTGTATACACTTGCAAGACAATGATTCACTAGTTCACACAGTACTACCTCCTCACTGTAACACAACCTACAAGTATCATATGAACACTATCACTACACGTCTGTAACTCACTGTGAGAAGAAACAAAACAGTCACGTTATACTACACCTTGACCTTGTGTCTGTATACACTTGCAAGACAATGATTCACTAGTTCACACACTACTACCTCCTCACAACAACACAACCTACAAGTATCATATGAACACTATCACTCCACGGCTGTAACTCACTGTGAGAAGAAACAAAACAGTCATGTTATACTGCACCTTGACCTTGTGTCTGTATACACTTGCAAGACAATGATTCACTAGTTCACACAGTACTACCTCCTCACAACAACACAACCTACAAGTATCATATGAACACTATCACTCCACGTCTGTAACTCACTGTGAGAAGAAACAAAACAGTCACGTTATACTGCACCTTGACCTTGTGTCTGTATACACTTGCAAGACAATGATTCACTAGTTCACACAGTACTACCTCCTCACTACAACACAACCTACAAGTATAATATGAACACTATCACTCCACGTCTGTAACTCACTGTGAGAAGAAACAAAACAGTCATGTTATACTGCACCTTGACCTTGTGTCTGTATACACTTGCAAGACAATGATTCACTAGTTCACACAGTACTACCTCCTCACAACAACACAACCTACAAGTATCATATGAACACTATCACTCCACGTCTGTAACTCACTGTGAGAAGAAACAAAACAGTCACGTTATACTACACCTTGACCTTGTGTCTGTATACACTTGCAAGACAATGATTCACTAGTTCACACAGTACTACCTCCTCACTGTAACACAACCTACAAGTATCATATGAACACTATCACTCCACGGCTGTAACTCACTGTGAGAAGAAACAAAACAGTCACGTTATACTACACCTTGACCTTGTGTCTGTATACACTTGCAAGACAATGATTCACTAGTTCACACAGTACTACCTCCTCACTACAACACAACCTACAAGTATCATATGAACACTATCACTCCACGTCTGTAACTCACTGTGAGAAGAAACAAAACAGTCAGGGTATACTACACCTTGACCTTGTGTCTGTGTACACTTGCAAGACAATGATTCACTAGTTCACACAGTACTACCTCCTCACTACAACACAACCTGGAAGTATCATATGAACACTATCACTCCACGTCTGTAACTCACTGTGAGAAGAAACAAAACAGTCACGTTATACTACACCTTGATCTTGTGTCTGTATACACTTGCAAGACAATCATTCACTAGTTCACACAGTACTACCTCCTCACTACAACACAACCTACAAGTATCATATGAACACTATCACTCCACGTCTGTAACTCACTGTGAGAAGAAACAAAACAGTCACGTTATACTACACCTTGACCTTGTGTCTGTATACACTTGCAAGACAATGATTGACTAGTTCACACAGTACTACCTCCTCACTACAACACAACCTACAAGTATCATATGAACACTATCACTCCACGTCTGTAACTCACTGTGAGAAGAAACAAAACAGTCACGTTATACTGCACCTTGACCTTGTGTCTGTATACATTTGCAAGACAATGATTCACTAGTTCACACAGTACTACCTCCTCACTGTAACACAACCTACAAGTATCATATGAACACTATCACTCCACGTCTGTAACTCACTGTGAGAAGAAACAAAACAGTCACGTTATACTACACCTTGACCTTCTGTCTGTATACACTTGCAAGACAATGATTCACTAGTTCACACAGTACTACCTCCTCACTGTAACACAACCTACAAGTATCATATGAACACTATCACTCCACGTCTGTAACTCACTGTGAGAAGAAACAAAACAGTCACGTTATACTACACCTTGACCTTCTGTCTGTATACACTTGCAAGACAATGATTGACTAGTTCACACAGTACTACCTCCTCACTACAACAACACCTACAAGTATCATATGAACACTATCACTCCACGTCTGTAACCCACTGTGAGAAGAAACAAAACAGTCACGTTATACTACACCTTGATCTTGTGTCTGTATACACTTGCAAGACAATGATTGACTAGTTCACACAGTACTACCTCCTCACTACAACACAACCTACAAGTATCATATGAACACTATCACTCCACGTCTGTAACTCACTGTGAGAACAAACAAAACAGTCACGTTATACTACACCTTGACCTTGTGTCTGTGTACACTTGCAAGACAATGATTCACTAGTTCACACAGTACTACCTCCTCACTGTAACACAACCTACAAGTATCATATGAACACTATCACTCCACGTCTGTAACTCACTGTGAGAAGAAACAAAACAGTCACGTTATACTACACCTTGACCTTGTGTCTGTATACACTTGCAAGACAATGATTCACTAGTTCACACAGTACTACCTCCTCACTATAACACAACACACAAGTATCATATGAACACTATCACTCCACGTCTGTAACTCACTGTGAGAAGAAACAAAACAGTCACGTTATACTACACCTTGACCTTGTGTCGGTATACACTTGCAAGACAATGATTAACTAGGTCACACAGTACTACCTCCTCACTACAACACAACCTACAAGTATCATATGAACACTATCACTCCACGTCTGTAACTCACTGTGAGAAGAAACAAAACAGTCACGTTATACTACACCTTGACCTTGTGTCTGTATACACTTGCAAGACAATGATTCACTAGTTCACACAGTACTACCTCCTCACTGTAACACAACCTACAAGTATCATATGAACACTATCACTCCACGTCTGTAACTCACTGTGAGAAGAAACAACAGTCACGTTATACTACACCTTGACCTTGTGTCTGTGTACACTTGCAAGACAATGATTCACTAGTTCACACAGTACTACCTCCTCACTACAACACAACCTACAAGTATCATATGAACACTATCACTCCACGTGTGTAACTCACTGTGAGAAGAAACAACAGTCACGTTATACTACACCTTGACCTTGTGTCTGTATACACTTGCAAGACAATGATTCACTAGTTCACACAGTACTACCTCCTCACTACAACACAACCTACAAGTGTCATATGAACACTATCACTCCACGTCTGTAACCCACTGTGAGAAGAAACAAAACAGTCACGTTATACTACACCTTGACCTTGTGTCTGTATACACTTGCAAGACAATGATTCACTAGTTCACACAGTACTACCTCCTCACTACAACACAACCTACAAGTATCATATGAACACTATCACTCCACGTCTGTAACTCACTGTGAGAAGAAACAAAACAGTCACGTTATACTACACCTTGACCTTGTGTCTGTATACACTTGCAAGACAATGATTCACTAGTTCACACAGTACTACCTCCTCACTACAACACAACCTACAAGTATCATATGAACACTATCACTCCACGTCTGTAACTCACTGTGAGAAGAAACAAAACAATCACGTTATACTACACCTTGACCTTGTGTCTGTATACACTTGCAAGACAATGATTCACTAGTTCACACAGTACTACCTCCTCACTACAACACAACCTACAAGTATCATATGAACAGTATCACTCCACGTCTGTAACTCACTGTGAGAAGAAACAAAACAGTCACGTTATACTACACCTTGACCTTGTGTCTGTATACACTTGCAAGACAATGATTCACTAGTTCACACAGTACTACCTCCTCACTGTAACACAACCTACAAGTATCATATGCACACTATCACTCCACGTCTGTAACTCACTGTGAGAAGAAACAAAACAGTCACGTTGTACTACACCTTGACCTTGTGTCTGTATACACTTGCAAGACAATGATTCACTAGTTCACACAGTACTACCTCCTCACTACAACACAACCTACAAGTATCATATGAACACTATCACTCCACGTCTGTAACTCACTGTGAGAAGAAACAAAACAGTCACGTTATACTACACCTTGACCTTGTGTCTGTGTACACTTGCAAGACAATGATTCACTAGTTCACACAGTACTACCTCCTCACTACAACACAACCTACAAGTATCATATGAACACTATCACTCTACGTCTGTAACTCACTGTGAGAAGAAACAAAACAGTCACGTTATACTACACCTTGACCTTGTGTCTGTATACACTTGCAAGACAATGATTCACTAGTTCACACAGTACTACCTCCTCACTACAACACAACCTACAAGTGTCATATGAACACTATCACTCCACGTGTGTAACTCACTGTGAGAAGAAACAAAACAGTCAGGTTATACTGCACCTTGACCTTGTGTCTGTGTACACTTGCAAGACAATGATTCACTAGTTCACACAGTACTACCTCCTCACAATAACACAACCTACAAGTATCATATGAACACTATCACTCCACGTCTGTAACTCACTGTGAGAAGAAACAAAACAGTCACGTTATACTACACCTTGACCTTGTGTCTGTATACACTTGCAAGACAATGATTCACTAGTTCACACAGTACTACCTCCTCACTACAACACAACCTACAAGTATCATATGAACACTATCACTCCACGTCTGTAACTCACTGTGAGAAGAAACAAAACAGTCACGTTATACTACACCTTGACCTTGTGTCTGTATACACTTGCAAGACAATGATTCACTAGTTCACACAGTACTACCTCCTCAGTACAACACAACCTACAAGTATCATATGAACACTATCACTCCACGTCTGTAACTCACTGTGAGAAGAAACAAAACAGTCACGTTATACTGCACCTTGACCTTGTGTCTGTATACACTTGCAAGACAATGATTCACTAGTTCACACAGTACTACCTCCTCACTGTAACACAACTCACAAGTATCATATGAACACTGTCACTCCACGTCTGTAACTCACTGTGAGAAGAAACAAAACAGTCACGTTATACTACACCTTGACCTTGTGTCTGTATACACTTGCAAGACAATGATTCACTAGTTCACACAGTACTACCTCCTCACTACAACACAACCTACAAGTATCATATGAACACTATCACTCCACGTCTGTAACTCACTGTGAGAAGAAACAAAACAGTCACGTTATACTACACCTTGACCTTGTGTCTGTATACACTTGCAAGACAATGATTCACTAGTTCACACAGTACTACCTCCTCACTGTAACACAACCTACAAGTATCATATGAACACTATCACTCCACGTCTGTAACTCACTATGAGAAGAAACAAAACAGTCACGTTATACTACACCTTGACCTTGTGTCTGTATACACTTGCAAGACAATGATTCACTAGTTCACACAGTACTACCTCCTCACTGTAACACAATCTACAAGTATCATATGAACACTATCACTCCACGTGTGTAACTCACTGTGAGAAGAAACAAAACAGTCACGTTATACTACACCTTGACCTTGTGTCTGTATACACTTGCAAGACAATGATTCACTAGTTCATACAGTACTACCTCCTCACTACAACACAACCTACAAGTATCATATGAACACTATCACTCCACGTCTGTAACTCACTGTGAGAAGAAACAACAGTCACGTTATACTACACCTTGACCTTGTGTCTGTGTACACTTGCAAGACAATGATTCACTAGTTCACACAGTACTACCTCCTCACTACAACACAACCTACAAGTATCATATGAACACTATCACTCCACGTGTGTAACTCACTGTGAGAAGAAACAACAGTCACGTTATACTACACCTTGACCTTGTGTCTGTATACACTTGCAAGACAATGATTCACTAGTTCACACAGTACTACCTCCTCACTACAACACAACCTACAAGTGTCATATGAACACTATCACTCCACGTCTGTAACCCACTGTGAGAAGAAACAAAACAGTCACGTTATACTACACCTTGACCTTGTGTCTGTATACACTTGCAAGACAATGATTCACTAGTTCACACAGTACTACCTCCTCACTGTAACACAACCTACAAGTATCATATGAACACTATCACTCCACGTCTGTAACTCACTGTGAGAAGAAACAAAACAGTCACGTTATACTACACCTTGACCTTGTGTCTGTATACACTTGCAAGACAATGATTCACTAGTTCACACAGTACTACCCCCTCACAACAACACAACCTACAAGTATCATAGGAACACTATCACTCCACGTGTGTAACTCACTGTGAGAAGAAACAAAACAGTCACGTTATACTACACCTTGACCTTGTGTCTGTATACACTTGCAAGACAATGATTCACTAGTTCGCACAGTACTACCTCCTCACTACAACACAACCTACAAGTATCATATGAACACTATCACTCCACGTCTGTAACTCACTGTGAGAAGAAACAAAACAGTCACGTTATACTACACCTTGACCTTGTGTCTGTATACACTTGCAAGACAATGATTCACTAGTTCACACAGTACTACCTCCTCACAACAACACAACCTACAAGTATCATATGAACACTATCACTCCACGTGTGTAACTCACTGTGAGAAGAAACAAAACAGTCACGTTATACTACACCTTGACCTTGTGTCTGTATACACTTGCAAGACAATGATTCACTAGTTCACACAGTACTACCTCCTCACTACAACACAACCTACAAGTATCATATGAACACTATCACTCCACGTCTGTAACTCACTGTGAGAAGAAACAAAACAGTCACGTTATACTACACCTTGACCTTGTGTCTGTATACACTTGCAAGACAATGATTCACTAGTTCACACAGTACTACCTCCTCACTACAACACAACCTACAAGTATCATATGAACACTATCACTCCACGTCTGTAACTCACTGTGAGAAGAAACAAAACAATCACGTTATACTACACCTTGACCTTGTGTCTGTATACACTTGCAAGACAATGATTCACTAGTTCACACAGTACTACCTCCTCACTACAACACAACCTACAAGTATCATATGAACACTATCACTCCACGTCTGTAACTCACTGTGAGAAGAAACAAAACAGTCACGTTATACTACACCTTGACCTTGTGTCTGTATACACTTGCAAGACAATGATTCACTAGTTCACACAGTACTACCTCCTCACTGTAACACAACCTACAAGTATCATATGAACACTATCACTCCACGTCTGTAACTCACTGTGAGAAGAAACAAAACAGTCACGTTGTACTACACCTTGACCTTGTGTCTGTATACACTTGCAAGACAATGATTCACTAGTTCACACAGTACTACCTCCTCACTACAACACAACCTACAAGTATCATATGAACACTATCACTCCACGTCTGTAACTCACTGTGAGAAGAAACAAAACAGTCACGTTATACTACACCTTGACCTTGTGTCTGTGTACACTTGCAAGACAATGATTCACTAGTTCACACAGTACTACCTCCTCACTACAACACAACCTACAAGTATCATATGAACACTATCACTCTACGTCTGTAACTCACTGTGAGAAGAAACAAAACAGTCACGTTATACTACACCTTGACCTTGTGTCTGTATACACTTGCAAGACAATGATTCACTAGTTCACACAGTACTACCTCCTCACTGTATCACAACCTACAAGTATCATATGAACACTATCACTCTACGTCTGTAACTCACTGTGAGAAGAAACAAAACAGTCACGTTATACTACACCTTGACCTTGTGTCTGTATACACTTGCAACACAATGATTCACTAGTTCACACAGTACTACCTCCTCACTACAACACAACCTACAAGTGTCATATGAACACTATCACTCCACGTGTGTAACTCACTGTGAGAAGAAACAAAACAGTCACGTTATACTACACCTTGACCTTGTGTCTGTATATACTTGCAAGACAATGATTCACTAGTTCACACAGTACTACCTCCTCACTACAACACAACCTACAAGTATCATATGAACACTATCACTCCACGTCTGTAACTCACTGTGAGAAGAAACAAAACAGTCACGTTATACTACACCTTGACCTTGTGTCTGTATACACTTGCAAGACAATGATTCACTAGTTCACACAGTACTACCTCCTCAGTACAACACAACCTACAAGTATCATATGAACACTATCACTCCACGTCTGTAACTCACTGTGAGAAGAAACAAAACAGTCACGTTATACTGCACCTTGACCTTGTGTCTGTATACACTTGCAAGACAATGATTCACTAGTTCACACAGTACTACCTCCTCACTGTAACACAACCCACAAGTATCATATGAACACTGTCACTCCACGTCTGTAACTCACTGTGAGAAGAAACAAAACAGTCACGTTATACTACACCTTGACCTTGTGTCTGTATACACTTGCAAGACAATGATTCACTAGTTCACACAGTACTACCTCCTCACTACAACACAACCTACAAGTATCATATGAACACTATCACTCCACGTCTGTAACTCACTGTGAGAAGAAACAAAACAGTCACGTTATACTACACCTTGACCTTGTGTCTGTATACACTTGCAAGACAATGATTCACTAGTTCACACAGTACTACCCCCTCACTGTAACACAACCTACAAGTATCATATGAACACTATCACTCCACGTGTGTAACTCCCTGTGAGAAGAAACAAAACAGTCACGTTATACTACACCTTGACCTTGTGTCTGTATACACTTGCAAGACAATGATTCACTAGTTCACACAGTACTACCTCCTCACTACAACACAACCTACAAGTATCATATGAACACTATCACTCCACGTCTGTAACTCACTGTGAGAAGAAACAAAACAGTCACGTTATACTACACCTTGACCTTGTGTCTGTATACACTTGCAAGACAATGATTCACTAGTTCACACAGTACTACCTCCTCACTACAACACAACCTACAAGTATCATATGAACACTATCACTCCACGTCTGAAACTCACTGTGAGAAGAAACAAAACAGTCACGTTATACTACACCTTGACCTTGTGTCTGTATACACTTGCAAGACAATGATTCACTAGTTCACACAGTACTACCTCCTCACTACAACACAACCTACAAGTATCATATGAACACTATCACTCCACGTCTGTAACTCACTGTGAGAAGAAACAAAACAGTCACGTTATACTACACCTTGACCTTGTGTCTGTATACACTTGCAAGACAACGATTCACTAGTTCACACAGTACTACCTCCTCACTGTAACACAATCTACAAGTATCATATGAACACTATCACTCCACGTGTGTAACTCACTGTGAGAAGAAACGAAACAGTCACGTTATACTACACCTTGACCTTGTGTCTGTATACACTTGCAAGACAATGATTCACTAGTTCACACAGTACTATCTCCTCACTACAACACAACCTACAAGCATCATATGAACACTATCACTCCACGTGTGTAACTCACTGTGAGAAGAAACAAAACAGTCACGTTATACTACACCTTGACCTTGTGTCTGTATACACTTGCAAGACAATGATTCACTAGTTCACACAGTACTATCTCCTCACTACAACACAACCTACAAGTATCATATGAACACTATCACTCCACGTCTGTAACTCACTGTGAGAAGAAACAAAACAGTCACGTTATACTACACCTTGACCTTGTGTCTGTATACACTTGCAAGACAATGATTCACTAGTTCATACAGTACTACCTCCTCACTACAACACAACCTACAAGTATCATATGAACACTATCACTCCACGTCTGTAACTCACTGTGAGAAGAAACAACAGTCACGTTATACTACACCGTGACCTTGTGTCTGTATACACTTGCAAGACAATGATTCACTAGTTCACACAGTACTACCTCCTCACTACAACACAACCTACAAGTATCATATGTACACTATCACTCCACGTCTGTAACTCACTGTGAGAAGAAACAAAACAGTCACGTTATACTACTCCTTGACCTTGTGTCTGTATACACTTGCAAGACAATGATTCACTAGTTCACACAGTACTACCTCCTCACTACAACACAACCTACAAGTATCATATGAACACTATCACTCCACGTGTGTAACTCACTGTGAGAAGAAACAAAACAGTCACGTTATACTACTCCTTGACCTTGTGTCTGTATACACTTGCAAGACAATGATTCACTAGTTCACACAGTACTACCTCCTCACTACAACACAACCTACAAGTATCATATGTACACTATCACTCCACGTCTGTAACTCACTGTGAGAAGAAACAAAACAGTCACGTTATACTACTCCTTGACCTTGTGTCTGTATACACTTGCAAGACAATGATTCACTAGTTCACACAGTACTACCTCCTCACTACAACACAACCTACAAGTATCATATGAACACTATCACTCCACGTGTGTAACTCACTGTGAGAAGAAACAAAACAGTCACGTTATACTACACCTTGACCTTGTGTCTGTATACACTTGCAAGACAATGATTCACTAGTTCACACAGTACTACCTCCTCACTACAACACAACCTACAAGTATCATATGAACACTATCACTCCACGTGTGTAACTCACTGTGAGAAGAAACAAAACAGTCACGTTATACTACACCTTGACCTTGTGTCTGTATACACTTGCAAGACAACGATTCACTAGTTCACACAGTACTACCTCCTCACTGTAACACAATCTACAAGTATCATATGAACACTATCACTCCACGTGTGTAACTCACTGTGAGAAGAAACAAAACAGTCACGTTATACTACACCTTGACCTTGTGTCTGTATACACTTGCAAGACAATGATTCACTAGTTCACACAGTACTATCTCCTCACTACAACACAACCTACAAGCATCATATGAACACTATCACTCCACGTGTGTAACTCACTGTGAGAAGAAACAAAACAGTCACGTTATACTACACCTTGACCTTGTGTCTGTATACACTTGCAAGACAATGATTCACTAGTTCACACAGTACTATCTCCTCACTACAACACAACCTACAAGTATCATATGAACACTATCACTCCACGTCTGTAACTCACTGTGAGAAGAAACAAAACAGTCACGTTATACTACACCTTGACCTTGTGTCTGTATACACTTGCAAGACAATGATTCACTAGTTCATACAGTACTACCTCCTCACTACAACACAACCTACAAGTATCATATGAACACTATCACTCCACGTCTGTAACTCACTGTGAGAAGAAACAACAGTCACGTTATACTACACCTTGACCTTGTGTCTGTGTACACTTGCAAGACAATGATTCACTAGTTCACACAGTACTACCTCCTCACTACAACACAACCTACAAGTATCATATGAACACTATCACTCCACGTGTGTAACTCACTGTGAGAAGAAACAACAGTCACGTTATACTACACCTTGACCTTGTGTCTGTATACACTTGCAAGACAATGATTCACTAGTTCACACAGTACTACCTCCTCACTACAACACAACCTACAAGTGTCATATGAACACTATCACTCCACGTCTGTAACCCACTGTGAGAAGAAACAAAACAGTCACGTTATACTACACCTTGACCTTGTGTCTGTATACACTTGCAAGACAATGATTCACTAGTTCACACAGTACTACCTCCTCACTGTAACACAACCTACAAGTATCATATGAACACTATCACTCCACGTCTGTAACTCACTGTGAGAAGAAACAAAACAGTCACGTTATACTACACCTTGACCTTGTGTCTGTATACACTTGCAAGACAATGATTCACTAGTTCACACAGTACTACCCCCTCATAACAACACAACCTACAAGTATCATATGAACACTATCACTCCACGTGTGTAACTCACTGTGAGAAGAAACAAAACAGTCACGTTATACTACACCTTGACCTTGTGTCTGTATACACTTGCAAGACAATGATTCACTAGTTCGCACAGTACTACCTCCTCACTACAACACAACCTACAAGTATCATATGAACACTATCACTCCACGTGTGTAACTCACTGTGAGAAGAAACGAAACAGTCACGTTATACTACACCTTGACCTTGTGTCTGTATACACTTGCAAGACAATTATTCACTAGTTCACACAGTACTACCTCCTTACAACAACACAACCTACAAGTATCATATGAACACTATCACTCCACGTGTGTAACTCACTGTGAGAAGAAACAAAACAGTCACGTTATACTACACCTTGACCTTGTGTCTGTATACACTTGCAAGACAATGATTCACTAGTTCACACAGTACTACCTCCTCACTACAACACAACCTACAAGTATCATATGAACACTATCACTCCACGTCTGTAACTCACTGTGAGAAGAAACAAAACAGTCACGTTATACTACACCTTGACCTTGTGTCTGTATACACTTGCAAGACAATGATTCACTAGTTCACACAGTACTACCTCCTCACTACAACACAACCTACAAGTGTCATATGAACACTATCACTCCACGTGTGTAACTCACTGTGAGAAGAAACAAAACAGTCACGTTATACTACACCTTGACCTTGTGTCTGTATATACTTGCAAGACAATGATTCACTAGTTCACACAGTACTACCTCCTCACTACGACACAACCTACAAGTATCATATGAACACTATCACTCCACGTCTGTAACTCACTGTGAGAAGAAACAAAACAGTCACGTTATACTACACCTTGACCTTGTGTCTGTATACACTTGCAAGACAATGATTCACTAGTTCACACAGTACTACCTCCTCAGTACAACACAACCTACAAGTATCATATGAACACTATCACTCCACGTCTGTAACTCACTGTGAGAAGAAACAAAACAGTCACGTTATACTGCACCTTGACCTTGTGTCTGTATACACTTGCAAGACAATGATTCACTAGTTCACACAGTACTACCTCCTCACTGTAACACAACCCACAAGTATCATATGAACACTGTCACTCCACGTCTGTAACTCACTGTGAGAAGAAACAAAACAGTCACGTTATACTACACCTTGACCTTGTGTCTGTATACACTTGCAAGACAATGATTCACTAGTTCACACAGTACTACCTCCTCACTACAACACAACCTACAAGTATCATATGAACACTATCACTCCACGTCTGTAACTCACTGTGAGAAGAAACAAAACAGTCACGTTATACTACACCTTGACCTTGTGTCTGTATACACTTGCAAGACAATGATTCACTAGTTCACACAGTACTACCTCCTCACTACAACACAACCTACAAGTATCATATGAACACTATCACTCCACGTCTGAAACTCACTGTGAGAAGAAACAAAACAGTCACGTTATACTACACCTTGACCTTGTGTCTGTATACACTTGCAAGACAATGATTCACTAGTTCACACAGTACTACCTCCTCACTACAACACAACCTACAAGTATCATATGAACACTATCACTCCACGTCTGTAACTCACTGTGAGAAGAAACAAAACAGTCACGTTATACTACACCTTGACCTTGTGTCTGTATACACTTGCAAGACAACGATTCACTAGTTCACACAGTACTACCTCCTCACTACAACACAACCTACAAGTATCACATGAACACTATCACTCCACGTCTGTAACTCACTGTGAGAAGAAACAAAACAGTCACGTTATACTACACCTTGACCTTGTGTCTGTATACACTTGCAAGACAATGATTCACTAGTTCACACAGTACTACCTCCTCACTACAACACAACCTACAAGTATCATATGAACACTATCACTCCACGTCTCTAACTCACTGTGAGAAGAAACAAAACAGTCACGTTATACTACACCTTGACCTTGTGTCTGTATACACTTGCAAGACAATGATTCACTAGTTCACACAGTACTACCTCCTCACTACAACACAACCTACAAGTATCATATGAACACTATCACTCCACGTGTGTAACTCACTGTGAGAAGAAACAAAACAGTCACGTTATACTACACCTTGACCTTGTGTCTGTATACACTTGCAAGACAATGATTCACTAGTTCACACAGTACTACCTCCTCACTACAACACAACCTACAAGTATCATATGATCACTATCACTCCACGTGTGTAACTCACTGTGAGAAGAAACAAAACAGTCACGTTATACTACACCTTGACCTTGTGTCTGTATACACTTGCAAGACAATGATTCACTAGTTCACACAGTACTACCTCCTCACTACAACACAACCTACAAGTATCATATGAACACTATCACTCCACGTCTCTAACTCACTGTGAGAAGAAACAAAACAGTCACGTTATACTACACCTTGACCTTGTGTCTGTATACACTTGCAAGACAATGATTCACTAGTTCACACAGTACTACCTCCTCACTACAACACAACCTACAAGTATCATATGAACACTATCACTCCACGTCTGTAACTCACTGTGAGAAGAAACAAAACAGTCACGTTATACTGCACCTTGACCTTGTGTCTGTATACACTTGCAAGACAATGATTCACTAGTTCACACAGTACTACCTCCTCACTACAACACAACCTACAAGTATCATATGAACACTATCACTCCACGTGTGTAACTCACTGTGAGAAGAAACAAAACAGTCACGTTATACTACACCTTGACCTTGTGTCTGTATACACTTGCAAGACAATGATTCACTAGTTCACACAGTACTACCTCCTCACTACAACACAACCTACAAGTATCATATGAACACTATCACTCCACGTCTCTAACTCACTGTGAGAAGAAACAAAACAGTCACGTTATACTACACCTTGACCTTGTGTCTGTATACACTTGCAAGACAATGATTCACTAGTTCACACAGTACTGCCTCCTCACTGTAACACAACCTACAAGTATCATATGAACACTATCACTCCACGTCTGTAACTCACTGTGAGAAGAAACAAAACAGTCACGTTATACTGCACCTTGACCTTGTGTCTGTATACACTTGCAAGACAATGATTCACTAGTTCACACAGTACTACCTCCTCACTACAACACAACCTACAAGTATCATATGAACACTATCACTCCACGTCTGTAACTCACTGTGAGAAGAAACAAAACAGTCACGTTATACTACACCTTGACCTTGTGTCTGTATACACTTGCAAGACAATGATTCACTAGTTCACACAGTACTACCTCCTCACTACAACACAACCTACAAGTATCATATGAACACTATCACTCCACGTCTGTAACTCACTGTGAGAAGAAACAAAACAGTCACGTTATACTACACCTTGACCTTGTGTCTGTATACACTTGCAAGACAATGATTCACTAGTTCACACAGTACTACCTCCTCACTACAACACAACCTACAAGTATCATATGAACACTATCACTCCACGTCTGTAACTCACTGTGAGAAGAAACAAAACAGTCACGTTATACTACACCTTGACCTTGTGTCTGTATACACTTGCAAGACAATGATTCACTAGTTCACACAGTACTACCTCCTCACTACAACACAACCTACAAGTATCATATGAACACTATCACTCCACGTCTGTAACTCACTGTGAGAAGAAACAAAACAGTCACGTTATACTACACCTTGACCTTGTGTCTGTATACACTTGCAAGACAATGATTCACTAGTTCACACAGTACTACCTCCTCACTACAACACAACCTACAAGTGTCATATGAACACTATCACTCCACGTGTGTAACTCACTGTGAGAAGAAACAAAACAGTCACGTTATACTACACCTTGACCTTGTGTCTGTATACACTTGCAAGACAATGATTCACTAGTTCACACAGTACTACCTCCTCACTGTAACACAACCTACAAGTATCATATGAACACTATCACTCCACGTCTGTAACTCACTGTGAGAAGAAACAAAACAGTCACGTTATATTACACCTTGACCTTGTGTCTGTATACACTTGCAAGACAATGATTCACTAGTTCACACAGTACTACCTCCTCACTGTAACACAACCTACAAGTATCATATGAACACTATCACTCCACGTGTGTAACTCACTGTGAGAAGAAACAAAACAGTCACGTTATACTACACCTTGACCTTGTGTCTGTATACACTTGCAAGACAATGATTCACTAGTTCACACAGTACTACCTCCTCACTACAACACAACCTACAAGTATCATATGAACACTATCACTCCACGTCTGTAACTCACTGTGAGAAGAAACAAAACAGTCACGTTATACTACACCTTGACCTTGTGTCTGTATACACTTGCAAGACAATGATTCACTAGTTCACACAGTACTACCTCCTCACTACAACACAACCTACAAGTATCATATGAACACTATCACTCCACGTGTGTAACTCACTGTGAGAAGGAACAAAACAGTCACGTTATACTGCACCTTGACCTTGTGTCTGTGTACACTTGCAAGACAATGATTCACTAGTTCACACAGTACTACCTCCTCACTGTAACACAACCTACAAGTATCATATGAACACTATCACTCCACGTCTGTAACTCACTGTGAGAAGAAACAAAACAGTCACGTTATACTACACCTTGACCTTGTGTCTGTATACACTTGCAAGACAATGATTCACTAGTTCACACAGTACTACCTCCTCACTGTAACACAACCTACAAGTATCATATGAACACTATCACTCCACGTCTGTAACTCACTGTGAGAAGAAACAAAACAGTCACGTTATACTACACCTTGACCTTGTGTCTGTATACACTTGCAAGACAATGATTCACTAGTTCACACAGTACTACCTCCTCACTACAACACAACCTACAAGTATCATATCAACACTATCACTCCACGTCTGTAACTCACTGTGAGAAGAAACAAAACAGTCACGTTATACTGCACCTTGACCTTGTGTCTGTATACACTTGCAAGACAATGATTCACTAGTTCATACAGTACTACCTCCTCACTGCAACACAACCTACAAGTATCATATGAACACTATCACTCCACGTGTGTAACTCACTGTGAGAAGAAACAAAACAGTCACGTTATACTACACCTTGACCTTGTGTCTGTATACACTTGCAAGACAATGATTCACTAGTTCACACAGTACTACCTCCTCACTACAACACAACCTACAAGTATCATATGAACACTATCACTCCACGTCTGTAACTCACTGTGAGAAGAAACAACAGTCACGTTATACTACACCTTGACCTTGTGTCTGTATACACTTGCAAGACAATGATTCACTAGTTCACACAGTACTACCTCCTCACTGCAACACAACCTACAAGTATCATATGAACACTATCACTCCACATCTGCAGCTCACATACATACATACAAGTATGTTGCCTTTATAAGCATAAGATATTTTAAATTTTAAAATTGTTTAATAAATTGCTGAGACTTTTGTTACTAGCGGTGGTTGGCATAAGTTCTCTAACAAGAATGGCATAATATGAAATGCGGTTCATGTAAAAGTAAAAACGGAATCGTTGAACTGTCTTAAATGTTACCTTTATATGCATGAAGGATATAATACTCAATTTTAAAATAAATTTGTTTTAGAAATTGCTCCGACATTTTTTTATTAGAGGTGGTCACAAAATGGACTGCGTAATGCTAGGGTTAGAGGTGAAGCTAATAGAAAACGTGTAAAGACGAATGGCATATTGATATTTGAGAAAAGTATAAGTACTGGCAAATTCACAGAGATAATAAAGAATATCTCGGAAACGGTTGACTGAAAATGAGATGTATTTGACAAATTTTGTGTTTTAACCAGATCCACATTTTTTATTTAGTAGCACTTTCTCTCTTACCGTTTACCATTTATCCAAAATTCTGAGGGCATTCACAGAAAATTCAAGGTATGACTTATAAACTAGCATGGAATCGCGTGTTTGTGTCCGTCACTGGATACTGACCGTCTGCTTGTGTTTGCGCAGGTCACAAGCAACAGCTGATTAACCCTCCGACTGAAAGAGTACAGTGGGGAATAGCAGCTAATTACGTATGTGCTTCCAAAGAGACAAGGTTGGACATCACTGCTCCAGCACATTCGATTATTGTTTCCTTAATATGAGACATATGGTATACCTAAAGTTCTTTAATTGTAGTTGACTCTGTAGCTCCGGATGACTGGGGTTGGCCCCAATATGTGGTGACCATGCCCAAACGCTTGGCGACCGCAATCTCGCCGCTCGGCTAGTCACCTGGGATCCTGTGGCTGCAGAGGAACAACTCTGTCAAATACTCTACTCCAATGTGTGTTAGTTTACTGTAGAACCATGTATTTGACATATACGGTTACTTTCGACTCACATGACAAATATTGTGCTTTTTAAGCACTTTCCTTTACAATCCAATTAGAGCAAATAGCTTAAATAACACAATCTTCAAATAATAATGCTCTCCTTTTACAAAGAATGTCTTTTCTAGACTTCACTAATACACAGAGCGACAATTCTGGAATCTTCTTGCAGGAGAGAGAAAAAAATTGAGACAGTTATTTGTCTGTAACTATGGGAAACTAGTGAATCACCATTTCTTGTTGCCTTTGTTTCAATGGTCTTTTAACGTAGATGTTTTAGAGCGATTTAGACAAGAAATGGTTTCAGACATACTCAGATATTGACAAACGCAATTACAAATTCTTGCATTGCAATATATTACTTACGGTGATTGACCTGTGATTTGATTGGTCGTTTGCTGAATGTGCTATATTGCGTTCATTGTTCTTAAGCTTGCCCACCGGATCTTCACTTCAGGTCATTTTAGATAACAAATTAACTAACAAATACATTATTGCCAGTTCTCTTCCAGTACAAAATAATACAGTTATTTTGAGGTTATGGCTCCACTTGTGTCTGCTACATACTGAATGTCATATTCTACGCCTTATAATAACAATTCCGTTACCAAACGACTCATTGTTTACTGTTAATCACAGCTTTACTATTCAAAATTAGACGGATAAACTTTTAAACCAGAGAAATGGCTGTTGTCTGTGCGAGAGTACGGCAGAATAGGGCACGTCGATGCACTCTTTGTGTTAATCGCAATGGGCGTGCGTTCCAACATTTACTTTGAATAGTAAAGCTGTGATTAACTGTAAACAATGAGAAGTTTGTGTTTTGTTTATGTGCTCTGTGTTTGTTTCTTGGGTTAAGATTATGTGTATGTCTTACTAAGATAAATGCAATACTAATTTGCATTGTTGATGTTGTCGTAAATACTTAAACTGGGTGGGAGGCAGTAATCTATAACATTAACTCGTCTAGCGCTTAAACGAAGCCCCTCAGCAAAAAACTTTCCTTTACAAAAAGTGTTTAAAACAATGTTATCTATCAGCTCGCAAAGTTTGTCGGTCTAATTTTGAGATATCGTGTATACAGGCGTTAAGTTATTAATTTGTATCCTAAAATATATGTATTCTATATTCACTTGCCTGAACATCGTCACTGTTTTAATCACTGGAACTGCTCTTAAATAGCATTTTTTGCTGTTTTCACTGATATTTTCCTCTATTCTTACTCAAATATTAACCGATTTTTATCCGTTTTTGACTAATATATTATTAAATATCACTTCCTTTACACACTTTAAACCATAGATCAACTGCTTACTTTACAGATACACTTTACAAATGTGTAAAACTATTATTTAGTAAATATCACTTCCTTTACACACTTTAAACCATAGATCAACTGCTTACTTTACAGATACTCTTTACAAATGTGTAAAACTATTATTTAGTAAATATCACTTCCTTTACACACTTTAAACCATAGATCAACTGCTTACTTTACAGATACACTTTACAAATGTGTAAAACTATTATTTAGTAAATATCACTTCCTTTACACACTTTAAACCATAGATCAACTGCTTACTTTACAGATACTCTTTACAAATGTGTAAAACTATTATTTAGTAAATATCACTTCCTTTACACACTTTAAACCATAGATCAACTGCTTACTTTACAGATACTCTTTACAAATGTGTAAAACTATTATTTAGTAAATATCACTTCCTTTACACACTTTAAACCATAGATCAACTGCTTACTTTACAGATACTCTTTACAAATGTGTAAAACTATTATTTAGTAAATATCACTTCCTTTACACACTTTAAACCATAGATCAACTGCTTACTTTACAGATACTCTTTACAAACGTGTAAAACTATTATTTAGTAAATACCACTTCCTTTACACACTTTAAACCATAGATCAACTGCTTACTTTACAGATACTCTTTACAAATGTGTAAAACTATTATTTAGTAAATATCACTTCCTTTACACACTTTAAACCATAGATCAACTGCTTACTTTACAGATACTCTTTACAAACGTGTAAAACTATTATTTAGTAAATACCACTTCCTTTACACACTTTAAACCATAGATCAACTGCTTACTTTACAGATACTCTTTACAAATGTGTAAAACTATTATTTAGTAAATATCACTTCCTTTACACACTTTAAACCATAGATCAACTGCTTACTTTACAGATACTCTTTACAAACGTGTAAAACTATTATTTAGTAAATATCACTTCCTTTACACACTTTAAACCATAGATCAACTGCTTACTTTACAGATACTCTTTACAAACGTGTAAAACTATTATTTAGTTGTAAAGTAAAACACTCTGCATTTTATAAAATTTCATATGTAAATATTTAAGCTTGTATGAGAGGTTCAACTTGTTTAAACTTTATTGCGAAAGAGATTTTACATGCTACAAACAAAGTTTACAAACTACAAGAATTGTAAACATTGTGAAACACTCCCCTGGAAGTGTAGCATGGTTCTTTCTGTTGCATTCACCCTTAGAAGACAGTACACGTTAAATGGAGCGCAGTGTTGCAACATGTACTGTAGCGCATCTCACCCTTAGAAGACAGTACACGTTAAATGGAGCGCAGTGTTGCAACATGTACTGTAGCGCATCTCACCCTTAGAAGACAGTGCACGTTAAATGGAGCGCAGTGTTGCAACATGTACTGTAGCGCATCTCACCCTTAGAAGACAGTACACGTTAAATGGAGCGCAGTGTTGCAACATGTACTGTAGCGCATCTCACCCTTAGAAGACAGTACACGTTAAATGGAGCGCAGTGTTGCAACATGTACTATAGCGCATCTCACCCTTAGAAGACAGTGCACGTTAAATGGAGCGCAGTGTTGCAACATGTACTATAGCGCATCTCACCCTTAGAAGACAGTACACGTTAAATGGAGCCCAGTGTTGCAACATGTACTATAGCGCATCTTACCCTTAGAAGACAGTACACGTTAAATGGAGCGCAGTGTTGCAACATGTGCTATAGCGCATTCCACCCTTAGAAGACAGTACACGTTAAATGGAGCGCAGTGTTGCAACATGTGCTATAGCGCATTCCACCCTTAGAAGACAGTACACGTTAAATGGAGCGCAGTGTTGCAACATGTACTACAGCGCATCTCACCCTTAGAAGACAGCACACGTTAAATGGAACGCAGTGTTGCAACATATACTAGTTGTGAATCTCTCTCCGCGCGCGACCCCGAGGTGGCCGGAGCCCTGTACTTAGTCCTTCAATTGCTGCTTGACGGGACGGGCACCTTTAACTTTGGTATCGCTGCACGCCTTTGTCATTGTATGACCTAAATTCATAAATGACTCGTCTGTATAAACAATTGATTTCCCTCTGGTCCTTTATGTCTTTTAGATATTTATGTCGCCATCTGAAGGTATCGTCTCTTTCTATTAATATGCACTTGTTACCCCTTGTTTCATATTCGAACCCCAAATCATATAAGAACCGGCTAAGAGTGGCCCTTGAGAAATTTGGTAGGGTCTCATCACTGTTGACCCGTCACAAAATTATACTCAGCGTGGGTGGAATATTTGCAAACAGTAAAGAATGAACAATTCGCCGCACTCCACTTTGCACTATTCCATCATATTGCGTTAACCTAGCGTCCCCCCCCCCCCGTCCTTTTTGCTTTCTTTTTCGATGGCGTTCTTAGAGGTCCTTTCATTACTTCCTTTTTAATCCTATACACTACTGCTTCTGAACACCCGATAGCCTTAGCTGGTTCTTTTGCTGCCTTACTAACACCCATTTTACTTGAAAAATAATCTAATACATTCATAATTATTTTGCGTTCCTTACTTCTTAATTTACCAACATATCGTCTCTTCCTAGCTTCCCCTTCCATAACTACAAATATTAAATAAATAACGCAATAACAGCTCACAGATTACACACAGTTACACACACGACTTCTTTCGAACTAATGCTAGTGCTGCTCCTTATACTATCTTCTGTGACACGCCTGGCGCAACAATACGCTGAGTAGATGAATAGCTTTTGTTTGCCTTACTCGATGAAAGAAAGAGGCTATAGCCTTTTGGTTTATTTTAAAAACTTTCTCCAACCCTCCTCAACATTTGTTCTCGCTGGTTCCCTGATGTAAACTCAATAACAAAAAACTTTTGCAGTGCACAGATATAAAATTTTCCGAAAACATTTAATTTAAACAGTTATAACACTTAACTGAATAAACATAGAGAATTCAAAGTGGGCAGGTAGTAGCACGATGGTGTATTCTAGCTAAGAAAAAAATATAGACGTATTCTAGCACTTAGTGCGTGATGAGTATAGAAACAGCACATATCGGACTTCTATTGAAAAAAACGTTTTCTGAAGAAATAAGGGCCTTTAGAAATGTATAATAACTAAAAAAGATATAACCTGATAGAGAAAAAACTTCTGCGTAGGATAATGTGCTCAAACCTGAAATTTATAACAACTGAATATTTATACCATGCTATTAGGAACCTGGCAACAGTGCGAGGGTAGAAAAGGACGAGGCTAATGGCAACTCGTATGCGCTAGATAGAGACAGATATATCCCATTTAACTCTATACTGTCATCTAAGAGTGGGACAAGGTAGAGAAAGAAACCTTTACAGAAATAGTTTTTTACATATATCCTTATAATGAGGGGAAAAAAAGAAAGAGAGAGAGAAAGAGAGAGAGTGAGAAAGAGAGAAAGAGGGAAGAGAGACAGAGAGAGAAAGAGAGAGACAGAGAGAGGCAGAGTGAGAGACAGAGAGAGAAAGAGAGAGACAGAGAGAGGCAGAGTGAGAGACAGAGAGAGAAAGAGAGAGACAGAGACAGAGAGAGAGGCAGAGTGAGAGACAGAGAGAGAAAGAGACAGAGAGAGAGGCAGAGTGAGAGACAGAGAGAGAAAGAGAGAGACAGAGACAGAGAGAGAGGCAGAGTGAGAGACAGAGAGCGAGGCAGAGAGAGGCAGAGAAAGACAGAGAGAGAGGCAGAGTGAGAGACAGAGAGAGAAAGAGAGAGAAAGAGACAGAGAGAGAGGCAGAGTGAGAGACAGAGAGAGAAAGAGAGAGACAGAGACAGAGAGAGGCAGAGTGAGAGACAGAGAGAGAAAGAGAGAGAAAGAGACAGAGAGAGAGGCAGAGTGAGAGACAGAGAGAGAAAGAGAGAGACAGAGAGAGGCAGAGTGAGAGACAGAGAGAGAAAGAGAGAGACAGAGACAGAGAGAGGCAGAGTGAGAGACAGAGAGAGAAAGAGAGAGAAAGAGACAGAGAGAGAGGCAGAGTGAGAGACAGAGAGAGAAAGAGAGAGAGAGAGGCAGAGTGAGAGACAGAGAGAGAAAGAGAGAGACAGAGACAGAGAGAGAGGCAGAGTGAGAGACAGAGAGAGAAAGAGAGAGACAGAGACAGAGAGAGGCAGAGTGAGAGACAGAGAGAGAAAGAGAGAGACAGAGACAGAGAGAGAGGCAGAGTGAGAGACAGAGAGCGAGGCAGAGAGAGGCAGAGAAAGACAGAGAGAGAGGCAGAGAGAGACAGAGAAAGACAGAGAGAGAGGCAGAGTGAGAGACAGAGAGAGAGGCAGAGAGAGGCAGAGTGAGACAGAGAAAGACAGAGAGAGACAGAGACAGAGAGAGACAGAGACAGAGAGAGAGGCAGAGTGAGAGACAGAGAGCGAGGCAGAGAGAGGCAGAGAAAGACAGAGAGAGAGACAGAGAGAGAGGCAGAGAGAGGCAGAGAGAGACAGAGAAAGACAGAGAGAGAGGCAGAGTGAGAGACAGAGAGAGAGGCAGAGAGAGGCAGAGTGAGACAGAGAAAGACAGAGAGAGAGGCAGAGTGAGAGACAGAGAGAGAGGCAGAGAGAGACAGAGAAAGACAGAGAGAGAGGCAGAGTGAGAGACAGAGAGAGACAGAGAGAGAGGCAGAGAGAGACAGAGAGAGAGGCAGAGTGAGAGACAGAGAGAGAGGCAGAGTGAGAGACAGAGAGAGAGGCAGAGTGAGAGACAGAGAGAGAGGCAGAGTGAGAGACAGAGAGAGAGGCAGAGTGAGAGACAGAGAGAGAGGCAGAGTGAGAGACAGAGAGAGAGGCAGAGTGAGAGACAGAGAGAGAAAGAGAGAGAAAGAGACAGAGAGAGGCAGAGTGGGAGACAGAGAGAGAGGCAGAGTGAGAGACAGAGAGAGAGAGAGGCAGAGTGAGAGACAGAGAGAGAGGCAGAGTGAGAGACAGAGAGAGAGGCAGAGTGAGAGACAGAGAGAGAAAGAGAGACACAGAGAGAGGCAGAGTGAGAGACAGAGAGAGAGGCAGAGAGAGGGGCAGAGTGAGAGAGAGAAAGAGAGAGACAGAGAGAGAGGCAGAGTGAGAGAGAGAAAGAGAGAGACAGAGAGAGAGGCAGAGAGAGACAGAGAGAGACAGAGAGAGACAGAGTGAGAGAGAGAAAGAGAGAGACAGAGAGAGAAAGAGAGAAAGAGAGTAAGAGAGAAAGAAAGAAAGAAACTTGCCAACCGGCTGCGCTGTCTGACCTCGACGCTCCTCGCCGACTGCCGGTCATGGATCAAACCATACAACATTTATAAAACTACTTTTAAAGGCTTTACTTGTCAAGAGGATGCGTCGATAGAGCGAGTTATCATCGTCAGTCGCCAGGATTGTTGAATACTCTTTTGTTAACTCGGGCGTGCGTGCGTGCGTGCAACAGAAATAACAACAAAATCATTTCTCAATCTGATGCTTTAATTCAAACATTATACTTTCTACCTACACTTGTATGCAAAGTCACAATTGCTCATTTTTTAGCGAGATACTGAAACTTTTTAGCGAGTTCGGGATTGTGCGTCGTAAGATTTAGCGAGTTTCCACACAATACACGAACTATCTTCTTTTTCTCGCCTCTTTCTACAGTATTGTCTTATTTTAGATAATAAATTTAACTTTTCGAAGAATCGCTGTAAGAATTACTTGTTGGCATATGGAGTGGTGAGAACAAGAGAGAATTCAACATCCCCTCGTTGCAAGGGTAGGTGCTGCCTTCGTCATCATATCGCTCTCAAACTCTCTAAGAGAAGCATTCTACTAGCACTAATTGATAAAAGTTGATAATTGGTGATAAAAGAATGATTCTGGACAAACTCAAGTAAAGTTCACATTTAAATTGTTCACTATAGAGATGTATAAACAAATGCTGAAACTGGACCCGTCGTGGTCCATACATTTTTGGCACCTCTTTAGGAAACTATCCATCACCCGCCGTAGTTCACGTTGACAATTTCCTGGTGGATATGTGTGGGTTTGTGTTGTACACTTTATGGTTTAAGTTACTCCAGAGACCGAAATCGCAGGGGGCTAGGTCGGGGGACCGAGGGGGGCACAAGTCTCTACTAATAATTCTGCCCTGAAACAGACTTTCAATTGTTCTCATAGAAAGATTAGCTGCATTAGCTTTTGCACAGTCATGTTGAAAAAGGCAAAATCACGCTGCCTGTCGGTTATTTCCCTAAAAGGAGGGGGCAAAATTGTATTGATGTATGCACGGGCGTCAACTGTTGGCCCTTTCCATCAAGTACCTACCCCTTCATGACGTATGTACGGGCGTCAACTGTTGGCCCTTCCCATCAAGTACCTACCCCTTCATGACGTATGCACGGGCGTCAACTGTTGGCCCTTTCCATCAAGTACCTACCCCTTCATGACGTATGTACGGGCGTCAACTGTTGGCCCTTTCCATCAAGTACCTACCCCTTCATGACGTATGTACGGACGTCAACTGTTGGCCCTTCCCATCAAGTACCTACCCCTTCATGACGTATGCACGGGCGTCAACTGTTGGCCCTTCCCATCAAGTACCTACCCCTTCATGACGTATGTACGGGCGTCAACTGTTGGCCCTTTCCATCAAGTACCTACCCCTTCATGACGTATGCACGGGCGTCAACTGTTGGCCCTTTCCATCAAGTACCTACCCCTTCATGACGTATGCACGGGCGTCAACTGTTGGCCCTTTCCATCAAGTACCTACCCCTTCATGACGTATGCACGGGCGTCAACTGTTGGCCCTTCCCATCAAGTACCTACCCCTTCATGACGTATGCACGGGCGTCAACTGTTGGCCCTTCCCATCAAGTACCTACCCCTTCATGACGTATGCACGGGCGTCAACTGTTGGCCCTTCCCATCAAGTACCTACCCCTTCATGACGTATGTACGGGCGTCAACTGTTGGCCCTTTCCATCAAGTACCTACCCCTTCATGACGTATGCACGGACGTCAACTGTTGGCCCTTTCCATCAAGTACCTACCCCTTCATGACGTATGCACGGGCGTCAACTGTTGGCCCTTTCCATCAAGTACCTACCCCTTCATGACGTATGTACGGACGTCAACTGTTGGCCCTTTCCATCAAGTACCTACCCCTTCATGACGTATACACGGGCGTCAACTGTTGGCCCTTTCCATCAAGTACCTACCCCTTCATGACGTATGCACGGGCGTCAACTGTTGGCCCTTTCCATCAAGTACCTACCCCTTCATGACGTATGTACGGACGTCAAATGTTGGCCCTTTCCATCAAGTACTTACCCCTTCATGACGTATGTACGGACGTCAACTGTTGGCCCTTTCCATCAAGTACCTACCCCTTCATGACGTATGCACGGGCGTCAACTGTTGGCCCTTTCCATCAAGTACCTACCCCTTCATGACGAACAAATTGGTGTATGGTGCGCCATTAGTGGAGAGCTCCAATAAGCGACGGTGCCCAGGTTCAGCATCTTGTTTTATAAAGTTGGCAAGTAAAGCCTTTAAAATGTATGGTTTCATCCTCGCCTTTCTATGATAGCGGCGACCAGTACCGAGGACGTGGACGAGCAAAACACTGCGCAGCTTGTTCTTCCGGTAGGCACACTAGGGCTGTAGGCTTAAGTGATAATCAGTATTACTCCTTTCTCTTTCCATGACCAAGAGAGAACAATTGAATAGCACTTCCCGATTGAGAAAATTAGAATTAATGCAAAATGCAAACTTACGATAAGGAATAACTGGGAGATGTTTATTGTTATAAATTGTGTGCTACATTGTTTGTATATCTCTTCCAGTTCACCAGTTATGCAAAGGTCAGTCAGAAACAAGAAGACGTCACGAGGCTATGTCCACAAAGTTCAAGGTATTGTAACAAAACACACATCCACTTCTGTTAGTCACTTTATTAACAGTTTCCTTCTCGTCGTTAAGTCTACAATCTTCCGGACTATCACATCTCTCAACTTTTGCTTTTCGTGACCTTGCGCAGTATTTCTTGTGTCTTTCTTCCCTTTCACTGTCTCTCTATGACGTCCACGACGCTCACCAATCTTCTTGCGATGCACACACGCACAGGCGGCTCACACTCGCTGACCGTAGCTCTAAGACTGACTGTCGCGGGTTCAAATCCGCTCACGCCGATGGTTTTTAAGTGTGCTTAGAAACGGCGGTTTCATGTCAGTAGATTTATTCACATGTAAAATAACTCCTGTGGGACGAAATTCCGGCACACCGACGACGCTGATGTGACCTTGGCATTTGACAGTCTCGTTAAACAACAAAATAATTTAAGAGGTTCAATCAGAAGCACAAAAATTCAATGCCATAGCCGGGATTTGAACGACGTATCTTCCGCTTATGGAGCGGCTGCTTTAACCACTAAGCTACCATTGTCAAGTTGCCAGTACGACAATAAATTCGCCAGCTGATTCGTACTTTTCCCGGTTAGACCACAAGGGTATCTCATTTCCGAGATAAATACCCCAAGGGTGACTTGGCATTAATAAGTAATAACAAAATAATTAATTAATCTTCTGCTGTCTCATGTCCTTTTATACTGGATCTTTTTTTATGGATTTTTCTCGACTCTACACACACACACACACTAGCTGGTGGCGCGCTATCTTTCGCGACCTGGAACTCCGTCGGACTGAAGAGCCGCCTACACATGTTAGGGACCCAGTAGCTCAGCCTGTGTTCTGTTCTGGTACCCAGAGTCTGACTACAGAGGCACCATAAACCATCGGCTGTTGTGCCGGATTCCTTACCGTGATAGACAGGACAAGACAAAAACCTTGTATGTAATAGACAACACCATCTCAATGCAACACGTGAAATGTTTTTAAAGTGCCAATTTGCTATTCGTCATTCATTCAAAAATCTGATGTGTTGCACTCACATGACTTTCTCTACTCTTGTACTAACCATTCTTACAAACTCTTATTACTATATCTTCATGTTAATACAGATATCTGATGTGTTACACTCACATGACTTTCTCTACTCTTGTACTAACCATTCTTACAAACTCTTATTCCTATATCTTCTTCATGTTAATACAGATATCTGATGTGGGCGGCGCCGTGGCCGAGCGGTTAGCGCGCTCGCCTACCACCTAGGCGGCCCGGGTTCGATCCCAGGGACCCGCATGTGGTATTCGTGGTGGACGAAGCGGCGTCAGGGCGGGTTTTCTCCGGGTACTCCGGTTTCCCCCGCCATCTCATTCCACCGGTGCTCCATCTTCATGTATCATCAGTGTCACCGCCTGCGGTGCCGTAGTAGTAAAAGCGGGCGTTAAACACTACAACAACAATATCTGATGTGTTGCACTCACATGACTTTCTCTACTCTTGTACTAACCATTCTTACAAACTCTTATTCCTATATCTTCTTCATGTTAATACAGATATCTGATGTGTTACACTCACATGACTTTCTCTACTCTTGTACTAACCATTCTTACAAACTCTTATTACTATATCTTCTTCATGTTAATACAGATGTCTGATGTGTTGCACTCACATGATTTTCTCTACTCTTGTACTAACCATTCCTACAAACTCTTATTCCTATATCTTCTTCATGTTAATACAGATATCTGATGTGTTACACTCACACGACTTTCTCTACTCTTGTACTAACCATACTTACAAACTCTTATTACTATATCTTCTTCATGTTAATACAGATATCTGATGTGTTACACTCACATGACTTTCTCTACTCTTGTACTAACCATTCTCACAAACTCTTATTCCTATATCTTCTTCATGTTAATACAGATATCTGATGTGTTACACTCACATGACTTTCTCTACTCTTGTACTAACCATTCTTGCAAACTCTTATTACTATATCTTCTTCATGTTAATACAGATATCTGATGTGTTGCACTCACATGATTTTCTCTACTCTTGTACTAACTATTCGTACAAACTCTTATTCCTATATCTTCTTCATGTTAATACAGATATCTGATGTGTTGCACTCACATGATTTTCTCTACTCTTGTACTAACTATTCGTACAAACTTTTATTCCTATATCTTCTTCGTGTTAGTTGAGATAAACATTTGTACAAATTATCTTACTGCTTATTTCCTTGTAGGTACAAGGGAAATATGGAGCTTTGAGCGATAGTCAACATCTTTTAAAGCTTTGAGATCCCGTTCTCTTTGTACGGCTAACATAAAAAACTGAATAACGACGTTCCCAGATCCACATTTTATTGTAGTAAGATATGGTCTATCTCTTTTGGTTTACCAGTTATGCAAAAATCATCCAGAGTAAACAGGACTACAGGGACTATAGCCAGAAAATTCAAAATATACATTTCATTTGTCATAAAAATATATCATATATACCATTTTAATCAACATCGTTAGTGGTGTTTAAGAATATCAAAGTTTTAAAACAAATTTCCATGTAAAGGGTAGTTAGGGTGGGACTATATTTTACAAAATCTTCGTGTCGCATCCTTGAAAGACATTAAACTTAAATACCAACTTTGGTTTTCAAACAACTTCGTTTTTGAGTTATGCTGTCTACAGACTGACACACACACACTCACACTCACACTCACACACACAAACACAAACACGCAGATACACACTCACACTGACACACTCACACTCACACACACACTCACACAAACACACTCACACTCACACACACACACACACACACTCACACTCACACTCACACACACTCACACACACAAACACAAACACGCAGATACACACTGACACTCACACACTCACACTCACACACACACTCACTCACACAAACACAAACACGCAGATACACACTGACACTCACACACTCACACTCACACACACACTCACACTCACACTCACACACACTCACACACACACTCACACACACTCACACTCACAGTCACACTCACTCTCACTCTCACTCACAGTCACACTCACTCACACACACACTCACACTGACACACTCACACTCACACACACAGTCACACTCACTCTCACACTCACACTCACTCACACACACACACTCACACTCACACACGCACACGCACACGCACACGCACACTCACACACGCACACTCACACTCACACTCACACTCACACACACACTCACACACGCACACGCACACTCACACTCACACACACACGCACATTCACACACACTTACACACACACTCACACTCACACACACACTCACACACACTCACACACGCACACTCACACTTACGCACACTCACTCACACACACACTCACACACACTCACACTCACACACACTCACACACACTCACACACACTCACACACGCACTCACACACACACTCACACACACTCACACACACATACACACACAAACACACTCACACTCACACACACTCACACACACACTCACACACACTCACACACACACGCACACTCACACACACACTCACACACACACGCACACTCACACACACTCACACACACTCACACACACTCACACACACTCACACACACTCACACACACACTCACACAAACACTCACACACACTCACACTCACACACACTCACACACACTCACACTCGCACAAGCACACTCACACACACTCACACACACTCACACTCACACTCACACACGCACACTCACACTCACACACACACTCACACGCACTCACACTCACACTCACACACTCACACACACACTCACACACACACACTCACACTCATACTCACACACACGCTCACACTCACACTCACACACACAAACACAAACACACTCACACACTCACACTCATACTCACACACACGCTCACACTCACACTCACACACACAAACACAAACACACGCAGATACACACATACCTTTTACTAAGAATGCTTTTTTTTCATTCAGGGGGCCTCAAAACATATATTTCCGATGATATCTTGACATAGAATTTTTGGGTGGAATAAAACAGTTTCTGTATTTTTCTATGCGTAGTAGAGAAAGGAAAAAGATGAATGTTGCTGTATGTACCATGAAGGAAGGGTATGAAGAACGTCTAATAAAGTAGATATTAGGAGGGCGTGTCAATAAAGACGGTTTTCTTTTTACAAAGACACGTTGTGGATGTGACTGGTGGAGAAAGCACACGCTCGAGGGGCGAGTTCACCAGCCGCCTACAGAGAAAATACAGGTATTACCCACAGAACAATATGCTGCGTTGAAGCTTTGCTTTCGTTTGTAGAAATCCAGCATGGAAGCCTACAGAATGTTGCAGGAGGCATATGGTGGTTATGTTCTGGCACAGTGCACAGAACTTCGATGGTTCCGGAGGGCTGTGTTTCACTAACAAAGCAAGGTGGGCCAGGTGCTCCAAAACAGCAATAAACGAAACTATGATTAAAACAGCTGGCATCATTGTTCATGAAGGCCGAACAGAGTTGCAGACATGTTACAGGTTTCCCATGGCAGTGTTTTTTCAATTCTGCGTAACTACTTACACAGAGATGTGTTTGTGCCAAGATTATTGACACCTGAACAGAAGTTGATGTGGGTGGAACTGCAACGTACATGGGGATGCATACCTGAGTTCAGGCACTACAGGTGATGAAAGCTGGCTTCACCATTATGACCGGGAAGGCAAACAGGCCTCCTCAGTATGGAAATCCCTGATTCTTTTATGCCCAAGAAAGCAAAGATTGAGAGGTAGAACTGGAACTTAAAAATTCCATGCCACAACTGGGATTTGAACCACAGACCTTCCGCTTACCGGGCGGCTGCTCTAACCACTGAGCTATTGTGACAAACTGCCAGAATGACATTAAATTCTCAAACCAGTAAACTGTGGTTTACTCATACTTTGCCCACACACAGCTTGAGTGTTTAAAAACACCAACAGTAAGTTTGTTGGCATAAATAAATAATAATTACCATCTGAAGATTATTTAATCCTGGGATATAAAGTACTTACAATAGTAAGTCACCATTGGGATAATTGTCTCTGATGTGAGACTGCCTTTGTGGTTTACCAGGAGAAATACGAACTGGTTTGAGAATTTAATGCCATTCTGGCAGTTTGTCACAATAGCTCAGTGGTTAGAGCAGTCGCCCGGTAAGCAGAAGGTCTGTGGTTCAAATCCCACTTGTGGCACTGAATTTTTAAGTTCCAGTTCTACCTCTGAAACTTTGCCCACACACGGCTTGTGTGTTTAAAAACGCCAACAGTAAGTTTGTTGGCATAAGCAAAGATTGTTCGGTCAGTCTTTGACTGCCGTGGAACGGTGTATCAATATTAGGTCCCTTCTCATATGACAGTTAATGGTGAGTACTACAAGTCTGTTTTGGATGTCCTTGCTAAACATGTCCAATGAAAACGACCAGAACTGCATCCTTCTGGTTGGGGCCTGCACCATAACAATGCCCGCCCTCATGTGTCCAACATTGTTACACAGAAAGGTTGAATGTATTCCCCATTCTCCATACTCTCCACACCTTTATCTCCTTCCCTCTCTGAAAAAGGAACTAAAGGGAAAGCATTTTCCTACTTCGGAGGCGTTTGTGAAGGAGGCTGAGGTGGCTATAAAGATGATGTCACGTGTTCCAGGACTGACACAAGTGTTGGGAAAAGTGCATTCAACTCAATGGAGAATACTTTGAAAAAGACCACACCAATCTGGACCAAGACTAGTGTATCTTATGTATTTAAAAAAAATCTGTCTTTATTGACTCGCCCTCGTAGAATGAGTTGGTAAGAATATTTTGTAGAAGAACGGTTAGAGAGTCATGTGAGTGTAACACGTGTACTTCATATTAATGGAGGTAAACGCTTTCATATCCATTTGTTTCCAGGTATAAGGAGATTACACAAGTTCTGTGTAACATTCACGAAAACCAAACATCTAATGAGGCCCCCTCGCATGTCTTTTTCAACTTTTATTACAATCGCTTACCTACTCTTCTGTCTTATGCATGTTAATCTAGAAACATATTTGTGAAAATGCTTTTATTACATATTTCCTTGTAGGTACAATGGGAATAGGGGAATTACAGTAGGCTTAAGTGACAATCTAATCTTATAAGAGCTGCTTTGATATTCATTTTATTTGTATGATTAGCAGGAGAAAACATGAATAAGAATTCTCCACTTGAGAAATGTCTATTGGGAAATTCAAACTAGTACATAATAGGAATATTTTTCAAATGATTCACTTTACAAAACATGTATTAGACATAAATTGTGTGCTTTAAGGAGATTTATATTTTTTTATGCACTAAGATTTTGTCTAGATCTGTTATCCTTTCCCGGTACCCTGTAGCATCGGACAAATATCCGTCTAACTTGGGCGAATGCTGGGGTGCATTATCTCATAGCACCATTTCCTTATCTTCAAGGTGTGACTTGAGAAGCATAGTGTTGGCGGTGCCGGACACATGGCGCGGTTACTTGCGCGTTGTGACTGCTGTTCTCGGTGCTGGGTGGCATTGTGCAGCCGCTGTCCTCCGTGCCTGTGTCACACCGGACGGCGGTCTGTGTGGTAGCTGTTCCACGGGGCCTGGCGCCGAGATGAACAGATCACGGCACTTGTTAAGGACTTCCGCGCGTCTCTGTGGCCCTGGGGCACCCTGTGGTTCTCTCACTTCATCCCTGCCTCCTGGGGGTGTTAGCACACAATACGTCTGCGTAGGTCACAGTGCGCGAGGTGTCCCCGTTTGTTTGTACCCTTTACCCTATTAACATTTGTAGAGATTGTCTTATTACATATTTCCTTGCAATAACAATGGTAATACGAGAATACGTTAGACTTAATCAGTAGTCAAATATTTTAAGAATTGGTCGCTATATGATGCGTTTGATATTCCATTTTATTTCTATGATTAGGAGGGAAAAACATGAATAGCAATTTACCAGTTGAGAAAAGTCTATTGGAAAATTGAAAGTAATAATAATATTTCTGAAATAGTTCACTTTACACAACATGCATTTGGCATAAATTGAATATTTTAGGAGATCTACATTTATTGTGCAGTAAGATTTTGTCTTTTTCCTATGGTTTAGCAGTTATACAATAGTCACCCAGCATGAGGATAGCTTCAGAGTCTATTCCCAAAAATGTGATGTGTTACACTCACATGACTTTCTCTACTCTTGTACTAACTATTCTTACAAACTCTTATTCCTATATCTTCTTCGTATTAGTTGAGATAAACATTCGCAGAAATTATCTTATTGCTTATTTCCTTGTAGGTACAAGGGCAATATGGCAATACAGTGGGCTTTGAGCGATCGTCAAATATTTTAAACCTTTGAGATCCTGTTCTCTTTGCACGGTTATAAAGAGTGAATAACGATGTTCCATTTGACAGAAGTAGGTACAAGTTCTCCAAAACTGACCCAAAATGGTTCATTCTAACAAAAGAAAAAAGGATTTAGACATAAATTGTGTGTTTTAGCGAGATCTACGTTTTTTGTATAGTAAGATTTTGTCTATCTCTTACGGTTTACCAGTTATGGAAAAGTCATCCAGAGTAAACAGAACTACATAGCCTATAACCAGAAAATGCAACATATACATTTCATTTTTCATAAAAATATTTTAAACATATGACATTTTAATCAAAATCGTTAGAGCCATCTTCAAGAAAATAAAACTATTCGAAAAATTTTCCATGTAAAGAATAGTTTAGGGTGGGGCCATTTTCTTCAAAATCTTCGTCTCGCATTCCTGAAAGACATTAAATTTGAATACTAACTTTCGTTTTTAACCGAATTTTTGTTTTTGGGTTATGTTGTCCATAGACTCACACACACACACACACACACACACACACACAGACACACACACACACACACACAGAGACACACACACAGACACACACACACAGACACACACAGACACACAGACACACACAGACACACAGACACACACACAGAGACACACACACACAGACACACACACACACACAGAGACACACACACAGACACACACACACACAGACACACACACAGACACACACACACAGAGACACACACACAGAGACACACACACACAGACACACACACACAGAGACACACACACACAGACACACAGACACACACACACAGAGACACACACACAGACACACACACAGACACACACACACACAGACACACAGACACACACACACAGACACACAGACAGAGGGACCTTTTTCTAAACATGCTTTTTTGGATACACGGGGCTTCAAAACATATATTTTTGTTGAAATCTCGATATCGAATTTTTGGGTGGAGTACAATACTTACTATACGTAGTACAGAAAGTAAAAATGTAGATCCCGTTAAAACACACAAGTTATGTTCAAATGCACTTTTTGTAGGGTGAACCATCTCGGAAATACTCATTATTTGTGTCAGTTTTGCAATGCTTACACTTTTTTAAAACGGAAGGTCGTTATTCACCTCTTTATCTCTTGGCCGTGCAAAGAGTACGGAATTTAAAACATTTGACTATCGCTATTCCCATATTCCGCTTGTAGCTACAAGGAAGTAAGTAATAAGATAATTTGTAGAAATATTTATCTCGATTAATATGAAGATAAAGGAATAAGAATTTGTAAGAATATATACTACAAGAGTAGAGAAAGTCATGTGAGTGGAACACATCAGATTTTTACTTTCATTTTTAGTTCCCCATTTTCCTTAAAATAAATGTGTCCGTCACTTCTCAAAAAGTGCACACTCATACATATGGCATGCATCTGAACCTCGCAGACCAGGTCAGCAATGAGTTACCTGAGCTGGGAAGGAAAACGGCATATCCTTTATTTCTGTAACAGATTATTACATTTTTACGAATGTTGTTTTAATGTTTGTCCCATTCTTCGACCTCTAGAAGCAAGCAGCGACAAATTGACTGTAACTTAAAGCCTGGTAGAACTGTGTGTAACACGCTAGCATTAGAGGTAGAATCGGAACTGAAAAGCTCAATACCACAGTTCCTTGGCTTTCCAGAGGGGGGGGGGGTGCTCTAAGCATTAAGCTACAGTGACAACCTGCCAGAATGACACTGGATTCTCCAACCAATTCGTATTTCTCCCGGTAAACCACAAAGAGACAATTACCCCAATGGCGACTTACTATTGCAAGCACTTTATGTCCCGGATTAAATAACCTTTTAACGGTAGGTACCTACTATTTATTTATGTGTTTAAAAACACAAACAGCAAGTATGTTGGCATTGCCTTGACCACATAAAGCTCTTTGGCAATTTGATTGTCTATAGCATCTCGTTCGTTATCCTGGAAACACTGTACTGGTCCCTTGTTAATGCTAACCTTTCCGTCTCTCATTTCCCTTGGGTCCACCACGGGCACGGGCACGGACAACCGAACCGCTTTACTTTCCCTCATTCCCTTAAATATGTAATGTTTCACATGGTCATCTTCTGAAAGTAATTGACAATTTTTATACAATTTGGTCCATTTTACTGACACAAGTGCCTTAAAATGCCACCCAAATATCAATTGCAAGCTTATGGCCAGGGCCCGGATGTTTATCACGTGACAACTTTTGTTTGTATGGGAAATATAAGGGAAGTACGATTTTATCAATGTTGATTAAAATTATACAATTCTTATGGGTTACATAAAGTCATAGTTTGGCTTTTTAACGACTCTTTTTGTCATTTTCTTGCCATTTTGTTTCATATTATAGTCATATTTTCTCTTAAATATTCATATTTTTGTCATATTTGTATACCTACATATCTACTTGCCGTCCCAAAGACCGATTTTTCACATCTAATTCTTGTTTGTAATATATCCTCGTTGTGTCCTCGAGTTTGGAGGGTACAAGTCTAACCACATGACTCATTTCAAGTATGCGGTGTTGAGAAATCTTTTTCCCGTTACAAGTTAATGTTCTGTGAATTTGGAACAGCGTTCACTTTTGAAAAATGTAAAGTGTATGTAATTTGCAAGTATAATTTCTTGTTTCTCATCGCCCCTCAACTGTGTGCAGAGCTGAAGGTTGGCAGCAGGTTGCCCGTGCCGCAGGTCACTTACGCGTGCTGGCACACTGCGATACTAAAATGCACTGTTGCAACATTTGCGTCCCCTTCATACTTCTGCTGCATTGTTTACGTGTTTATCCTTTGTTTATTTAGTTACTTAATTGGCAATGCTTCAGCAGCTTATTCTCATCCTGGAACATTAAATACATTTAATTAAGAAACTAGAGTACATTGTCATATTTACTTGGACTACATTACTTTTAGTTTTCATTTCTATATATATCAACATAGTTGTACTTCATACGGCCCCCACAAAAATAGCAAAAGAAGGAAATACAAGCACATTATTTACATTGACATAGATATGTACTTGGTATTTACTCAATCCTAGTACCTTTTAATTTCTTCTTCTACATTCTCCGAAGATGACGAAGAAGCCATTAATTCACGAACGGTTTTGTTTTCATCGCATTCCGTCTTTGTTGGATATAGTAGTGAATATCTAGTTGAATGGTGAACGGCAGATGCAGCCACAACAGTGTGTGTACCCTCCTTTAAAGTAACTCTAGCTACACATTTTGAATAACTTAGTTTTCCATGTCCTATGGGCGAGGAATTTGCTTTCATAAGTAGAAAGTGTTTCCCACGGCCGCCACATATTTATACAGCTTTAAGGGTTTTGTACAATTTCTGTTGTGTGCCACTACTCGAGTATGAATGACTGCATAAACCTTGCAACTCTGCCTGGGTTGTTTTGGTTTCTATACACGCGCCGGCCACGCGATGTCCTTATCTCTCCCTTCCATTGTCTCAAAAGACTGAACGAAGCACAGCGCTGGATTCAGCAACCACATTAATTCAAAATGCAACAATAAAAGTAATATTTATTATTGAATTTGCTAGATTTTTAAGGTAGATTTTCGATACAATGTTACTTTAACATTAAATCTTTGAATATTTCAAAAATTCAGCCAAATGATTTTAGATCATATTTTGCAAGTCTTTTCAGTCATAAGTGCTTGCATATTTCTAACATTTTTAGGTCATAAACACACGGACCCTGCTTGTGGCGCACAGATGCTGCATATTGAACAAGGTTGAAGGTTTTTGTGCAGACAAATGAAGGAAAGAAGCGCCTGACTGCCATGCCCTAGTCCAGCTATTCTCCTCGACTGCATTGTTCTCTATCAGACTATATACATACATAACAGTATATTGGTCTCCAGGGCCACCACTACAAACAATCATCTTGTGTACAGCAGCTGTTAATTGAAATTCCTATGTTCTCTCCTGGGAACCGAATTCAGGACATGTGCAGATAATCATCCGGACGTCATATGCTGCCAACAGGGTGCCTGCAATTTGTCTACATTCCTTGAGGCATTGTAACGAAACTGTCACCTGGTACATTCGAGTAAAGATCTCCTGCGTAACGCAATATTTACTGAAAAGGTCGCCCACCTACTGACGGGAGAGCAAAAAGGTTACGAACCGGGAGCGCTGTGTAGTGCCTGTCCGCATCCTCGGCGCTTGCTACCGTCTGCCGCTAGTATAGAACGGCGCGGATGAAAACATACATTTTAAAACTATTTTTGAAGACTTTACTTACCAATGTTATTAAAGGAGATGCTGAAGCTGGCCACCGCCGTCGTCCATACAGTTTTGGCACCTCTTTAGGAAACTATCCATCACTCGCCGCAGTTCACGTTGAGAAATGCTGACAATTTCCTGATGAATATTTTGTTTTAATTCTTCCAGGGTGTGTGGGTTTGTCTTGTATAATTTATGTTTTAAGTTACACCAGATATAGAAATTGCAGGGGGTTAGATCGTGGGACCGAGGGGACTGAAACACACTTTCAATTGTTCTCATCGAAAGATTGACTGTTGAGATGTTGCAAAGTCTTGTTGAAAAAAGGCAAAATCACGCTCCTTGTCAAGTAATTTTCTAAAAAAGGAACAAAATTGTATTCACATATGTACGGTTCTCAATTGTCCACTCGCAAACTTGGTCCTACAGAACAGAACCTAATGTTGTATGTTGCGCCATTAGTGGAGAAAGGTTTCTTAGAGCTCCAATAAGTGATTTCTATGCGCACAGGCAAAACACCGCGCAGCCTGTTCACAGTCTTTAGGATGACCCGTTATATACGAAATAGGAATGTTGCATGTGATAAGAGCTTCAAGTATAGTTTTGGTCTAAACGTGATTTCCAGAGGTCCTTCCAAAAGCTCTGGGACAAGAATATCAGAAGGACTCCTTGGAGGTGACAGTGAAGTGAGGTGTTGTGTTTATCACCTTGTTCCAAAGTGTGCAAAAGTTATTCAGAATGAAGAACACTTTAAGGAATATTCCCAGATAATTAAAGATATACCTACATTTGAGTTTAATATATCATATGAGGTGTTGTAGTCGCTAGAGCCATATGCATACAATTGAAATAAATTGAAATGGGGGAGACAAGGTTTTCGGTACCGCTCCGTTAAATTCCTAGTAGGTACATAGCTACACGGAAAGGAAAATGTAGGATGCGCTGGAGTATTAGAGCGACTCTTGCGGTCTAATTAAATACGCACCAAGCGACAAAATCTTACTACATCTCATTCCTTTGTCAATTTCCGTTACGCTGCCACGCAAACAACATGGAAATGATAATCTTGAGCTCTGGTTAAGATGCTTACACAGAGGATCTCAATCTTGTTTCAACTGTTACCCAAGCTCACATGCTAAAAGTGTGGCCTTTTTCACATGTCATTTCATCCATTTCAAGCTATTGACGATGCACGTAACTAATTTGTAACCTATACATACAAATGTGATGTACTGCACTCACATGACTTTCTCTACTCTTGTACTAACCATTCGTACAAACTCTTATTACTATATCTTCATGTTAATACAGATATCTGATGTGTTACACTCACATGACTTTCTCTACTCTTGTACTAACCATTCTTACAAACTCTTATTCCTATATCTTCTTCATGTTAATACAGATATCTGATGTGTTACACTCACATGACTTTCTCTACTCTTGTACTAACCATTCTTACAAACTCTTATTCCTATATCTTCTTCATGTTAATACAGATATCTGATGTGTTACACTCACATGACTTTCTCTACTCTTGTACTAACCATTCGTACAAACTCCTATTACTATATCTTCTTCATGTTAATACAGATATCTGATGTGTTACACTCACATGACTTTCTCTACTCTTGTACTAACCATTCTTACAAACTCTTATTCCTATATCTTCTTCATGTTAATACAGATATCTGATGTGTTACACTCACATGACTTTCTCTACTCTTGTACTAACCATTCTTACAAACTCTTATTCCTATATCTTCTTCATGTTAATACAGATATCTGATGTGTTACACTCACATGACTTTCTCTACTCTTGTACTAACCATTCGTACAAACTCTTATTACTATATCTTCTTCATGTTAATACAGATATCTGATGTGTTACACTCACATGACTTTCTCTACTCTTGTACTAAACATTCTTACAAACTCTTATTAATATATCTTCTTCATGTTAATACAGATATCTGATGTGTTACACTCACATGACTTTCTCTACTCTTGTACTAACCATTCTTACAAACTCATCTGATGTGTTACAGTCACATGACTTTCTCTACTCTTGTACTAACCATTCTTACAAACTCTTATTCCTATATGTTCTTCATGTTAATACAGATATCTGATGTGTTACACTCACATGACTTTCCCTACTCTTGTACTAACCATTCTTACAAACTCTTATTCCTATATCTTCTTCATGTTAATACAGATATCTGATGTGTTGCACTCACATGACTTTGTGTACTCTTGTACTAACCATTCTTACAAACTCTTATTACTATATCTTGTTCATGTTAATACAGATATCTGATGTGTTGCACTCACATGACTTTCTCTACTCTTGTACTAACCATTCTTACATACTCTTATTCCTATATCTTCTTCATGTTAATACAGATATCTAATGTGTTACATTCACATGACTTTCTCTACTCTTGTACTAACCATACTTACAAACTCTTATTCGTATATCTTGTTCATGTTAATACAGATATCTGATGTGTTACATTCACATGACTTTCTCTACTCTTGTAGTAACCATACTTACAAACTCTTATTCCTATATCTTCTTCATGTTAATACAGATATCTGATGTGTTACATTCACATGACTTTCTCTACTCTTGTACTAACCATTCTTACAAACTCTTATTCCTATATCTTCTTCTTATCTTCTTCTTGACATAAACATTTGTACAGCTTGCCCAGAACGTGGTGACACCCGGGATGCGCGAAAAAGGAGAAATTAAGGAGAAGTGACCGGAGTGGTGGGGGACAATCAAAACTGAGGCAGTTACATACACAAGCGGAGTAGTTTAACAATTCTTGTGAAGTTTCTCGGTGAGAGTAAGCGATAAACTAATCCTATTATACACATGAGCTGCTTCAGGAGTGGTGGAGTGTCACGACAATCTGGACAAACTGTACAAATTACCTTATTGCTTATTTCCTTGAAGTTGGTCTGGGTGTCTCGGATGGTTAGACGCTGGCCTACTGATCACAACGTCTCGTGTTCGAATCCGGCCCAGACCGATGGTTTTTAGTTGTGCTTCAAAACGGCAGCTCCATGTCTGTAGATTTACTGGCATGAAAAAGAACTCCTGCGGGACAAAATTCCGGCACATCGGCGACGCTGATACGATCTTGGCAATTGACAGCGTCGTTAAACAACAAAATAGTCTGTTTGTACAAGGGGAATATGGGAATACAGTAGGCTTTGAGCGATAGTCAAATATTATAAACCTTTGAGATCCCGTTCTCTTTACACGGTTAACATATACGTAAAAAATGAATGACGATGTTTCATTTGACAGAAGTAAAATTTCTCCAAAGCTCAGACAAATAATAAACCATATCTCCGAAATAGCTGTCCTTAAAAAAAAAAAAAAAAAAAAAAAAAAAAAAAAAAAAAAAAAACACCATCTAAATTGTGTGTTTTAGAAAGGTCTACATTTTTGTATAGTAAACTTTGGTCTATATCTTACGGTTTACAGTTATCCAAAAGTCATCCAGAATAAATAGCACTTTATGGGCTCTAGCCAGAAAATTGAACATATACATTTCATTTCCCATAAAAATATCTCAAGCATATGGCACATCAAAATCGTTAGAGCCATTTTGAAGAAAATAAAAATTTTCCATGTAAAGGTTAGTTGAGGGTGAACAAATTTTCTTCAAAATCTTCGTGTCGCATCCTTGAAAGACATTAAACTTTAATACCAACTTTGGCTTTTAATCTACTTTTTGAGTTATGCTGTCCACAGACTGACAGACACACACACACACACACACACACACGCACGCACGCACGCACGCACGCACGCACGCACGCACGCACACACACACACACACACACACACACACACAGAGAGAGAGAGAGAGAGAGAGAGAGAGAGGCGCGCACGTACCTTTTTCTAAAAATTTTTTTTTTCTGGATTCAGGGGTTCTCAAAACATATTTCCGGTGAAATCACGACATGGAATTTTTGGGTGCAATACAATACTTCCTCTACTTACTATGCGTGGTAGAGAAAGTAAAAATGAATGTTTATATGTTTGTTCTCTGTGCGCTCCTGGACCACTTGACCTATCACCGTGAAATTCTGCACATATATGTATTTTTCCATAGACAAGGTTTGTGTGCTATACAACATTCATATTCACATGGTTTTCTCTACTCCCTTTTCTTATACGTATTAAATTCACATCCCCTTCCGTAGCGCCCTTCAAAATACAATTCATACAATTTTTTATGATTGAAATAGAAATGCACACATTATGTATGTCCACACGGTTTTTGGACACACTTTTCCGTTATGAAGCAGGATTACTGGGGTGGGTCAAAAGTCGCGATCGGCTAATGTTTATATTGAAACCGAAAACTAATTAAAAACTATTGGTAGGTTTAGAGGGCTACTTTTCACCTTGGTGCACCTGCTTTTTGTTGCATTAGGTGATGTGAATGTGAAAGGGTATTTGTGTTGTAAGCGATGTTAGTGTGTGAGTGCTCCCAGTGAAGCCGATCAACGTAAACTGGAACATGCTCTGTATTGCAGCGACGATGTTAGTAATCATTGGAACGTTCGCCCAAGAAATGAACAAGGAAACGATTGACCCATATGCAGATGCGCCGTTGGATGACAAATGAGGTTTATCGACCATACAGGCCCACCACCATAAATGAACTTAGTGACAGGGATATGCAAATACGACGTGATGTTACTCTGCTCTTCCCACCTTAGAGGTTCTTCATAACGTGTTGGTGACTGACAATTGCTTAGCTCTCGTTCGTGGGCCAAACATAACCACAACATCCCCCTGGGCTTATGTCGATGTCGTGATGTGGGCACGTGTGGAGAAGCCTACCTGGAAATGCCAGTTGGTATTCTTAACACCAACTTGTTCAATAAGATGCAGCCCGAGGGAGAATGGTTAGGTATGGAGTGGCCATACCGACCGGACAACGTGCGTCAACTGGCTTTGGATGGCTTCTGATAAACAACTGAAGAGAGAGCTGATCCGCACCTGTTGAACAACTGAAGAGAGAGCTGATCCGCACCTGTTGAACAACTGTAGAGAGAGCTGATCCGCACCTGTTGAACAACTGAAGAGAGAGCTGATCCGCACCTGTTGAACAACTGAAGAGAGCTGATCCGCACGTGTTGAACAACTGAAGGTTGATGATCCGCACCTGTTGAACAACTGTAGAGAGAGCTGATCCGCACCTGTTGAACAACTGAAGAGAGCTGATCCGCACGTGTTGAACAACTGAAGGTTGATGATCCGCACCTGTTGAACAACTGGGGAGAGATGATCCGCACCTGTTGAACAACTGAAGAGATATGATCCGCACCTGTTGAACAACTGAAGAGAGATGATCCGCACGTGTTGAAGAACTGAAGGTTGATGATCCGCACCTGTTGAACAACTGAAGAGATATGATGCGCACCTGTTGACCAACTGAAGGTTGATGATCTGCACCTGTTGAACAACTGAAGAGAGAGCTGATCCGCACCTGTTGAACAACTGAAGAGATATGATGCGCACCTGTTGAACAATTGAAGAGAGCTGATCCGCACCTGTTGAACAACTGAAGGTAGATGATCCGCACCTGTTGAACAACTGAAGAGAGCTGATCCGCACCTGTTGAACAACTGAAGATTGATGATCCGCACCTGTTGAACAACTGAGGAGAGATGATCCGCACCTGTTGAACAACTGAAGAGAGAGCTGATCCGCACCTGTTGAACAACTGAAGAGAGAGCTGATCCGCACCTGTTGAACAACTGAAGGTTGATGATCCGCACCTGTTGAACAACTGGGGAGAGATGATCCGCACCTGTTGAACAACTGAAGAGATATGATCCGCACCTGTTGAACAACTGAAGAGAGATGATCCGCACGTGTTGAAGAACTGAAGGTTGATGATCCGCACCTGTTGAACAACTGAAGAGATATGATGCGCACCTGTTGACCAACTGAAGGTTGATGATCTGCACCTGTTGAACAACTGAAGAGAGAGCTGATCCGCACCTGTTGAACAACTGAAGAGATATGATGCGCACCTGTTGAACAATTGAAGAGAGCTGATCCGCACCTGTTGAACAACTGAAGGTAGATGATCCGCACCTGTTGAACAACTGAAGAGAGAGCTGATCCGCACCTGTTGAACAACTGAAGAGAGCTGATCCGCACCTGTTGAACAACTGAAGATTGATGATCCGCACCTGTTGAACAACTGAAGAGAGCTGATCCGCACGTGTTGAACAACTGAAGAGAGAGATGATCCGCACGTGTTGAACAACTGAAGAGAGAGCTGATCCGCACCTGTTGAACAACTGAAGAGAGAGCTGATCCGCACCTGTTGAACAACTGAAGAGAGAGCTGATCCCCACGTGTTGAACAACTGAAGAGAGAGATGATCCGCACCTGTTGAACAGCTCAAGAGAGATGATCCGCACCTGTTGAACAACTGAAGAGAGATGATCCGCACCTGTTGAACAACTGAAGAGAGATGATCCGCACCTGTTGAACAACTGAAGAGAGAGCTGATCTGCACCTGTTGAACAACTGAAGAGAGATGATCCGCACCTGTTGAACAACTGAAGAGAGAGCTGATCCGCACCTGTTGAACAACTGAAGAGAGATGATCCGCACCTGTTGAGCAACTGAAGAGAGCTGATCCGCACGTGTTGAACAACTGAAGGTTGATGATCCGCACCTGTTGAACAACTGGAGAGAGATGATCCGCACCTGTTGAACAGCTGAAGAGAGATGATCCGCACCTGTTGAACAACTGAAGAGAGATGATCCGCACCTGTTGAACAACTGGAGAGATGATCCGCACGTGTTGAACAACTGAAGAGAGATGATCCGCACCTGTTGAACAACTGAAGAGAGATGATCCGCACCTGTTGAACAACTGAAGAGAGATGATCCGCACCTGTTGAACAACTGAAGAGAGAGCTGATCTGCACCTGTTGAACAACTGAAGAGAGATGATCCGCACCTGTTGAACAACTGAAGAGAGCTGATCCGCAAATGTTGAACAACTGAAGAGAGATGATCCGCACCTGTTGAACAACTGTAGAGAGCCGATCCGCACCTGTTGAACAACTGGAGAGAGATGATCCGCACCTGTTGAACAGCTGAAGAGAGATGATCCGCACCTGTTGAACAACTGAAGAGAGATGATCCGCACCTGTTGAACAACTGGAGAGATGATCCGCACGTGTTGAACAACTGAAGAGAGATGATCCGCACCTGTTGAACAACTGGAGAGAGATGATCCGCACCTGTTGAACAACTGAAGAGAGATGATCCGCACCTGTTGAACAACTGAAGAGAGATGATCCGCACCTGTTGAACAACTGAAGAGAGCTGATCCGCACCTTGAGGACGATCACTCAGGCAGGCAAGCAGACGCACAACGGTGCGCTGAGCACACCGAAATATTACATGTGAAAGAATGACGCTCACAGACCCAGTTACGATTATATTTCCATTCCTTATTAGTACAGTAATCAATAAATAACGTTTTTGCGTCACTTGTGAAACTTTATTATTGCTACACAAGGTTAGAAAAGATCAGATCACGACTTTTGGCCCACCCCGTATTATTATTATTATTATTATTATTATTATTATTATTATTATTATTATTATTATTATTATTATTATTATTATTATTATTATTATTATTATTATTATTATTATTATTATTATTATTATTATTATTATTATTATTATTATTATTATTATTATTATTATTATTATTATTATTATTATTATTATTATTATTATTATTATTATTATTATTATTATTATTATTATTATTATTATTATTATTATTATTGTAATTATTATTATTGTAATTATTATTATTATTATTATTGTAATTATTATTATTATTATTATTATTGTAATTATTATTATTGTAATTATTATTATTATTATTATTGTAATTATTATTATTATTATTATTGTAATTATTATTATTATAATTATTGTAATTATTATTATTATAATTATTGTAATTATTATTATTATAATTATTATTATTATAATTATTATTATTATTATTATTATAATTATTATTATTATAATTATTATTATTATTATAATTATTATTATTATAATTATTATTATTATTATAATTATTATTATTATTATAATTATTATTATTATAATTATTATTATTATTATAATTATTATTATTATTATAATTATTATTATTATTATAATTATTATAATTATTATTATTATAATTATTATTATTATTATTATTATTATTATTATTATAATTATTATTATAATTATTATTATTATTTTATTATTATTATTTTATTATTATTATTGTTGTTGTTGTTTGTGTTAGTATTGGTATTATTGTCATTGTTATTATAATGAATACATTTGAAATTACAAGTTGTGTATCTGAACATCGTATTTTATTATCTTGCCATATTCCTATATCTTCTTCATGTTAATACACATATCTGATGTGTTACATTCACATGACATTCTCTACTCTTGTACTAACCATTCTTACAAACTCTTACTACTATATCTTCTTTATGTTAATACAGATATCTGATGTGTTGCACTCACATGACTTTCTCTACTCTTGTACTAACCATACTAACAAACTCTTATTCCTATATTAATACAGATATCTGATGTGTTCCACTCACATGACTTTCTCTGCTCTTGTTCTAACCATCCTAACAAACTCTTATTCCTATATCTTCTTCATGTTAATACACATATCTGATATGTTACATTCACATGACATTCTCTACTCTTGTACTAACCATTCTTACAAACTCTTACTACTATATCTTCTTTATGTTAATACAGATATCTGATGTGTTGCACTCACATGACTTTCTCTACTCTTGTACTAACCATACTAACAAACTCTTATTCCTATATTAATACAGATATCTGATGTGTTACACTCACATGACTTTCTCTGCTCTTGTTCTAACCATACTTACAAACTCTTATTACTATATCTTCTTCATGTTAATACAGATATCTGATGTGTTACACTCACATGACTTTCTCTGCTCTTGTTCTAACCATCCTAACAAACTCTTACTACTATACCTTCTTCATGTTAATACAGATATCTGATGTGTTACGCTCATATGACTTTCTCTACTCTTGTACTAACCATCCTAACAAACTCTTATTACTATATCTTCTTCATGTTAAAACAGATATCTGATGTGTTACATTCACATGACTTTCTCTACTCTTGTACTAACCATTCTTACAAACTCTTATTACTATATCTTCTTCATGTTAATACAGATATCTGATGTGTTACACTCACATGACTTTCTCTACTCTTGTACTAATCATTCTTACAAACTCTTATTCCTATATCTTCTTCATGTTAATACAGATATCTGATGTTACACTCACATGACATTCTCTACTCTTGTACTAACCATTCTTACAAACTCTTATTCGTATATCTTCTTCATGTTAATACAGATATCTGATGTGTTACACTCACATGACATTCTCTACTCATGTACAAACCATTCTTACAAACTCTTATTGCTATATCTTCTTAATGTTGGTTAGTTGAGATAAACATTTGTACAAATTATCTTATTGCTTATTTCCTTGTAGGTACAATGGGAACATGAGAATACAGTACACTTTGAGCGATAGTCAAATGTTTTGAGGTCCTGTTCTCTTTGCACGCTCAACATATATAAAAATGAACGATATTCCATTTCACCAAAGTTTTAAGTTTTCCAAAACTGACAAGAATATTAAGGAATATCTCCGAAATTGTTTAGTATACAAAAAAAAAAAAAATCGGTCATAAATTGTGTTTTAGCGAGATCTTCATTTTTGTATAGTAAGGTTTGGTCTGTCTCTTAAGGTTTACGAGTTATTCAAGAGTCATCGAGAGTAAACAGGACTACATAGGATATAGCCCGAAATTTTAAAATATACATTTCATTTGTCATACAAATATCTTAAACATATGACATTTTAATCAAAATGGCCAGAGCCACTTTAAAGAAAATCAAAATTTGTTTAAACATTTTCCTTTTCAAGGTTAGTTTAGGGTGGGGCTATTTTGTTCAAAATCTTTGTGTCGCATCCTTGAAGGACATTAAACTTAATTACCAACTTTGGTTTTTAACCGATTTTTCGTTTTCGAGTTATGCTGTCCACAGACACGCAGACACAGACACACACACACACACAGACACACACACACACACACACACACACACATACACACGGACCTTTTACTAAAAATGCCCTTTATTTTGGATTCAGGGGGTCTCAAAACATATTTCCGGTGAAATCTCGACATCGAATGTTTGGGTGCAATACAATACTTCCGCTACTTACTAGTAGAGAAAGTAGAAATGTTAAAGCACACAACTTAAGTTAAGTAAGAATTTTTATGTACCGTTAACCGCTTCCCAGATATTCTTTGTTTGCCCACTCATTTCCTCTTCTAGCTGTAATGAAGATGTATTAGCAAGAAGTGGGTACAAGAATAACTTGTAGTTTATAGAAGAGTGAGTAGAGAGATAAATCGCAGAAACGTCTTACTCTAATATTGTGTTTTGAATTGCAGGTGTGAAGGTGCCCCAGCGACAGGGCATGGACAAGGCGGTCCTGACTTCGACCCTTCTTGCACTTGTACTCTACGTCAACACGTGGCCATTTGGGTTCGTCTACGATGACAAGTAAGTTGAAGCAAAGCGTCAAACCCTCGCCGTTAATGAATATCTTGCTTTTATTATTATTATTATTATTATTATTATTATTATTATTATTATTATTATTATTATTATTATTATTATTATTATTTTTTTTTTTTTTTTATTTTTTTATTTTTTTTTTTTTTTTTAAATTTGAAGTCGCTTCAACATAAAAGTCATATGGCGACTAAACATTGAGGAAAAAAAGGAGGAAACAAATCATGAAGTTTACATTGAATTTAAACGTTAACTTTGCATGCTTTGATGAAGTTGATGATTTTCTTGTGGTATTGTTGATCAGCCAAAGCTAGCTGAAGGTTCTCAGGAAGTCCATACTGAAGTCGCTGGTGCAAACAGTGAGCAGATGAGAGTAGAATCACACAGAGTACATTGCATATTTTTGTGTCGTTTACTTCCTCTACTACATATAGTAAAGTAGAAGTATTGTATTTCATTCAATGTCGAGATTCACAGGAAATACATGTTATGAGATCCCCTGAATAAAAAAAAAAGAAAAAAGAAAAAAAAAGGTGTGTGTGTGTTTGTGTGAGTGTGTAAATGGTACGTTACAGCGTAGTAATGCCCATTTTTACCGTGTGAAGGGAATTCATTACATTAATTTAAACCAGTGATAGATCTCGATATTTGGAACACATTTTGTATCTTACGTTTTTGTCTCTGACCATTTCCTTCGGAGATATTTTAGTTTTATCGAAAACAAGCTGGCAACACTGCACATTGTTTGGGTGTCACTTTCCCTAGCTCAGTACATACACAAACACAGTAACGGTGCTCCTTGAGAACACAAACAAATACACTGCCTTGTCCTTAGTTTACTGTGCGAGTGTAGACCAATCACAAACGTTAGCTCCCAAAACATTAAAGCGAAAGCGAAAGTGCCAGACCTGTTTATATCCACAAACCAGATCAATTCCCTGACCAACCTCAACGCAACGTTGTCGACTTGCTGCACGTGTGAAAGAGCTGCTTGGAGTATTCCTTCACATCTTTTAAGTGATTAATTATTCCGAAACCCTGTGTGATGTCACATAATTACTACTGAAGCTATGTCGGAAATAAGTTACTCTACGCATCTTACAAGTAACAAACTGTTATCTTCGTACATTCCTGTGGAATTATACATCCAAGTTGGATCAAAAACATTTATGGGCTGATCAAAGAACAAAATGTCATTAGACTTTGTTTGTTTGTAATGTTTCTATGAAGCACATATTAGAAGGAATGTAATGACTTCCCTTCCACCCTGTATCTGTGTCAGTCTGTGGACAGCATAACTCAAAAACCAAAAGTCGGTTAAAAATCAAAATTTGTATTTAAGTTTAATGTCCTTCAAGAATGCAACACGAATAATTTGAAGAAAATTCCTCCACCCTAAACTACCCTTCACGTCGAAAATTTTTCGAAAACTTCGATTTTCTTGAAAATGGCTCTAAGGATTTTCATTAAAATGAAATATGTATATATATGAGATATAATTTATGACAAATTATGTCTTCAATTTTCTGGCTATAGCTCCTATAGTCCTGTTTACTCTGGATGACGTTTGCATAACTGGTAAACCGTAAGAGATAGACCAAATCTTACTATACAAAATATGTAGACCTTGCTAATATACACTATTTATGACCCAATAAATTTTTTGTAGAGTGAACCATTTCGGAGATATTCCTTGTTATTTGTGTGAGTTTTGGAAAATTATACTTCTGTCAAATACAACATGTTATTAACTGTAACTTCGCAACAGATTCCATTTGCCAGCTGATATGCTAATATGTAACGATCCTTGGACCTTACAGTTTATTTTATCTCTCCTAAACGTTTACTTTCAGCTCAGTATATAGATAGAAAGAAATTGTCATACAGCCTTTGTTTAGATTTAATTAGGTTAAGAGGCAAAATCTTTTGTATACAGTTTATTGATATTTTCATTTTTTTTTTTTCAGTGTGAGCCTTGAAAAATATTTTGATTTCGAATAAATTATTTAATATTTTTTAACCAGTGAATGACAAATTTTAATACCTTAACCTCTGGAGCTCTTCTCAAAATTTCAAGCTAATAAGTTATGAACTAGGGTCCAAGGAGAATTTTGAACACTGCAAAATTCTGAAACAAAAAAAAAAGAATTGAGAAAAATGGACTTTGAAGTTTAACAGTATGTTTTGTACTTTAACTAAATCTAATCATCTTAAAATTCCCCAGCACCATGTGTGGAACCCTCGGTGGCCTGTTTCTTCGCCTCAGTAACAGTTTTTGAGAATTTTAAGTTTACTTGGTTGTTTCTTAATATGAAAACTTTCCTTTCGCCTTCCCATTGTTCACATTTGGAAATACACAAAGTGGAAAGGAAGTCATTATATTCCATATAATATGTGCTTCATAGAAACATTACAAGCAAGAAAGTATAATGGCATTTTGTTCTTTGATCAGCCGATAAATGGTTTGATACAACTTGGATGCGTAATTCCACAAGAATGTATGAAGATAACAGTTTGTTACAGGGTTGCCAACATTTCAAAGGAAAATTATCGTACCGGCCACTCAAAATTATAGATTTGGATTCAAAATTATCGTACATCATAAACCAAATGCTACAACGATAAAAATATCAGTATAACCTTATGAAAATGTAATACATAGTAATTATTTTTATTATATTCACTTACAAGATTGATGACTTCAATCAGTATTACAACTTTAGTACTTACGTTTCTCGCACTATTCATCTGAAAGTTCATCATCTTCCTCAACTGTTGCAGCGTTGCACCAATTTGTTGTTGAGATAAACTTTAACATCTTCTCGGTGACTTGCAGATTTTCGGACCCACCACATTCTTTCATAAGCTGAGACGACAGAATAAGTCCATTTACCGTATCTAGCGCCAATCTGTTTCTAACTTTGGTTTTTACTAAACCCAGTTTAGGAAAAGCTTTCTCAAGAAGCTTCTGTGGGACAGCAGATTATACGAACGAAATACTGATAATGCAACCTCCGCCAGTTCTTTGAAATCAGTATTTCCACCAAGGTTACATGTGTTTAACACCACTCCAGAAACTATCAGGTTCTTTATTTCACACGCAATATCACGTATTCCGAGTTTTCTCCATTCATCTTCAATTTTCTGAACAGTGCCTTCTTCATTGAAACTGGACACACTGGCAACAAGAGGATAAAGGGAAGAAGGATTAGTATGATATAAAATGGTTGCCTTAGAGGGGTGGAGGCAGGCCATGAGGGTAAAGGGTGTCGCTATATGTAATTAGTTTTATTTCGCTGGTGTGACAAACCAGTGAAAATGATATTTCGCCAGTATCGAACTATCATACATTCAAATTATCGTACACCCCCATAATTATCGTACGGGTTGGCAACCCTGGTTTGTTACTTGTAAGATGCGTAGAGTAACTTATTTCTGATATAACTTCGGTAGTAATTATGTGACACCACACAGGGTTTCGGAATAATTAATCACTTAAAAGACGTGAAGGAATACTCCAAGCAGCTCTTTCACACGTGCAGTAAGTCCACAACGTTGCGTTGAGGTTGGTCAGGGAATTGAACTGTTATGTGAATGTAAACAGGTCTGGCACTTTCGCTTTATCTTTAATGTTTTGGGAGCTAGCGCTTGTGATTGGCCTACACTCACGCAGTAAACACAGGACAAGGCACGGTATTTGTCTGTGTTCTCAAGAAGCACCGTTACTGTGTTTGTTTATATACTGAGCTAGAGAAAGTGACACCCACAACATCTGCAATGTTGCCAGGTTGTTTTTGACACAACTAAAATATCTCCTTAGGAAATGGTGAGAGACAAAAACGTAAGATACAAAATGTGCTCCAAATACTGAGATGTACCACTGGTTTAAATTATCGTAATGACCTCCGTTCTACCTGGTATTGTTCTTAGCTAACCTTTACACTATGCACTTTCGCTAATTTATACACCAAGTTCATAAAGTAATGTTGTTAGTGCTTTACTATACACTAACGAATAACTTAAAACCTATTTACTACCTAAACAATGCCTAATATATAACTGGAACACTGAAATATCCTGACAACATTACACAATTACAGAACACTGACTGCATTTCTCTGTTTGGAAGGAAAACATGTGTCAGATTCGCAGCATGTCAGTTCGATATATTAAATTAATTTCAGCACAACCAACTCACAACCTTTCTGAAGTAAAATTCCCAGCAAGAGACTCAAATCCAAGCCAGTGAAAACGAAAAAAGCATTTCAAATCTGTAGCGACGAAGTTCAGCGTGGAACGCTCACCCGCACAAGGACATTTAAATATCCTCATGGAACTTTCAAAATGGCTGATATTGAGAAAACTAAAGTGTGTCGTTAAAGTACAAAGTATACGTATAATAAAAAACGCAAACTTCATAGAGACATGGCCTTGAAACATTTAATCTGAGAGGCTCTTTACATATGGCCACCCCCTTGTCCGGAAGTGGACCTCGGACTGCAAGACATTTTGTCCGCTCTTTGCACGTGAGATTATACTTGGAATAGGAAAGGAGTCGTGAGTGACACATTTACTTCTTTGTTTGAAACCGAGTTATACTAGCGACAGTTTACTATACATGAAAGGCACAGGAATTTTGGGAGATTATTTACCTCTATAACAAACGTCGAAAATGTCCTCCATCCTGCATTAGGCGCTCAACGTTAGAGAACTTTGCTAGCAATAGTTTGAATGTTCTGTGTCATTTTATGCTTCAGCTTGTGCAATGTCTGGGGACGTGTGAGATAGACTCTGATTTTTAAGTAACCCCATAGAAACAAGTCCGGCCATGTCAAATCCGGAGATCTCGGTGGCCACAGGTTCCTGGAAATTATCCGGTCGTCAAAAAACTTGCAATTAGTGTCATGGCATGTAGCGCCGTCCTGCTGGAAGTATCCTTGGTTCAGCTCTGCAACTTCTAGATTACTAATGCCCAACGTTTTCGTAAGAGCGGAGTGTGGGTTTACCTCCTTCCACTATACGTGGAGTTTGCCCCTCTTTAACCCCCAGCAGTGCATTGTGTTGCAGTGGCGGGTTGGTTATATGTGCGTTGCGTTTGATTTACGAAACCATTTTCAAATCTTATGTGATAAACATGTGTTCATTAGTGACTTGTTTGGTAGTGCTTACGTTTAAGAAGTATATCAATATTTGACATAGTCTTAGAAGATACACCAAGTGATCGTCGTCACGTAACATACTGTGATATATACAGACTTTTAATATAGTTCAATTTGGAGAAACTCTGTTCACAAATATATGTAGAGTTATACTCACTCTTATATCTACACACTATTATACTTGTAAATGTTTATTTCTCTATATAATACATTTTAATAGACATAAGCATTTTCAGAAAATAACCTATTGCTGATTTTCTTGTAGG
>CM060962.1:313822200-313897200 GCA_030765045.1 Tenodera sinensis
ATACACATACACAAACACATACACACATGCACATACACACATACACATACACACACAGATACACCCATACACATACACATACACATACACACATACACATACACACATGCACATACACACATGCACATACACACATACACACATACACATACACACACATATACACCCATACACATACACATACACATACACACATACACATGCACATACACACATACACATACACACATACACATACACAAACACATACACACATACACACATACGCACACATACACACATACACACACAGATACACCCATACACATACACACATACACATACACACATACACATACACACATGCACATACACACATACACACACATACACACATACACACATACACACATACACACATACACATACACACATACACACATACACATACACATACACCCATACACATACACACGCATACACACATACAGATACACACATACACACATACACACACATACATATACAGACTAAGGTAGATAAAAAAAATTAGAGGTAAATAAAGATGTAAATGTTCAAATAGAACATCACCAACATGTACATGTATATAAAATGTAAATTGTATGTAAATAAATAAATTCAAGCATGTAGTATTCATATGGAATGGGCATGCATTAAAAAAAAACACATACATATACACATACACACATACACATATACACACGCATACAAACATACACGCATACACACGCATACACACATACACATACACACGCACACACAAGCATACTAACATACACACATACACACGCATACACACATACATACACATACACACATACACATACACACATACACATACACACATACACACATACACACATACATACACATACACACATACACATACACACACTCACACATACACAGATACACATACATACAGACATACACACATTACACACATACACATACACACATACACATACACATACACACATACACACACATACACATACACATACACACATACACTCACACGCATACACACATATACACATACACATACACTCACACACATACACATACACACATAGACATACACACATACACATACACACATACATACACACATACGCACACATACACACACATACACATACACATACACACATACACATACTCACATACACACGCATACACACATACACATACACACATACGCACACATACACACATACAGACGCATACACACATACAGATACACACATACACACATACACATACACACACTCACACATACAGACATACACATACACACATACACACGTACACACATACGCATACACACATACACACATACACATACACACATACACACATACGCACACATACACACATACACACAGATACACCCATACACATACACACATACACATACACACATACACACATACATACACACATACACATACAAATACACACATACACACATACATACACAGATACACAGACACACATACACAGACACACATACACATACACACATACACATACACAAACACATACACACATACACATACACAAACACATACACATACACAAACACATACACACATACACATACACAAACACATACACATACACACATACACACATACACACACATTCTGACTTATCATTAATTTCCGTTGGTCAATAAGCAGTTTTCCTGTCTAATGGTTCCTTATTCACTGACATTTCAACTGATGTTTCCTATATTATACATTAGTTTTCACATATGAAAGTTATTTGTTCGTTATCTATCTCACTGGCATTTGCTTGTAAGATTATTAATCAATAATTATTATCAAAATAATACATCGGTTACGCGAGTGTTGTTTAAATGAGAGAGCAAGTGAAGGTATTAAATAGGAATGTTATGAATTAATTTTAAGGATACACATCTGTGTAAAAACACTAAAAGTTTCCAAAAGTGACAATGGTTTTTTCGTTTTTTTTTTGTTTTTTTTTTTTTTTTTCATCAAACATTATGCACTCTCTGCTCTATTTTGATATGCTTTTTGTAACATTTTGACCTTTTTAACTATGCCACGTGGCTATTTAACTGATTGGCTGTGCGTGGTCATGTTCATTTAAATCAACACAGTTCCACTCTCGTTGCTACCACTTCAAACTTAGTTTTCTCATGTTGTTATTTTCAGTACTGTTTGGTCTTTGCAATGTTCAAGACGATATAGTTTTCAATAAATGAAATGCATGAAATTTGGTCTACTTGCTTAGAAATAACATTAGAAGGAAACGATAAGGTAATGTTTGCATAACATGAATAACTCCTGACTAATTAAATAATGAATTTTACATTTCGGAGTTCAAATGAAAAGAATAATGAATTTAAACTTTAAAATTTATTTTTATCCAAACTATTAAGAAAATTAAGAAATTATCTCATCAATTTGGTAACATTCTATTAAAAATATTAATACAAATTATTAGACTTTTCAAATCAAAATTGCATCATGGGGAACTATTTTCAAAAATATAACTAATAATAATAATAATAATAATAATAATAATAATAATAATAATAATAATAATAATAATAATAATAATAATAATAATAATAATAATAGTAATAATAATAATAGTAATAATAGTAATAATAGTAATAGTAGTAGTAATAGTAGTAGTAATAGTAGTAGTAGTAATAATAATAATAATAATAATAATAATAATAATAATAATAATAATAATAACAATTACAATAACAATAATAATAATAATAATAATAATAATAATAATAATAATAATAATAATAATATAATGAAATATTAATATCCTAGCAACTAATTTGAGTAAACGTGTGCAATTTGGCTGATATACTCCTGCCTACACAGTAATTGTTTTATTCAAATTGCAAACCAATCCAATAAAAACTATAGATTTTCAAAATTTCACAGATGAGTATCCTTAAGCGAATATTTATGGATGCCAAGTGTTTGGAATTGACAGTGGTTAACAAGTTTACATGGAGAAAGTGTCCAAAATGTCCATTTGTATGATGTGTATTGAGCATGAGGATGCAAAGGGCAAAATGAAATGTAAACGCTACGCAACAGGTTGGAGGTTCTGGCGTTGCAGTTCTCCATAGGACTCTGGGGAAATGTTGCAGGAAGACGCGTTTTAACATGCAGTTTCACTGTCCTTGTATTCATTCTCGGATACAGCAAGTAAAAATGGAATATTTCACTCGAAACTCATATACCTACACATATTGAGGTGCCCTCCCTGAGGTTTATTAAACAATTCCTCTAACAACTTGCATTAAGATACCCACCATATGTTTAGATAACTTGTATAAAGTTTGTAATTTATGGTGGCGTTATCACGGTAACGTCCCGGGTTCAAAATGCCGGGGCCGAGCAACCCAGCAGAAGGTCAATTCTGCGCTGGATAAGTTGATCCCAAAATTTTCCTTTTATCATATCACTAAAGGTAAAGGGTACAGACAGACACAGAGGGGACACCTCGCTCACTTCGACCTACACACATATATTGTGGCTACCACCACCTAGGAGGCAGGGATGAAATGAGGGAACAAGGTCGCAGCTAGACAGGCCACAGAGACGCGCGGAAGTCCCTAACAAGCGCTGGGATTTCTTCATCCCGGCGCCAGACCCCGCCAAGCAGGCATTACACCGTGGTTCCAGTATCACACTGAGCGCCCCCCCCCCGCCCCCCCCCCCCCCGGCCGGAAATGTAACGAAGGGAAATGAGGGAAAGGAAACCGTGGCATGAAATAGTGCACCCCAGCATTCGCCTAAGTGACGTGGGAAAACCACGGAAAAACCCATGTCAGTGTGTGGCCACTCGGATCGAACCCGCGAACTCCCGAATGCGGGCCACAGACGTTACCAACTGAGCTGTCCCTCTCGGTTATCACATCACTACATTATATTAGGCACTGGGCTGATCATCCATCCTGGGTTTGCTGTATTCCATAGTTTGTTTGCTCCTTCACAGTGCTCACGAGGCAACTCTGCAGTCAGCGTTGAACAGTAACTACAGGCACATCTATAGTGCAACGACAACTAACTGCAGGAAACCACCAAACAAGACAAACTTGCATATCAAGTTGTAATTGGGACATACATATTTACGCCTGCCACCTCAACCCTTGGGTTCAAATAAATCGAGTTGTGAGAAAACACAAGCTTTCTGCAGTCATTTGTTGTGATCGTCATCTATCCTAGCTCATCGGCACCACTTCTAATACAAGCTAGGATCCATGTTTTTACTTTTTCTACCACGTATAGTAAGTAGAGGAAGTATTGTATTCCGCCCAAAATTTCGAAGTGGAGATCTCACAGGAAATGTACGTTTTGAGGACTCCTGAATCCAAAAAATAAAAAATAACTTTTTTAGAAAAAGGCCCCCGTATGTGTGTGTGTGTTTGTGTGTCAGTCTGTGGGAACATAACTCAAAAACGAAAAGTCGGTTAATAACCAAAGTTGGTATGTAAGTTTAATATCCTTTAAGGGTGCGACACGAATATTTTGAAGAAAATCCCTCTACCCTTTAGATGGAAAGTTCTTCGAAAATGTTTATTTTCTCAAAAATGGTTCTAACTATTTTGATTAAAATATCACATGTTTAAGATATTTGTATGACAAATGAAATGTATATTTTGAATTTTCTGGCTATGGCATATGTAGTCCTGTTTACTCCTGATAACTTCTGTATAACTGGTAAACCGTAAAAGATAGACCATATCTTACTATACAAAAATATAGATCTTGTTAAAAAGTTATGTCCAAATGCATTTTTTTGTGGATTGAACCATTTCGAAGATATTCGTTTCTATTTGTGTCAATTTTGGAATACGTACCTTTGTCACAAATGAAGGGTCGTTATTCACATTATCTCTTGGCCGTGCAAAGACAATGGAATTTCGAAGTCTTCATATGGCGACCAGCTTTAAAAAAATTGACTATCGCTCAGACCCTGTTGTATTCTAATATTCCCCTTGTACCTACAAGGAAACTAGCAATAAGATAGTTTGTGCAAATGTTCATGTCGACCAACAGGAAGAAGATAGACGAATAAATGTGTGCAAGAATAGTTTGTATAAGAGTAGAGAAAGTCATGTGAGTTAAATAGATCAGATTTATTGTGGAATGCAATACTTCCTCTACTCACTCTATGCGTGGTAGACAAAGTAAAGTATTGGGAAGAGAACGTCGTGTGAATGAAAGATGTCAGATATCTGTTTAGTTACTAATGAGCGAAAACGGGCCCATCTGATAATGTCTTTCCCAGTGTGCTCCAATATGCTGTCGGCTGCTACAGTGATTTAACATGTGAACTCTCTCTCTCTCTCTCTCTCTCTCTCTCTCTCTCTCTCTCTCTCTCTCTCTCTCTCTCTCAGGGCATGTGTGGCTCTGTATATGAATAAATAACATCAGTTAAGTTGACTGGTAAACGTAATAGAGACCAATAAGTGAGTTATTTGAAGTGAGTTGTTTGAGGATATAGAATTAAACTCCTTCTGAATATTATCAATAGGATCTGTAACTATTGAAGCATTATATCTATCAATCAAATTATAGTTTAAAATAACTGTCTCTGTAATAACAATGAGAAGTGTAAGTGGCCGTGGGTCGCTGAAATGCTAAGCGGCGAATCCCCTTGCTGCTACAGCGAAGTATGTGCTAAAGTTGGCGAAAGCTAAGACGGTAATTGTAAGATGTATTGATAACCCGACTGAAGGAGCGACTGACAAGTAAGTGAATCTGTAACTGACAATTGCCCTTCAACCCGAGCACGGTCTTTAGACGCTACGGACTGCCGATAATTGTTTACAATAAAAAGTTCCGTAATATAAACATTCTAAAGCTGTAAGGCACGAATTTCAGAAATATATGCTCTTATATCAATTTACGTCACGCCTAATTTATGAGTACTCGAACAAAGTTATATTACACGTTGGGAAACCTTAAGTTTTTTATTCGCCTCTGAAAAGCATTTTATTTTGTGACTTAAGAGAACGAGATGGAGGTCCCACGTATGATTCCTGGTGGCCGCTCACTCTATCAGGCTTTCTATGGCTTTTCCCTGGACGGCCAGACGAATGCTGAGGTGGTGTCTTCTCTCCCATTTCTTCATTTCGTCTCCTTCTTTCATATTACAGGATGGCTCCGGTGCCGTGTCAGTTGGCGCACACTATGGCACGTCGGAACCTTTAGGTTCTGGCAGAGGATGAGCCGCCCTCTGACCAATTCCCGGTGTTGGGAGCTTCTGAGCCACCCTCCGGCGGCTTGGGTGGGTCAAGCCAACAACTCTGCGCCTCTATGTCGCTTGTGCTGTCCGTTCCTGCAGCATATACGTCTTCTTCATCCATTCTTCATCCATTCTTCCCGGGGTTGCGTATCCAAAATATTCAATTGCGGGGTGAGGTGCTAGGTGCCTCTCTGTTATCTATTCTACCTCTTCCTCTACACTGTGACTTGCTAAATTCTACTAGTTATTTTCCCTTTCTAATTTCCAGAATTGGCATACGCGCGTATTGGCAAATCTGTTGTTCCTGAACCTACTGAGTACTAATTACCGAATCATGGGTTAATGGTTTTATCAAGTATGTTCATAGTAGTCCCCAATTACCTCAGCTACTCTCACTTACAAGTACTTCTCAATGCATTACATTCTTGGCCAATGACTTTTTATTCCCTGACAAAATTGTAACTCTGGCTTCTTATACTTATTCATTGATTATAACATATGGAAATAATTTATCACGATTGTTTATAGGTCTCCATATCATTTCTTTATAACACGTTAAACTTGCTAATCAGTAATTGTGGTAACACAGTGTTTATGTTAATGTTGACAGCCGCGCGATCCTGACAAACCAGGATGTGCTGCCAGGCACGAATCCAGTTCTGGATCTACTCAAACACGACTTCTGGGGCACTCCACTGCAACACTCTGGGTCTCACGGCTCCTACAGACCTCTGACCGTGCTCTCCTTCAGGTTTAACGTGCGGTTGGGTGGTGCCGATCCCATGGGATTCCACATCCTCAACACAGTGCTCCATGCAGCGGCTACAGCAGCCTGTACTAGTTTAGCGAGGCGTCTGGCCCCAAGTAGGCCCCTCACACCCTGGCTGGTAGGCCTGCTGTTCGCCGCACACCCCATCCATACGGAGGCAGTCGCTGGTATTGTTGGTAAGTTGTTGTAAAGTAACCTTCTAGAGTATATCCCCAAGTAGGCCCCTCACACCCTGACTGGTAGGCCTGCTGTTCGCCGCACACCCCATCCATACGGAGGCAGTCGCTGGTATTGTTGTAAAGTAACATTCTAGAGTATATCCCCAAGTAGGCCCCTCACACCCTAGCTGGTAGGCCTGCTGTTCGCCGCACACCCCATCCATACGGAGGCAGTCGCTGGTATTGTAAAGTAACCTTCTAGAGTATATCCCCAAGTAGACCCCTCACACCCTGGCTGGTAGGCCTGCTGTTCGCTACACACCCCATCCATACGGAGGCAGTCGCTGGTATTGTTGGTAAGTTGTTGTAAAGTAACCTTCTAGAGGTATATCCCCAAGTAGGCCCCTAACACCCTGGCTGGTAGGTCTGCTGTTCGCCGCACACCCCATCCATACGGAGGCAGTCGCTGGTATTGTTGGTAAGTTGTTGTAAAGTAACCTTCTAGACTATATCCCCAAGTAGGCCCCTAACACCCTGGCTGGTAGGCCTGCTGTTCGCTACACACCCCATCCATACGGAGGCAGTCGCTGGTATTGTTGTAAAGTAACCTTCTAGAGGTATATCCCCAAGTAGGCCCCTAACACCCTGGCTGGTAGGTCTGCTGTTCGCCGCACACCCCATCCATACTGTGACTTTTTGGGTTTGGTGTGTGTAAAGTAAAGAAGACAGATGTAGTCGAGATAAAGAAACACTTTTATTTCCGTAAACAGTAACTTGTACACTCGTTGCAACAGCAAGAAAGTCTTTTCCGATTCTCCAACAGCACGGCTCCGAATTCGTAACACAAAGAACTCTTCTCCGTCGGCACGACTCCTAGATGAACTTTTAATTTTAATTAACGTCCTCCAACATTGCGTCATATCGGACGGAACTCCTAGATGCTTCGCATACGTCTCTTCTTTCCGTCGGCACGACTACTTAACGCTTCACATACGTCTGACTGCCCCTTCTGTCGCACTTTATCGCTATTTATATCTCCCAGGCACTATTCTGGAAAGTTCAGTTATTGCGGTGAAATACAAAGCAGAGAAGATTCTCGAAGTCTCTATCCTTTTCTCTCTTTCGGCAAGCGCCCCAACAATGCGGCCATGCTCTGTCTCTTTCCTTCGGCTCCTTTGCGGCAGTGCCGACAATAATGCGATGGGTGACACTGCTGTTGTCGGCAATTAGATGCGGCGGGCGCGGTGACACTGCTCCCTCCTCAGAGTTGGTCGTCCCGACCAGCACTATCACTGCGGCATCTCCCTTGCGCCCCGGTGGACTATCCCATCGAACCTCTTCTCCAGGAGGCACGATCCTAGGTATCGCTGTTGGATAGTGTCCCTTGGTCTGGGTAGGACGACGTATGCCATCCTGCTTCGAAATTCTGCAACAGTACCGCCGGTCTTGACGGTCCCTCGTCCAGTTGCCCTTCTTCCTGGTGTGTTGACGGGTTATCCTGCGCACTTGGAAACGGCTCACTGGATACCATGTCCGCCGACCTCTCTGGCGCACCTTCGCAGCCACCTTGCTTCCGATGGGTCCGGCAGCAAACCCCGCCACATCCGCGCGAGTCGCGTCCACCGCTGCACTCGTGTTCACTCGTGCTCGGCACGGCCTCTCCTGTATCCTGCCGCCCACGATGATGTCCACCATTCTTCCGTTCACGGCACTATGCGTCAGGTGATTGGATGGCTCCGACGGTCCCCCCATGTCCCACGCCAAGTCGGTTCTCGCGTGTTGCTCGTTTGCTTGTGCGCTTCCCTGCTGATCGTCCTCCACGTCATATCCTGGTTGGTTACGTACCCGACACACTCCTCCAGAGGATCCTCGACGACGTCCTTGAACTGCCCCTTTGTCTTCCCCTAGACGTACACTTTCGTTATCTGAAACGGGCGCAACTGTCGCCTCGGCCACTAGGTGCTCCCTCCCCGGGTCCGCGCTATTCCGTCTGCCCCTGGCATCCAGTACTTTGACGCTCTCGTCAACTCTTACTACCAGGGCGCCAAGACGTTCCCCGTCGTCCTCCACGACGTCCACATGCTGGCAGAGGTTTTCCACCTTTTCGCCGAGTTCCTCCACGTCTTCCGTCACGCCAATCAGTTCGCCGAGTTGTTCCACGTCTTCCGTCATGCCAATCAGTTCGCCGAGTTGTTCCACGTCTTCCGTCACGCCAATCAGTTCGCCGAGTTGTTCCACGTCTTCCCTCACGCCAATCAGTTCGCCGAGTTGTTCCACGTCTTCCCTCATATCATCTGAAACGGGCGCAAGTGTCGCCTCGGCCACTAGGTGTTCCCTCCCCGGCTCCGCGCTATTCCGTCTGCCCCTGGCATCCAGTACTTTGACGCTCTCGTCAACTCTTACTACCAGGGCGCCAAGACGTTCCCCGTCGTCCTCCACGACGTCCACATGCTGGCAGAGGTTTTCCACCTTTTCGCCGAGTTCCTCCACGTCTTCCGTCACGCCAATCAGTTCGCCGAGTTGTTCCACGTCTTCCGTCATGCCAATCAGTTCGCCGAGTTGTTCCACGTCTTCCGTCACGCCAATCAGTTCGCCGAGTTGTTCCACGTCTTCCCTCACGCCAATCAGTTCGCCGAGTTGTTCCACGTCTTCCCTCATATCATCTGAAACGGGCGCAAGTGTCGCCTCGGCCACTAGGTGTTCCCTCCCCGGCTCCGCGCTATTCCGTCTGCCCCTGGCATCCAGTACTTTGACGCTCTCGTCAACTCTTACTACCAGGGCGCCAAGACGTTCCCCGTCGTCCTCCACGACGTCCACGTGCTGGCAGAGGTCTTCCACCTTTTCGCCGAGTTCTTCCACGTCTTCCGTCACGCCAATCAGTTCGCCGTCAATTTTCGCCGATAGCTCCGTCTTCATCTCTTTCAGCTCGGCAGCGAGGTTGTCGTTTCTCGTCTTCATTTCTTCTTTCAGCTCGGCAACGAGGTTGTCGTTTCTCGTTTCCATTTTGGCGAATAATTCTTTCATCATTGCCATCATCCTGGTTTCCGAATCTCCCTCCATCTTGGTTCTAACGCTGCAACTTCTAACGACGATGTAACGAAACTAGAAGCAATTCGATGGATCCCACTTCTGACACCAGTGTGACTTTTTTTGGTTGGTTTGTGTGAAGTAAAGTAGACAGATGTAGTCGAGATAAAGAAACACTTTTATTTCCGTAAACAGTAACTTGTACACTCGTTGCAACAGCAAGAAAGTCTTTTCCGATTCTCCAACAGCACGGCTCCGAACTCGTAACACAAAGAACTAACTCCTCTCAAGGGGGATATGACAATGCAGTAGGTTTTGAGCGATAGTCAAATGTTTTAAAACCTACAAACTTTGCACTGCTAAAATATAAAACGTGAATAACAATGTTTCATTTGACAAAAGGTTCTTTTCCGAAACTGACAAAAAAAAAGTGTCCTAAATTGTTCTCTCTACAAAAAATTTATTTGGACATAAATTGTGTGTTTCAGCGAGATGTACATTTTTAATATAGTAAGATTTTGTTTATTTCTTATGCCTTACGACTTATTCGAAAGTCATCCAGAGTAAACAGCACTGCATAGGCTATAGCCAGAAAATTCAAAATATACATTTCATTTGTCATATAAATATCTTAAACATATCTGAGTTTAATCAAAATTATTAGAGCCATTTTCAAGAAAATATAAATTTTCGAAAATTTTGCCATCTAAAGGGTAGTTTAGTGTGGGGCTATTTTGTTCAAAATCTTCGTGTCGCATCCTTGAAAGACATTCAACTCAAATATGAACTTTGGTTTTTATCCGACTCTTCGTTGTTGAGTTATGGTGTCCACAGGTACACAAACAGACACACAGACAGTCAGACAGACACACAGCCACACAGCCACAAACATACACAAACCTTTTTCTAAAAATCCTTCTTTTTTATTCAGGGGACCTGAAAACATATTTCCAGTGAAATCTCGACATCGAATTTTTTGGTGGAATCAAATACTTCCTCTACTTATTGGTAGAGAAATTAACAAGAACCTTCCTTTATATGATTCTTGTGCAATTTATGTGAGTATACGAAAATATTTATTTACATAGAAAAATTAGAAAATATGCATTTTTATGTGTCGTAAACTTAACACATTTTCTCCGGTGTTAATATCCAGAACAATAAACTAAGTTTCAAGTGTGCATTAGAATGAAAACAGAATATGTATTTACCTAACAGTCCGAGCTCTAGTTATTAATATAATTTATCATCTAAGTTTTAATTTTGTGATTGAAAGGCATATAGTATATACCAGTGATGTCCAACCTTGTCTCTTTAGAGAGGCTTACGTAATTAGCTGCTATTCCCCAGCTCCTCTTTCAGTCAGTGACCTTAGGCTCACAAATAGACAGTCAGTCAGTATCCAGTGACGGACACAAACAGGCGATTCCATGACAGTTCCTAAGTCATAACTTGAATTTTCTGGCAATGTTCTCAGAAGGCCTTCATTCTGGATGATTTTTGCACAAATGGCAAACAGTAGGAGACGGATAATAGCTTGCTAAATAAAAAATATAGACCTAGTTAAAACACACGATTTAGGTATGTGAAATACTTTTTCCTTTTGAGTGAACCGTTTTCACCATATTCTTTATTACTTGTTTGAATTTGCCAATAAGTTGACGGACATGCCAGAGCATATCTGTGCTACGACTGAGCTTCTTGGGTACCTCGTGCAGTGAATGGCAGTGTTTACCACAGAGTATAGGCCACAGAGTGTGGTACTTGCCTGCTTCCTTCCCATCATGGGGAACCTATAATAGCATCATTTTTCATTTGTGTTCATTAGAGTGATAACTGTATTTGCAATTGATAACAGTGTGTGAGATAAGAGTAATTTGGAATAACAATGTGTACAGGTCGAGCTGATGTAGGGGCAGCACTCTTCTTCCTGTTGGCTCTGTTGAACTACATGGAGCATCCGTCACAACTGGGATCCACGTTGACCTTTGGTACCTGTGCTACACTCACAAAGGAGACTGGTGTCACCGTGTTCCTCGTCTGTTTCCTGTACGACCTGGTGGCCCTCTCTCCAAGAGGTGGAGGTCCTGTACAAACCTTGCGATCGTTGCTGCCTCGCCGGGGTCGTAAGGTAATACATGTATGCACGTGGCCTGTCATTTTTCTGCCAGATCCTCTTTTACACCTTCTGTACCTTGTGTGTCCCTCGCACTATTTATCCTTGTAAGAAGCTGGCGATCTCGTTGGCTGCTTTACGCTACGGTGCTACGATGTGCCACTCCTTCCTCTAAACACTTATGCCAATAACCACAACAAACGATACAAAATGGCGTAGCAACGAAATATATGTTTACGCTCTCGCTGGTAGAGAGAGTCTACTGAGTTTGTCATACAGATCTGTTATCATCATTGATAACCATACCATATCGCTAGTAAGGACATGCCTTTAAATGGGTTAAAATCTAAGTGGAAAACATAATGAGCGCCCAGGTTACGGTAAAGCTTAGGCCCGAAAAGATCCCAGAAAACGATAAAAAATCCGCCAAACATTTTCTTTGGCACTCTTTGTACATACAAGGTACATATCTATGCACACTTATGGATGTTTTCCAGTGCAATGTGTTTTATGGTTTTCAGGGAATTAATTATTTAATTTACTCACAATGCTAAAGTACCTTAATATTCAAAATATTCCATACGCATCAAAAACTAAAATATCACAACCGTTTTATTATTTTATACACCATAATTACCCAACAAACACCATCAATCTCTGGCAGGAAGAAAAAAGAATTACTTTTAATGTGATAAATTTCTTTGCTTTGATCAACATTGAAAATATGGTTTAAACTTTTTTGTGCGTTTCATTTTTAAAAGCAAACAAACTTTCAGACTCTGAAACCAAAGATTGAAATTGAAGTGACGTAAATGGAGCACATACTGGAAAAATTCTAGGAGTACAGCAGAAAGTTTAATGCGCATGGAGCTGATAGTATGTTAAAAAACGTTAAGTTCGAGAAAAACTAATTTTTGTGCACACATGCATTATGATCTTTCCTGTTTGACGTAAAACTTCCCTGTCTAGTAGTCTCTCTCTCTCTCCTCACATTCATAGCTTAACCACTTCTTTCCACTGAATTTGCTTGTTCTGAGTCTTTTTCAGTCCATATTTTGTTGAAATACTGTCGAAAATTTAAACAGGAATTAGCCGTTTAAATATACCACACATGACATTTAAAGCTTGCGCTAGACCTTTAAAAATGGTAGAATCTAAAAGGTTTCACTGCCAGGGTCCCTTTAACGCAGGCATCGGCAAGCATGTACTGAATGAGGCGAAGCAACTATGATGACGTGTCAGGGGCAGCGCTTACTCTGTCTCCCCCTCCCTCGCAGCCTTAACTGACACTGCATACACACCGATCACGGGCGGACTGTCCTGTCGTATTTACCTGCACTTCTAAACATGTCTGTCAAAGTGTAATTTAATAGTAAGACTTAAAGATAAATTTCTGCGCTTTAGAGCGCATGTAATTATTCCTGGTCTGTTAAATTTGATGTCTAGAATAGCACTTTGATGATTTCTTCTCTCATCATGTAAGGAACGTAATGTGTTTGTTGTGCTCTAAAGTTCAAAAAGGCACTCATCTATGGAACATCAAGCGGCATTATGATACATGTCATAAGATCACCATACAATTACAGACAAGCATGTATTCATAAATTTACACCACGATTTAAAGTAGCATAACACTGACGTAATGTCTTTTATTCATTTTATATTTTTTCAGGTCTAGATGGGACTAACCAACTGCAACAGCTCAAAGAGATAATACACCTAATATTAATTCAAATATTACAACTGATAAACAACTTCACGCCAGCTATGCTGTTGCTTTGGAGATTGCTCATTCACTGAGGTGTTTTAGCGATGGGGATTTCATAAAAAATGTGCGAGTAAAGTTGCCAACACAATTTGCCCTGAATAATATGATATTTTAGTAATATTGCATTGTCACCACGAACCATACAGAGAAGGATACATAAAATAGCAGAAATAACCGAAAAAAGGCTACAAATCGAGGTCCATGAATTTATAGCCGTTTCTCTCGCGTTGGATGAAAGCACTGACAACGTGGACACAGCACAATTGGTAATTTTCACTCGTGGAGTTACTAACAACCTCTCGATACAAGAATATATGCTTCAAGTCATTCCACTTACAACAGGGACAGAATTATTTCAAGCATTTAAGAAATGTGTAGAAGAAAAGAAACTGAATCCAAAAAATCTTGTATCGCGATTAACAGATGTTAATTTGCGTGCATACTGAGAGTGGCTACTTGTGATATATCACTAGGTTTTCATGGTACATTGCAAATAGAAGTGAACTGAAATATATCGCTCAAATATCTAGGCCTATCTAAAGTATCGTAGACCAAAATAGCTGGATTCAAGTATGTGTACTATTCCTTATTGTACTCTGTAGCGAGCGAGTCCACCACTGACTCTGAACGAAGGTCAATGCCATCCCCTGTTCTACATTACGTCATGTGCATTGCGGGTTGCATTGAGTACATGTTTGCCGATGCCTGTCTTACTGTGAGGCTGTATACGTGCAGTAACTAATATTTACCTATACTGTTTATATCCCATAGTACGTACCTATATTAGAGCAACAACTACAGTCAAGTTGAACGATAAAATAGAAAAGCAGTCGGGTTATATGGAATGTCGAGTTAAGGGATTCTGTTGTATTAACAAGGAAGCAATTACAGATATTTGCAAACCGTGTTGCATAATCTAAGTTTTCAGGCTGTGAAGCTCGAGGAACTTAACGAATCCAGGTAAACAATTGACCAACGAAAATATAATGCGGCTTCTGTCGTATTTTCGCTTCGACGTGTCACAAACCACGCATTACAAAAGCGCTAAATGTCTACAAGGTGTCCCAAAAAGCACTGACCAGGCTTACACAATTTCCAATATTGACGCCATCTGTCACATTTTCATGTGAACTATCTTGAACCAAAAGCATTCCTTATATTAAATTGAAGCTAGTAATATTTTCCCTCAGATAAATTCCATGTTGTTTGAGTGCAACCGTGGCCCAACCACATAAACAGCCAATGAGGACCCAGCAAACAAGAAAGGATAAACACGTCCACAATCTTATCAATGTTCAACTTGTCAAACACAGACCAATACATGGATATTAATAAACTTTTAAAATACGTCACAAAACAGTTTATCATACATGTTACAATAGTTTGATTTCTGAAAACGTTACTCAAAACTGTGAAAATGAGGTGGATGGTGAAATTCTTGACATCCCTCATTATGTAAAATAGACATGCAAATAAAACTCTAAACATCATACTTCCAAAAGCTTGAGTGAATTAAACATATTTAATTACCTTTGAATATACCCTAACTATTTAATAACAGCATGAATTTGAAAATTATTACTGTTTATGTTTGTGAAAATGAGATGGAGAGTGCAAAATAATTTTCCACATTCGTATATACCTGAATGATCAGCATTATGAGTCAGAAACGTTTAATGTCCTTTAATATGTCCTTTCATTTAACAGTGGGCACTTGAGAACTTTTAAAAAATTGTAGGTATGGATAAAACATGTTTCATTTGATCAGAAAGGTACATATTTACTGAAAGATTTGTTTGCATGGCAAGACAGAAGAAAACTGTCAGTGCAACAGTGGTCTAACTCAGAAAAAGATTCTCTGCACATCACAAAATCTGTTATATTTTAGCACTCATCAGTGCTCAGTTGTTTAATAAGCTGAGAAAGTATCAGTGAATAATCACTGTGATTCAAATAACATTTTCCTTAACCTAAAAATAACAGGTATGTGTAACTTGAACCCAGTTTTTCTCCATTTTTAAAAGAGATGGATCAGACCACTGTTGTAATTCTAAATTGTATAAAATATAATTTGTAAATATTTAAACTTGTTTGTTAAGTGGAAGTTTACAAACATTGAGGGTGAAAGAGATTTACAAATGGAAGAGTGTGTTTAGAATTTGAGGCCCCAGATGGAATGTGCTGACGACTGGAGTGAGGTTATGTGAAGCTTGTGAAGATGGCCAACTGTTGCATGTTTCCAGACACGGGATTAATGCTTGTGACTTTCGCTGCCCTAAGCTTCTTTCCTCCTGCCAACATTCTCGATTGTCTCAGCCATCTGAGAGGAAAGCAGCTTTTTCTTGGAACACACTACACACTTTACCGAGGTATTCTATTCACCTTCACTGTCACATTACACTTTACTGTATTGGCAGCTTTAAACGATGCTCACTTTATACCTTTTACACTTACTCCATCTACCACTTATATGGACCACTTCTTTATATTTTATAATATTGTGAATTTCAAATGCGTCTATTCTGCACCAAATCGTCAGTAGCATTTGTTATCAAGTATATTATATAATAATAAATAATAACAATAATAATAATGATGATGATATGATGATGATATGATATGATGATGATATGATGATATGATGATGATGATATGATGATATGATGATGATATGATGATGATGATATGATGATATGATGATGATATGATGATGATGATATGATGATATGATGATGATATGATGATGATATGATGATATGATGATGATATGATGATGATATGATGATATGATGATGATATGATGATATGATGATATGATGATGATATGATGATGATATGATGATGATGATATGATGATATGATGATGATATGATGATATGATGATGATATGATGATGATATGATGATGATATGATGATGATATGATGATATGATGATGATATGATGATGATATGATGATATGATGATGATATGATGATGATATGATGATGATATGATGATATGATGATGATATGATGATGATATGATGATATGATGATGATGATGATATGATGATGATGATAGTAACAGTAATCTGCCCAAGAAAGGCGTCATGAGTGGGGTGCTATAGCCATAACATTAAAGATGTACATTTCATTTGTCATAAAAATACCTCAAATGTGTCATTTTAATCAAAGCAGTTAGACCATTTTAAAGAAAACTAACATTTTCGAAAAAATTTCCAGCAAAGGTTAGTTTAGGGTGGAGGAATTTGTTCAAAATCTTCGTCTCGCATCCTTGAAATGCGTACATTAAACTTAAATACCAACTTTGGTTTTTAACCGACTTTTCGCTTTTGAGTTATGCTGTTCACAGACTGACAGACACACACACTTACACACACACACTTACACACACACACTTACACACACACTTACACACACATACTTACACACACACCCTTACACACACACTTACACACACACACTTACACACACACACTTACACACACACACTTACACACACACTTACACACACACCCTTACACACACACTTACACACACTTACACACACCCTTACACACACACTTACACACACACACTTACACACACACACTTACACACACACACACTTACACACACACTTACACACACACACTTACACACACACACGCATACACACATACACACACCACAAACACACTTACACACATACACACGCATACACACACATACACACATACACACGCATACACGCATACACACATACACACGTACACACGTACACACGTACACACATGCACACATGCACACATACATACATACATACATACATACATACATACATACATACATACATACATACATACATACATACATACATACATACATACATACATACATACATACATACATACATACATACATACATACATACATACATACATACATACACACATACACACATACACACATACACACATACACACATACACACATACACACATACACACATACACACATACACACATACACACATACACACATACACACATACACACATACACACATACACACATACACACATACACACATACACACATACACACATACACACATACACACATACACACATACACACATACACACATACACACATACACACATACACACATACACACATACACACATACACACATACACACATACACACATACACACATACACACATACACACATACACACAGACACACAGACACACAGACACACAGACACACAGACACACAGACACACAGACACACAGACACACAGACACACAGACACACAGACACACAGACACACAGACACACAGACACACAGACACACAGACACACAGACACACAGACACACAGACACACAGACACACAGACACACAGACACACAGACACACAGACACACAGACACACAGACACACAGACACACAGACACACAGACACACAGACACACAGACACACAGACACACAGACACACAGACACACAGACACACATACACACATACACACATACACACATACACACATACACACAGACACACAGACACACAGACACACAGACACACAGACACACAGACACACAGACACACAGACACACAGACACACAGACACACAGACACACAGACACACAGACACACGTACACACGTACACACGTACACACACGTACACACGTACACACGCATACACACATACACACGCATACACACATACACACATACACAGAAACACACACAGTTACACACACATACACATACACACATACACATACACACATACACACGCATACACACATACACCCACAAACACAGACACACACTCCACACACTCTCCACACACATACCCACACATACACACACTCACACAGAAACTCCGAATTAGAGATTTTCAGGTCAGCAATCAGAACCGAAGCATTGTACCGTTAGGTGGATGACGCATTTGTGGTTTGGCAGCATGGGAAGCAACCTCTACAACCCTTCCTGCCGCACATCAACAGAATTCATCCAAACATCAAGTTCACATACACGGAAATTGAAAAGCTAGGTTCTCTTCCAATTGTGGACGTCGGTATATATATTAAAAAAAATCTGATGTGTTGCACTCAAATGACTTTCTCTACTCTTGTACTAACCATTCTTACAAACTCTTATTACTATATCTTCTTCATGTTAATACAGATATCTGATGTGTTACACTCACATGACTTTCTCTACTCTTGTACTAACCATTCTTACAAACTCTTATTACTATATCTTCTCCATGTTAATACAGATATCTCATGTGTTACACTCACATGACTTTCTCTACTCTTGTACTAACCATTCTTACAAACTCTTATTCCTATATCTTCTTCATGTTAATACAGATATCTGATGCGTTGCACTCACATGACTTTCTCTACTCTTGTACTAACCATTCTTACAAACTCTTATTACTATATCTTCTTCATGTTAATACAGATATCTGATGTGTTACACTCAAATGACTTTCTCTACTCTTGTACTAACCATTCTTACAAACTCTTATTCCTCTATCTTCTTCATGTTAATACAGATATCTGATGCGTTGCACTCACATGACTTTCTCTACTCTTGTACTAACCATTCTTACAAACTCTTATTCCTATATCTTCTTCATGTTAATACAGATATCTGATGTGTTGCACTCACATGACTTTCTCTACTCTTGTACTAACCATACTTACAAACTCTTATTCCTATATCTTCTTCATGTTAATACAGATATCTGATGTGTTACACTCACATGACTTTCTCTACTCTTGTACTAACCATTCTTACAAACTCTTATTACTATATCTTCTCCATGTTAATACAGATATCTGATGTGTTGCACTCACATGACTTTCTCTACTCTTGTACTAACCATACTTACAAACTCTTATTCCTATATCTTCTTCATGTTAATACAGATATCTGATGTGTTACACTCACATGACTTTCTCTACTCTTGTACTAACCATTCTTACAAACTCTTATTCCTATATCTTCTTCATGTTAATACAGATATCTGATGTGTTGCACTCACATGACTTTCTCTACTCTTGTACTAACCATTCTTACAAACTCTTATTGCTATATCTTCTTCATGTTAATACAGATATCTGATGCGTTGCACTCACATGACTTTCTCTACTCTTGTACTAACCATTCTTACAAACTCTTATTACTATATCTTCTTCATGTTAATACAGATATCTGATGTGTTACACTCACATGACTTTCTCTACTCTTGTACTAACCATTCTTACAAACTCTTATTCCTATATCTTCTTCGTGTTAGTTGAGATAAACATTTGTACATATTATCTTGTTTATTTCCTTGTAGATACAAGGGGAACATGGGAATACAGTAGGCTTTGAGCGATAGTCAAATGTTTTAAAGCTTTGCGATCCCGTTCTCTTTGCACACTTAACATATGAAAAATGAATCACGATCTTCCATTTGACGAAGTTTGTTTTGCAAAGCTCACACAAATAACAAGAATATCTCCCAAATGGTTCGCTCTACAAAAACGCTATTTGTACGTAAGTTGTGTTTTCGCATTATCTACATTTTTTGTAGGTAGCTATAGTAAGATTTGGTCTAAGTCATACGATTTACCAGTTATGCAAAAGTCATCCAGATTACGCTGGACTAAGTGTTTTACATGGAACATTGGAATTTTGTGTATACTATTATACCCTATGTTCTAAGTGTGTGGAAAATCAGAAGAAAACTGCTTGATTAATCTTCCTGTTGAAGTGGTTTTTTACATTTTCAGAATATACGTGATTGGTGGTTGTGTCGCATTTGGAGCATGAGTTAATATGTTGGTGGTTTGTTACAGGAGGACTGGCCGAGGAGACGGCGACTTTTGACCCTGGTGGGGTTTACAGCACTGCTGGTGGTGGGCCGCACGTGGCTCACGGGTGGCAGACTACCAACCTTCGCTACGGCAGACAACCCAGCCTCCAAGAGCGACTGTCTCCTGACTCGCACCCTCACCTTCCTCTACCTGCCCGTCTTCAACCTGTGGCTCATGCTGTGCCCTACTGTACTCTCCTTCGACTGGTCCATGGACGCGGTGCCCTTGGTTCGCTCCCCGCTCGACCCACGGAACCTCCTTACCGTGCTCCTGTACTCTGCCCTAGCCTGGAGCCTTCTGGTGCACCTGAGACGGATCTGCAGAGACCACGTGGGCAATTCCAGCAAGAGGTGACTACTTCCTAGCAAACCCCCCTCCCCCCTCACCCTCTAAAATATATCTTCCGGAATAGTTTCTACGGTGGTTTGATCAGTCTGTAACTTTTTCAACAAAATAGCATAATATTTTTTTTCAAAAAATCAACTTTATTTATCACAAGTAATGCCGGAAATGATTGTCAATGTATCTAGAGAATTTGACTATCACCAGTTGCATGATGACATACATTGCATTCTAATGCGGAAGATTTAGTTTCCATCCTCGCTGCGAGTTCCATCTGGATTTATAACGTTAATTGTTGTTTTCTTTACTCTCAGATTACTTTCTTACGACCAAGTGTAGCAGAACTGTTGGAATGATATTCTCTTTGGACTTACAAACACATTACACTCACCTTTGTAGACAGGTATGAGCTGGCAAGTCGACCTTTGAGACCACCTGGCATATCTAATACATAAGCTGTCCTGGACCCCCACCCCGCGACTAGGAGCAAATAACTCAGAAAAGATTTGGAGCCGGCTGTACCCATTGATATGAGATGTGTAGGGCCTTGGCTTGTGTCGCAATATGAGGAAGTTTGCCCTGTGCGCTCAGCTCGGCTGGGCTCGGCTCGGCTCGGCTCGGCTCGGCTCGGCTACTCTCGTGCTAAAAGTCATGTGATGGATGGAGCATAACTGTTCACCATTTGCTCTGTTGTGACGCCAACTGTCCGCCCTGTGCGCTCGGCTCGGCACGGCTTGGCTCGGCTCGGCTCGGCACAGCTCCGCTCGGCTCGGCTCGGTTCGGCTCGGCTCGGCTTGGCTCAGCTCGGCTCCTCTCGTGCTCCATGTCACGTGATGGATGGAGCATAACTGTTCACCATTTGCTCTGTTGTGACGCCAACTGTCCGCCCTGTGCGCTCGGCTCGGCTCGGCTCGGCTTGGCTCAGCTCGGCTCCTCTCGTGCTCCATGTCACGTGATGGATGGAGCATAACTGTTCACCATTTGCTCTATTGTGACACCAACTGTCCGTCCTGTGCGCTCGGCTAGGTTCGGCTCGGCTCCTCTCGTGCTCCACGTCACGTGATGGATGGAGCATAACTGTTCACCATTTGCTCTATTGTGACACCAACTGTCCGCCCTGTGCGCTCGGCTAGGTTCGGGTCGGCTCCTCTCGTGCTCCACGACACGTGATGGATGGAGCATAACTGTTCACCATTTGCTCTGTTGTGACACCAACTGTCCGCCCTGTGCGCTCGGCTAGGTTCGGCTCGGCTCCTCTCGTGCTCCACGTCACGTGATGGATGGAGCATAACTGTTCACCATTTGCTCTGTTGTGACACCAACTGTCCGTCCTGTGCCCTCGGCTAGGTTCGGCTCGGCTCCTCTCGTGCTCCACGTCACGTGATGGATGGAGCATAACTGTTCACCATTTGCTCTATTGTGACACCAACTGTCCGCCCTGTGCGCTCGGCTAGGTTCGGCTCGGCTCCTCTCGTGCTCCACGTCACGTGATGGATGGAGCATAACTGTTCACCATTTGCTCTGTTGTGACACCAACTGTCCGCCCTGTGCGCTCGGCTAGGTTCGGCTCGGCTCCTCTCGTGCTCCACGTCACGTGATGGATGGAGCATAACTGTTCACCATTTGCTCTATTGTGACACCAACTGTCCGCCCTGTGCGCTCGGCTAGGTTCGGCTCGGCTCCTCTCGTGCTCCACGTCACGTGATGGATGGAGCATAACTGTTCACCATTTGCTCTATTGTGACACCAACTGTCCGCCCTGTGCGCTCGGCTAGGTTCGGCTCGGCTCCTCTCGTGCTCCACGTCACGTGATGGATGGAGCATAACTGTTCACCATTTGCTCTGTTGTGACGCCAACTGTCCACCCTGTGCGCTCGGCTCGGCTCGGCTTGGCTCAGCTCGGCTCAGCTCGGCTCCTCTCGTGCTCCACGTCACGTGATGGATGGAGCATAACTGTTCACCATTTGCTCTGTTGTGACACCAACTGTCCGTCCTGTCCGCTCGGCTCGGCACGGCTTGACTCGGCTCGGCACGGCTTGGCTCGGCTCGGCACGGCTTGGCTCGGCTCGGCACGGCTCGGCTCGGCTCGCCACAGCTCCGCTCGGCTCGGCTCGGCTCGGTTCGGCTCGGCTCGGCTCGGCTCGACTCGCCATAGCTCCGCTCGGCTCGGCTCGGCTCGGCTCGACTCGGCTCCTCTCGTGCTCCACGTCACGTGATGGATGGAGCATAACTGTTCACCATTTGCTCTGTTGTGACACCAACTGTCCGTCCTGTCCGCTCGGCTCGGCACGGCTCGGCTCGGCTCGGCTCGGCTCGCCACAGCTCCGCTCGGCTCGGCTCGGCTCGGCTCGGCTCGACTCGGCTCCTCTCGTGATCCACGTCACGTGATGGATGGAGCATAACTGTTCACCATTTGCTCTGTTGTGACACCAACTGTCCGCCCTGTGCGCTCGGCTCGGCTCGGCTCGGCTCGGGTCGGGTCGGCTCGGCTCGGCTCGGCTCGACTCGGCTCCTCTCGTGCTCCATGTCACGTGATGGATGGAGCATAACTGTTCCCCATTTCTTGTCTTTCCTTTATTGTCGTACCACAGAAAAAAAAATACTTTCTAATTTTCTATGAAGCAACATAAAACTAGAGATTTTACAGGTTCCTAACGATGCTCTAAGAAACAGATGAAGATTAATTTCTGGAAGTATACACAGAATAGGTGCACGACTTTGGTGCCAAGAAGAAAACTGTGATTCGTTGGCCATTTCTCGTTAAAGTCACCGACTTATCAAATTGCCCTCGTATGAAATCCTAAGTGATTCTGAAGGAATAGTCAAATATGTTGACTCACATGACTTTCCCTGCACACTCTTTTATAAGCTATTGTCACAAACCTTTATTACCTATTCTATCTACTTCGTGTTAATCGAGAAAAAACATTTGTACAAATTATTTTATTATCAATTTCCTTGTAGATAGAACGAAAATAGGCGACTGCTGCAGGCTTTAAGTGATTGTGGAATGTTTTAAGAGCCGGTGCTTTCACATTTGACATTCCGTTAGCGACTCCCTATTTCAAAAAGGTATACGTATTTGAAAACCCAAAGCAATAACAACCAGTACCTAAAAATACTTTAATAACAAAAACTGTGTGCTTTAACGAGATGTACATTTTCATATAGTAAGCATTTGTCAGTGTTAGGTTTACCAGTTCTACAAAAGCAATCCAGGATGAGGAGGGCTTCTGACAACTTAGCCACAAAATTAATTATATACATTTTATTTATCATGAAAATATCTTAAACATATAACATTTTCATAAAAATCGTTAGAACCGTTTCTGAGAAAATAAAAATTTTAGAATATTTTTCCATTTAAAGGGTTGGTAAGTGTGGAGCAATTTTCTTCAAAATCTTCGTGTCTGATACTTAAAAGATGTTAAACTGAAATACGAAGTTTGGTATCTAACCGACTTGTTTTTGAGTTACGTTGTTCATAGACACACACACACGTGCACGTACGCGCACGCACACACATACTCTCATCTTTACTTTCTCTACTGATAACTAGGGGAAGTATTGTATTCCACCCAAAAATTCGATATCGAGATTTCACCGGAAATATATGCTTTGCGACCCCCTGAATCCAAAAAAGTATTTTTAGAAGGAGCTCCTTGTGTGTGTCTGTGTGTGTGTGTGTGTGTGTGTGTGTGTGTGTGTGTGTGTGTGTGTGTGTGTGTGTGTGTGTGTGTGTGTGGACTGCATAACTCAAAAACGAAAAGTCGGTTAAAAACCAAATTTGGATGCGACACAAAGATTTTGAAGAAGATAGACCCATCCTAAACCACCCTTTACTGGAAAATTATTCGAAAATTTTGATTTTCTCAAAAATGGCTCTAATGATTTTTATTAAACAGGCTAATGTTTGAGATATTTGTATGACAAATGAAATGTATATCTTGAATTTTCTGGCGATAGCCCATGTAGTCCTGTTTACTCTTGATGACTTTTGCATAACTGGTAAACTGTAAGGGACAGACAAATCTTAGTATACAAAAGGTGTAGATCTCGTTAAAACATTCAATTTATGTCCAAATAATTTTTTTTTCTAGAGTGAACTATTTCGGAGACATTCCTTGATATTTGTCAGCTTTGCAGTACTTAAAGTTTTGTGTAACGTAAGCTCGTTTTAGACTTTTTATCCCCTAGCCCTGTAAAATGAACGGAATTTGAAAGCTTTAAAAGATATGACTATCACTCAAAGCAATTGCCATATTCCCCTTGTACCTACAAGGAAATAAGCAATAAGATAATTTCTCCAAATGTTTATCTCCTCTAATATAAGGAAGATATACATAATTGACATGTTGAGCAGCTACAGTCAACGTAAAAGGAAATTAAACTGTTTTAAAAGGAGAGTGTTAGCAATAACTAGAATGTAGATGAGTTTTTTCACAGAGAAATAGCGCAAGATTGAGCAGAGAAGCCTGTTTATTGAACGAAGAATGGTGACATGAGAAGTGTAGGAAGTTGGTTGGGGTCGTGCTGTTTGTGACAGTTGTGGTGTGTTCCGCAGGTTCCGCAGTCAGGAGCCTGAGGATGCTATAATGGTGACATGAGAAGTGTAGGAAGTTGGTTGGGGTCGTGCTGTTTGTGACAGTTGTGGTGTGTTCCGCAGTCAGGACCATGAGGATGCTATAATGGTGACATGAGAAGTGTAGGAAGTTGGTTGGGGTTGTGCTGTTTGTGACAGTTGTGGTGTGTTCCGCAGTCAGGAGCGTGAGGATGCTATAATGGTGACATGAGAAGTGTAGGAAGTTGGTTGGGGTCGTGCTGTTTGTGACAGTTGTGGTGTGTTCCGCAGTCAGGAGCGTGAGGATGCTATAATGGTGACATGAGAAGTGTAGGAAGTTGGTTGGGGTCGTGCTGTTTGTGACAGTTGTGGTGTGTTCCGCAGTCAGGAGCCTGAGGATGCTATAATGGTGACATGAGAAGTGTAGGAAGTTGGTTGGGGTCGTGCTGTTTGTGACAGTTGTGGTGTGTTCCGCAGGTTCCGCAGTCAGGAGCCTGAGGATGCTATAATGGTGACATGAGAAGTGCAGGAAGTTGGTTGGGGTCGTGCTGTTTGTGACAGTTGTGGTGTGTTCCGCAGTCAGGACCATCAGGATGCTATAATGGTGACATGAGAAGTGTAGGAAGTTGGTTGGGGTCGTGCTGTTTGTGACAGTTGTGGTGTGTTCCGCAGGTTCCGCAGTCAGGAGCCTGAGGATGCTATAATGGTGACATGAGAAGTGTAGGAAGTTGGTTGGGGTCGTGCTGTTTGTGACAGTTGTGGTGTGTTCCGCAGGTTCCGCAGTCAGGAGCCTGAGGATGCTATAATGGTGACATGAGAAGTGTAGGAAGTTGGTTGGGGTCGTGCTGTTTGTGACAGTTGTGGTGTGTTCCGCAGTCAGGAGCCTGAGGATGCTATAATGGTGACATGAGAAGTGTAGGAAGTTGGTTGGGGTCGTGCTGTTTGTGACAGTTGTGGTGTGTTCCGCAGGTTCCGCAGTCAGGAGCCTGAGGATGCTATAATGGTGACATGAGAAGTGTAGGAAGTTGGTTGGGGTCGTGCTGTTTGTGACAGTTGTGGTGTGTTCCGCAGGTTCCGCAGTCAGGAGCGTGAGGATGCTATAATGGTGACATGAGAAGTGTAGGAAGTTGGTTGGGGTCGTGCTGTTTGTGACAGTTGTGGTGTGTTCCGCAGGTTCCGCAGTCAGGAGCGTGAGGATGCTATAATGGTGACATGAGAAGTGTAGGAAGTTGGTTGGGGTCGTGCTGTTTGTGACAGTTGTGGTGTGTTCCGCAGGTTCCGCAGTCAGGAGCGTGAGGATGCTATAATGGTGACATGAGAAGTGTAGGAAGTTGGTTGGGGTCGTGCTGTTTGTGACAGTTGTGGTGTGTTCCGCAGGTTCCGCAGTCAGGAGCGTGAGGATGCTATAATGGTGACATGAGAAGTGTAGGAAGTTGGTTGTGGTCGTGCTGTTTGTGATAGTTTTGGTGTGTTCCGCAGGTTCCGCAGTCAAGAGCGTGAGGATGCTATAATGGTGACATGAGAAGTGTAGGAAGTTGGTTGGGGTCGTGCTGTTTGTGACAGTTGTGGTGTGTTCCGCAGGATCCGCAGTCAGGAGCGTGAGGATGCTATAATGGTGACATGAGAAGTGTAGGAAGTTGGTTGTGGTCGTGCTGTTTGTGATAGTTGTGGTGTGTTCCGCAGGTTCCGCAGTCAGGAGCGTGAGGATGCTATAATGGTGACATGAGAAGTGTAGGAAGTTGGTTGGGGTCGTGCTGTTTGTGACAGTTGTGGTGTGTTTCGCAGGTTCCGCAGTCAGGAGCCTGAGGATGCTATAATGGTGACATGAGAAGTGTAGGAAGTTGGTTGGGGTCGTGCTGTTTGTGACAGTTGTTGTGTGTTTCGCAGGTTCCGCAGTCAGGAGCCTGAGGATGCTATAATGGTGACATGAGAAGTGTAGGAAGTTGGTTGTGGTCGTGCTGTTTGTGAGAGTTGTGGTGTGTTCCGCAGGTTCCGCAGTCAGGAGCCTGAGGATGCTATAATGGTGACATGAGAAGTGTAGGAAGTTGGTTGGGGTCGTGCTGTTTGTGAGAGTTGTGGTGTGTTCCGCAGTCAGGAGCGTGAGGATGCTATAATGGTGACATGAGAAGTGTAGGAAGTTGGTTGGGGTCGTGCTGTTTGTGATAGTTGTGGTGTGTTCCGCAGGTTCCGCAGTCAGGAGCGTGAGGATGCTATAATGGTGACATGAGAAGTGTAGGAAGTTGGTTGGGGTCGTGCTGTTTGTGACAGTTGTGGTGTGTTCCGCAGGTTCCGCAGTCAGGAGCCTGAGGATGCTATAATGGTGACATGAGAAGTGTAGGAAGTTGGTTGTGGTCGTGCTGTTTGTGATAGTTGTGGTGTGTTCCGCAGGTTCCGCAGTCAAGAGCGTGAGGATGCTATAATGGTGACATGAGAAGTGTAGGAAGTTGGTTGGGGTCGTGCTGTTTGTGACAGTTGTGGTGTGTTTCGCAGGTTCCGCAGTCAGGAGCCTGAGGATGCTATAATGGTGACATGAGAAGTGTAGGAAGTTGGTTGGGGTCGTGCTGTTTGTGACAGTTGTGGTGTGTTTCGCAGGTTCCGCAGTCAGGAGCCTGAGGATGCTATAATGGTGACATGAGAAGTGTAGGAAGTTGGTTGGGGTCGTGCTGTTTGTGACAGTTGTTGTGTGTTTCGCAGGTTCCGCAGTCAGGAGCCTGAGGATGCTATAATGGTGACATGAGAAGTGTAGGAAGTTGGTTGGGGTTGTGTTGTTTGTGACAGTTGTGGTGTGTTCCGCAGGTTCCGCAGTCAGGAGCGTGAGGATGCTATAGTGGTGTTGATGGGCATCATCTTGCTGACAGTGCCCTTCCTGCCGGCCAGTAACTTATTGGCCTATGTGGGGTTTGTTGTGGCTGAGCGGGTGCTGTACCTGCCCTCCATTGGCTTCTGTCTCCTGGTGGGACATGGGATGTCCAGATTCCGTCCACGCAAGTCCGTCTTGTGGTTGGCAGTGAACGTATTGGCGTTCCTGGCCCTCAGAACAATCATCAGGAACAGGGACTGGCGCAGCGAGGAGGCCCTTTACCGTTCTGGCATATCCGTCAACCCACCCAAAGGTAAGTGGGGCTGGTCATGATGGCGTTTGTTATTCTTACAGCTTGGGTAACAAAGACTGACTTGCACAGTGAGGAAAATGTTGACACATCACACTGCCGTCAACTCTCCAGCGATGCTCAACTGCAGACAAGCTAGGGGAGGTGGAAATCACCTCCTTCCACCTGCTATGACAGAATGACGCATTTATCCATGGCTGCCGAATAATTCCAGTGGCGGCACATTCTTACGTACAGGAAATCAAAGGTGTACACATTGATGTTCTACTCCTGAGTAACCCATGATGTTTCTCAAGATTACTTTTTTGGCACGATTTCCGTTTCGCAAGGTCTTCAATATATTATTTGTTTATACCAACAAGCTTACTGATGCTGTTTTTAAACACATAAGCCGCGTGTGGACAATGTTTAAGGGGTGGAATCAGGCCTCAAAAATTTAGTGGCATAGTTGGGATTTGAAACACGGATCTACCGTTTATTCCCCTTGTGTGTTTTAAAACACCAGCCGTAACTTCGTTTTGACAGTAGGCTAATATAGATTACATCTGCATGTTTTCGCTGCCGTGAGAAACCTGAACATTTGTTTATATGTGTCGAGTATTGAGGGTTATCTGCTACCTGCTTCTTGATAACATTGCAGCTCTGCACGTAGAGAAGCTGACATCTGGCATATGACCTTTTAAAAATCAAACTGTAACTATTAGTTTGACAAAGTAGTAAAAGTCAGCATCTTCTACGCAGAACACCAAGTTGGACAACTTTGCACAACGGAAGTAAATGGAGGCGTGCCGGATTCACCATTAGCCGCCTGACTCAGTGTTCTACCAACAGAGCTGTGATGTCGCTCTAATTCCAGGATATACTTCTCGTATAAGTGGCACTGGTCAATGCTATTGTACGTCACCTCAGTAACTTCTCCACTCTTGGTTCTTCTTATTGCTGTATAAATTAGCTAAGTGATAACCAAAGGGTTATTGAACTGTTCCAGTTAAGCGTATTGTGTTGCAGCGTACGGGAACCTCGGAAACATACTCAGCATGAAAGGAGAGATTGAAGAGGCAGAGATGTGTTACAGAAGGGCCCTGCAGTATCGGCCAAACATGGCCGACGTCCACTACAACCTGTAAGTTGAAGCAAATACTATAAGGTGTTTTCAAACATAATAAAAGGCCGGAAGGTATCATATGAACACTATCACTCCACGTCTGTAACTCACTGTGAGAAGAAACAAAACAGTCACGTTATACTACACCTTGACCTTGTGTCTGTATACACTTGCAAGACAATGATTCACTAGTTCACACAGTACTACCTCCTCACTACAACACAACCTACAAGTATCATATGAACACTATCACTCCATGTCTGTAACTCACTGTGAGAAGAAACAAAACAGTCACGTTATACTACACCTTGACCTTGTGTCTGTATACACTTGCAAGACAATGATTCACTAGTTCACACAGTACTACCTCCTCACTGTAACACAACCTACAAGTATCATATGAACACTATCACTCCACGTGTGTAACTCACTGTGAGAAGAAACAAAACAGTCACGTTATACTACACCTTGACCTTGTGTCTGTATACACTTGCAAGACAATGATTCACTAGTTCACACAGTACTACCTCCTCACTGTAACACAACCTACAAGTATCATATGAACACTATCACTCCACGTCTATAACTCACTGTGAGAAGAAACAAAACAGTCACGTTATACTACACCTTGACCTTGTGTCTGTATACACTTGCAAGACAATGATTCACTAGTTCACACAGTACTACCTCCTCACTACAACACAACCTACAAGTATCATATGAACACTATCACTCCACGTCTGTAACTCACTGTGAGAAGAAACAAAACAGTCACGTTATACTGCACCTTGACCTTGCGTCTGTGTACACTTGCAAGACAATGATTCACTAGTTCACACAGTACTACCCCCTCACTGTAACACAACCTACAAGTATCATATGAACACTATCACTCCACGTCTATAACTCACTGTGAGAAGAAACAAAACAGTCACGTTATACTACACCTTGACCTTGTGTCTGTATACACTTGCAAGACAATGATTCACTAGTTCACACAGTACTACCTCCTCACTACAACACAACCTACAAGTATCATATGAACACTATCACTCCACGTCTGTAACTCACTGTGAGAAGAAACAAAACAGTCACGTTATACTGCACCTTGACCTTGCGTCTGTGTACACTTGCAAGACAATGATTCACTAGTTCACACAGTACTACCCCCTCACTGTAACACAACCTACAAGTATCATATGAACACTATCACTCCACGTCTGTAACTCACTGTGAGAAGAAACAAAACAGTCACGTTATACTACACCTTCACCTTGTGTCTGTATACACTTGCAAGACAATGATTCACTAGTTCACACAGTACTACCTCCTCACTACAACACAACCTACAAGTATCATATGAACACTACCACTCCACGTGTGTAACTCACTGTGAGAAGAAACAAAACAGTCACGTTATACTACACCTTGACCTTGTGTCTGTGTACACTTGCAAGACAATGATTCACTAGTTCACACAGTACTACCTCCTCACTGTAACACAACCTACAAGTATCATATGAACACTATCACTCCACGTCTGTAACTCACTGTGAGAAGAAACAAAACAGTCACGTTATACTGCACCTTGACCTTGTGTCTGTATACACTTGCAAGACAATGATTCACTAGTTCACACAGTACTACCTCCTCACTGTAACACAACCTACAAGTATCATATGAACACTATCACTCCACGTCTGTAACTCACTGTGAGAAGAAACAAAACAGTCACGTTATACTACACCTTGACCTTGTGTCTGTATACACTTGCAAGACAATGATTCACTAGTTCACACAGTACTACCTCCTCACTACAACACAACCTACAAGTATCATATGAACACTATCACTCCACGTCTGTAACTCACTGTGAGAAGAAACAAAACAGTCACGTTATACTACACCTTGACCTTGTGTCTATATACACTTGCAAGACAATGATTCACTAGTTCACACAGTACTACCTCCTCACTACAACACAACCTACAAGTATCATATGAACACTATCACTCCACGTCTGTAACTCACTGTGAGAAGAAACAAAACAGTCACGTTATACTGCACCTTGACCTTGTGTCTGTACACACTTGCAAGACGATGATTCACTAGTTCACACAGTACTACCTCCTCACTACAACACAACCTACAAGTATCATATGAACACTATCACTCCACGTGTGTAACTCACTGTGAGAAGAAACAAAACAGTCACGTTATACTACACCTTGACCTTGTGTCTGTATACACTTGCAAGACAATGATTCACTAGTTCACACAGTACTACCTCCTCACTACAACACAACCTACAAGTATCATATGAACACTATCACTCCACGTCTGTAACTCACTGTGAGAAGAAACAAAACAGTCACGTTATACTACACCTTGACCTTGTGTCTGTATACACTTCCAAGACAATGATTCACTAGTTCACACAGTACTACCTCCTCACTACAACACAACCTACAAGTATCATATGAACACTACCACTCCACGTGTGTAACTCACTGTGAGAAGAAACAAAACAGTCACGTTATACTACACCTTGACCTTGTGTCTGTATACACTTGCAACACAATGATTCACTAGTTCACACAGTACTACCTCCTAGCTACAACACAACCTACAAGTATCATATGAACACTATCACTCCACGTCTGTAACTCACTGTGAGAAGAAACAAAACAGTCACGTTATACTACACCTTGACCTTGTGTCTGTATACACTTGCAAGACAATGATTCACTAGTTCACACAGTACTACCTCCTCACTACAACACAACCTACAAGTATCATATGAACACTATCACTCCACGTCTGTAACTCACTGTGAGAAGAAACAAAACAGTCACGTTATACTACACCTTGACCTTGTGTCTGTGTACACTTGCAAGACAATGATTCACTAGTTCACACAGTACTACCTCCTCACTACAACACAACCTACAAGTGTCATATGAACACTATCACTCCACGTCTGTAACTCACTGTGAGAAGAAACAAAACAGTCACGTTATACTACACCTTGACCTTGTGTCTGTATACACTTGCAAGACAATGATTCACTAGTTCACACAGTACTACCTCCTCACTACAACACAACCTACAAGTGTCATATGAACACTATCACTCCACGTCTGTAACTCACTGTGAGAAGAAACAAAACAGTCACGTTATACTACACCTTGACCTTGTGTCTGTGTACACTTGCAAGACAATGATTCACTAGTTCACACAGTACTACCTCCTCACTACAACACAACCTACAAGTATCATATGAACACTATCACTCCACGTGTGTAACTCACTGCGAGAAGAAACAAAACAGTCACGTTATACTACACCTTGACCTTGTGTCTGTATACACTTGCAAGACAATGATTCACTAGTTCACACAGTACTACCTCCTCACTGTAACACAACCTACAAGTATCATATGAACACTATCACTCCACGTCTGTAACTCACTGTGAGAAGAAACAAAACAGTCACGTTATACTACACCTTGACCTTGTGTCTGTATACACTTGCAAGACAATGATTCACTAGTTCACACAATACTACCTCCTCACAACAACACAACCTACAAGTATCATATGAACACTATCACTCCACGTCTGTAACTCACTGTGAGAAGAAACAAAACAGTCACGTTATACTACACCTTGACCTTGTGTCTGTATACACTTGCAAGACAATGATTCACTAGTTCACACAGTACTACCCCCTCACTACAACACAACCTACAAGTATAATATGAACACTATCACTCCACGTCTGTAACTCACTGTGAGAAGAAACAAAACAGTCACGTTATACTGCACCTTGACCTTGTGTCTGTATACACTTGCAAGACAATGATTCACTAGTTCACACAGTACTACCTCCTCACTACAACACAACCTACAAGTATCATATGAACACTATCACTCCACGTCTGTAACTCACTGTGAGAAGAAACAAAACAGTCACGTTATACTACACCTTGACCTTGTGTCTGTATACACTTGCAAGACAATGATTCACTAGTTCACACAGTACTACCTCCTCACTACAACACAACCTACAAGTATCATATGAACACTATCACTCCACGTCTGTAACTCACTGTGAGAAGAAACAAAACAGTCACGTTATACTACACCTTGACCTTGTGTCTGTGTACACTTGCAAGACAATGATTCACTAGCTCACACAGTACTACCTCCTCACTACAACACAACCTACAAGTATCATATGAACACTATCACTCCACGTCTGTAACTCACTGTGAGAAGAAACAAAACAGTCACGTTATACTACACCTTCACCTTGTGTCTGTATACACTTGCAAGACAATGATTCACTAGTTCACACAGTACTACCTCCTCACTGTAACACAACCTACAAGTATCATATGAACACTATCACTCCACGTCTGTAACTCACTGTGAGAAGAAACAAAACAGTCACGTTATACTACACCTTGACCTTGTGTCTGTATACACTTGCAAGACAATGATTCACTAGTTCACACAGTACTACCTCCTCACTACAACACAACCTACAAGTATCATATGAACACTATCACTCCACGTCTGTAACTCACTGTGAGAAGAAACAAAACAGTCACGTTATACTACACCTTGACCTTGTGGCTGTATACACTTGCAAGACAATGATTCACTAGTTCACACAGTACCACCTCCTCACTACAACACAACCTACAAGTATCATATGAACACTATCACTCCACGTCTGTAACTCACTGTGAGAAGAAACAAAACAGTCACGTTATACTACACCTTGACCATGTGTCTGTGTACACTTGCAAGACAATGATTCACTAGTTCACACAGTACTACCTCCTCACTGTAACACAACCTACAAGTATCATATGAACACTATCACTCCACGTCTGTAACTCACTGTGAGAAGAAACAAAACAGTCACGTTATACTACACCTTGACCTTGTGTCAGTATACACTTGCAAGACAATGATTCACTAGTTCACACAGTACTACCTCCTCACTGTAACACAACCTACAAGTATCATATGAACACTATCACTCCACGTCTGTAACTCACTGTGAGAAGAAACAAAACAGTCACGTTATACTACACCTTGACCTTGTGTCTGTATACACTTGCAAGACAATGATTCACTAGTTCACACAGTACTACCTCCTCACTACAACACAACCTACAAGTATCATATGAACACTATCACTCCACGTCTGTAACTCACTGTGAGAAGAAACAAAACAGTCACGTTATACTACACCTTGACCTTGTGTCTGTATACACTTGCAAGACAATGATTCACTAGTTCACACAGTACTACCTCCTCACTACAACACAACCTACAAGTATCATATGAACACTATCACTCCACGTCTGTAACTCACTGTGAGAAGAAACAAAACAGTCACGTTATGCTACACCTTGACCTTGTGTCTGTATACACTTGCAAGACAATGATTCACTAGTTCACACAGTACTACCTCCTCACTGTAACACAACCTACAAGTATCATATGAACACTATCACTCCACGTCTGTAACTCACTGTGAGAAGAAACAAAACAGTCACGTTATACTACACCTTGACCTTGTGTCTGTATACACTTGCAAGACAATGATTCACTAGTTCACACAGTACTACCTCCTCACTACAACACAACCTACAAGTATCATATGAACACTATCACTCCATGTCTGTAACTCACTGTGAGAAGAAACAAAACAGTCACGTTATACTACACCTTGACCTTGTGTCTGTATACACTTGCAAGACAATGATTCACTAGTTCACACAGTACTACCTCCTCACTACAACACAACCTACAAGTATCATATGAACACTATCACTCCACGTCTGTAACTCACTGTGAGAAGAAACAAAACAGTCACGTTATGCTACACCTTGACCTTGTGTCTGTATACACTTGCAAGACAATGATTCACTAGTTCACACAGTACTACCTCCTCACTGTAACACAACCTACAAGTATCATATGAACACTATCACTCCACGTCTGTAACTCACTGTGAGAAGAAACAAAACAGTCACGTTATACTACACCTTCACCTTGTGTCTGTATACACTTGCAAGACAATGATTCACTAGTTCACACAGTACTACCTCCTCACTGTAACACAACCTACAAGTATCATATGAACACTATCACTCCACGTCTGTAACTCACTGTGAGAAGAAACAAAACAGTCACGTTATACTACACCTTGACCTTGTGTCTGTATACACTTGCAAGACAATGATTCACTAGTTCACACAGTACTACCTCCTCACTACAACACAACCTACAAGTATCATATGAACACTATCACTCCACGTCTGTAACTCACTGTGAGAAGAAACAAAACAGTCACGTTATACTTCACCTTGACCTTGTGTCTGTATACACTTGCAAGACAATGATTCACTAGTTCACACAGTACTACCTCCTCACTGTAACACAACCTACAAGTATCATATGAACACTATCACTCCACGTCTGTAACTCACTGTGAGAAGAAACAAAACAGTCACGTTATACTACACCTTGACCTTGTGTCTGTATACACTTGCACTCACTAGTTCACAGAGTACTACGTTACGTTGTTTTCTACTCTTGCTTCTAGAGGCGTTTGTTTGCACATTTGATGGCTGTGCTGTACTTCTGAGGTCATTCATGCTCTGCGTGCAGCTAACCTGTATCGCATGCGAACGCACATCCCTCCGGCCTTCATTCATGACATTATTGCAAAACTATCTAGAGGATTTTATGGTGAACGCTCCACTTTTCTGTGTACATTGATGCGGTCCCAACTATTCCAAATAAATGATGAAATATTTCGTGACATTAACAAATTATGCCATCTTTTTGGTACAAAGGTAATTTAATGACATAAGCACTACATAGTTTGCAGAAACCTTAAATTATATACAAGGAAGTTGTGCACTTCTAGGTCAAGAAGTTAATCTCTTTAGAAAACTCATTTTCATACTCTGTGCTGAGCCACCATTTTACTTTCTCTACAACATATAGTAAAGTTGTTGTTAGTTAATGCTGGATTTCTGACAATGAAGTCATGAATCCTCTTGCTCTCAAATATTTAATATATTGATAGAGCATTAGCAGTATAGTAACAGCTTTTTAGAGAGCACCATATTTTTATGTTTTGGCAGTTACATCGCTCTCTCACAACCCCCAGAATGTCTGGAGGACCACACCTGTCGTTGGTTTACGGGTCTCACCGACCTGACCGGGAGAGTTAACAAAATAAATTCACCAACCATATCCTCTGATTACCAATCAGAGGACGTATACATGCCATGACAGGTCAGCATGTTAGGGGTTAAGAATTTATAGAGAAATTAGAGAATTGGAGATATTGGAAAAATAAAGACTCCCTAGCCCTCCGGAACCCTAATAGCATCGGGGTCGGAAGACAACAAGAGATGACCAAGGTAAAGTCAGATAGAAAAGTTACAGTGAGGAGCAAAACACCAGTAAGTGGAAGCAATGTTCTGCTCAGCTTGGGTACCTTGTGGTCACCATCCACATATCCCCTAGACACCAGTAAGTGGAAGTAATGTTCTGCTCAGCTTGGGTACTTTGTGGTCACCATCCACATATCCCCTACCACCACTAATTAGAAGTAATGTTCTGCTCAGCTTGGGTACCTTGTGGTCACCATCCACATATCCCCTAGACACCAGTAAGTGGAAGTAATGTGCTGCTCAGCTTGGGTACCTTGTGGTCGCCATTCTCATATTCCCTAGACACCAGTAAGTGGAAGTAACGTTCTGCTCAGCTTGGGTACCTTGTGGCCACCATCCACATATCCCCTAGACACCAGTAAGTGGAAGTAATGTGCTGCTCAGCTTGGGTACCTTGTGGTCGCCATTCTCATATTCCCTAGACACCAGTAAGTGGAAGTAATGTTCTGCTCAGCTTGGGTACCTTGTGGTCACCATCCACATATCCCCTAGATACCAGTAAGTGGAAGTAATGTTCTGCTCAGCTTGGGTATCTTGTGGTCACTATCCACATATCTCCTAGACACCAGTAAGTGGAAGTAATGTGCTGCTCAGCTTGGGTACCTTGTGGTCGCCATTCTCATATTCCCTAGACACCAGTAAGTGGAAGTAATGTTCTGCTCAGCTTGGGTACCTTGTGGTCACCATCCACATATCCCCTAGATACCAGTAAGTGGAAGTAATGTTCTGCTCAGCTTGGGTATCTTGTGGTCACTATCCACATATCCCCTAGACACCAGTAAGTGGAAGCAATGTTCTGCTCAGCTTGGGTACCTTGTGGTCACTATCCACATATCTCCTAGACACCAGTAAGTGGAAGTAATATTCTGCTCAGCTTGGGTACCTTGTGGCCACCATCCACATATCTCCTAGACACCAGTAAGTGGAAGTAATGTTCTGCTCAGCTTGGGTACCTTGTGTTCACCATCCACATATCTCCTAGACACCAGTAAGTGGAAGTAATATTCTGCTCAGCTTGGGTACCTTGTGTTCACCATCCACATATCTCCTAGACACCAGTAAGTGGAAGTAATATTCTGCTCAGCTTGGGTACCTTGTGGCCACCATCCACATATCTCCTAGACACCAGTAAGTGGAAGTAATGTTCTGCTCAGCTTGGGTACCTTGTCGTCGCCATCCACATATCCCCTAGACACCAGTAAGTGGAAGTAATGTTCTGCTCAGCTTGGGTACCTTGTGGCCACCATCCACATATCTCCTAGACACCAGTAAGTGGAAGTAATGTTCTGCTCAGCTTGGGTATCTTGTGGTCGCCATTCACATATCCCCTAGACACCAGTAAGTGGAAGTAATGTTCTGCTCAGCTTGGGTACCTTGTGGTCATCATCCACATATCTCCTAGACACCAGTAAGTGGAAGCAATATTCTGCTCAGCTTGGGTACCTTGTGGTCACTATCCACATATGCCCTAGACACCAGTAAGTGGAACTAATGTTCTGCTCAGCTAAGGTACCTTGTGGTCACCATCCACATATGCCCTAGACACCAGTAAGTGGAAGTAATGTTCTGCTCAGCTAAGGTACCTTGTGGTCACCATCCACATATCCCCTAGACACCAGTAAGTGGAAGTAATGTTCTGCTCAGCTAAGGTACCTTGTGGTCACCATCCACATATCCCCTAGACACCAGTAAGTGGAAGTAATGTTCTTCTCAGCTTGGGTACCTTGTGGTCACCATCCACATATCCCCTAGACACCAGTAAGCAGAAGTAATGTTGTGCCCAGCTTGGGTACCTTGTGGTCACTATCCACATATCCCCTAGACACCAGTAAGTGGAAGTAATGTTCTGCTCAGCTTGGGTACCTTGTGGTCACCATCCACATATCCCCTAGACACCAGTAAGTGGAAGTAATGTTCTTCTCAGCTTGGGTACCTTGTGGTCACCATCCACATATCCCCTAGACACCAGAAAGTGGAAGCAATGTTCTGCTCAGCTTGGGTACCTTGTGGTCGCTATTCACATATCCCCTAGACACCAGTAAGTGGAAGTAATGTTCTGCTCAGCTTGGGTATCTTGTGGTCGCCATTCACATATCCCCTAGACACCAGTAAGTGGAAGTAATGTTCTGCTCAGCTTGGGTACCTTGTGGTCACCATCCACATATCCCCTAGACACCAGTAAGTGGAAGTAATGTTCTGCTCAGCTTGGGTATCTTGTGGTCGCCATTCACATATCCCCTAGACACCAGTAAGTGGAAGTAATGTTCTGCTCAGCTTGGGTACCTTGTGGTCACTATCCACATATCTCCTAGACACCAGTAAGTGGAAGTAACGTTCTGCTCAGCTTGGGTACCTTGTGGCCACCATCCACATATCCCCTAGACCCCAGTAAGAGGAAGTAATGTTCTGCTCAGCTTGGGTACCTTGTGGTCACCATCCACATATCTCCAAGACACCAGTAAGTGGAAGTAATGTTCTGCTCAGCTTGGGTACCTTGTGGTCACTATCCACATATCTCCAAGACACCAGTAAGTGGAAGTAATGTTCTGCTCAGCTTGGGTACCTTGTGGTCACTATCCACATATCCCCTAGACACCAGTAAGTGGAAGTAATGTTCTGCTCAGCTTGGGTACCTTGTGGTCACTATCCACATATCCCCTAGACACCAGTAAGTGGAAGTAATGTTCTGCTCAGCTTGGGTACCTTGTGATCACTATCCACATATCCCCTAGACACCAGTAAGTGGAAGTAATGTTCTGCTCAGCTTGGGTACCTTGTGATCACTATCCACATATCCCCTAGACACCAGTAAGTGGAAGTAATGTTCTGCTCAGCTTGGGTACCTTGTGATCACTATCCACATATCCCCTAGACACCAGTAAGTGGAAGTAATGTTCTGCTCAGCTTGGGTATCTTGTGGTCGCCATTCACATATCCCCTAGATATCGTATAGTAATGTGGTATTGCATTCCACCCAAAAATTCGATGTCGGGATTTCACCGGAAATATATGTTTTGAGACCCCCTGAATCCAAAAAAGCATTTTTAGAAAAAGGTCCGTGTGTGTGTGTGTGTGTGTGTGTGTGTGTGTGTGTGTGTGTGTGTGTGTGTGTGTGTGTGTGTGTGTCAGCCTTTGGACAGCATAACTCAAAAACGAAAAGTCGGTTAAAAACCAAATTTGGTACTTAAGTTGATAATTTTTCAAGAATGCGACACGAAGATTTTGAAAAAAATACCCCACCCTAAACTACCCTTCACATGGAAAATATTTTGAAAATTTTGATTTTTTTTAAAATGGCTCAAACGATTTTGTTTAGAATGTCATATGTTTGAGAGACTTTTATGACAAATGAAATGTACATCTTGAGTTTTCTGGCTATAACCTCTTTAGTCGTAATTACTGTGGAAGACTTTTGCATAACTGATAAACCGTTAGAGATAGACCAAATCTTACTTTACAGAAAATGTAGATCTCGCTAAAATACTAATTTTTTGTCTGAATAACTTTTCTTGTAGGGTGAACCATTTCGGAGATATTCCTTGTTATGTGTGTGAGTTTCGGAAAACTTAACCGTGAAATGGAACATCGTTGTTCATTCTTTTATATGTTAAGGGAGCAAAGAGAACGGAATTTGAAAGCTTTAAAACATTTGACTATCACTCAAAGCCTACTGTATTCCCATATTCCCCTTGTACCTACATGGAAATAAACAAGAAGATAATTTGTACAGATGTTTATCTCAACTAACACGAAGAAGATATAGGAATAAGAGTTTGTAAGAATGGTTAGTACAAGAGTAGAGAAAGTCATGTGAGTGCGACATATCAGATTTTTTGAGTTGATGTTGTTAATGTACTCATATGATAGAGCCATTTTATCACACGAGTTTACTTAATTACGTTGCTGTGTATACTCTAATAAAAAGTTTGTAAAATCTGCTGGGAACCGGAATTCGCTCTGAGTAAACGAGCCGTATGTTTTTGAGGTGTACTTTAGCGAGAGGTACGTTCTGTTACATAAACCGTTGTTCCTCTAAATTTTAAGCTTTCTTCTCTCTAAGAACGTTAATCAATGCGTTTTAGTAAACACAAAACTGGACTAAAACGCACATGGCGTTTGATGGGTGGCCTATCTTCCGCAAAATAAGACTTAACCTTATATTGCACACCGGTCCAGCGGCGAAGAAAGCCGAAGTGTTGGAGTCACGTGACCAATATGGCTGGGCGTCACGTGACACTTGCTGCAAATATGGCTGTCAGTTTGTTATTGAAGGAGCTGTGGCTTGTTTACTGCATTTTTTATGAAATAAGGTAAGCTATAATTTTTTTTGAGATTTGAAATAACCTGTATTTCTTACAAATGCTATAATCAGGTGGCCTATTTCTGTTGTTTCAGAGCCGCAGAGCTGTTGTGTATGTGGCTGCAAGTCAAATTATAACGTTATTAGCTCAAAGAAAATGCACACCAACTATCCTTGAGAACCAACCGAAATATTTCAGCAGAGCATTAGCATCAATTCAGAAGGATCCTGGAGAAAGGTGATAGCAGAGACTTCAGGAAGAGGTAGCTTTCAGAGAATGGTGTCAAAAAAAGAAGATTTTGTCATTTGGGAACGTTTAAAAACGGTGTTCTCTCCATTTGTTATGATTGAAAGTGAAAACTACTTACTGTTTGTGTATGAAAGTGATTTTATGGCAGTGCTTGAGCACATTGTGGGTTTCAAAGTGTTAGTTTCTTTAGAAGTTAAAGTGTTTTGAAAAGGTGTGTGTATAACAACAGTGTCTTTCAATCTCAGTAATGATTGGACTTAATTTGAAAATCTGGTGAGTCATTTAAGTCAGTATAAACTGTTCGTATGTGATCAGGTAGAGTATATTGCACATGAAATGCAGAGTAAAACCCACTGTGTAACAGGAAGAAGATAAACATGTGTGTACAGCTTCTATTAATGAAACAAAAATATACCCTTGTGATTCAGTTATATGTTCATTTTTTTTTTAAAAAAAAACTTATCCTGCTGCTTAAAGTGGTGACCCTAGTTTACCTCATCCATCTCACTTCAGAAGAATTGTTGCTGGTGTAGGAAGTAACAAATGATGGATTGCCAAAATGTATACTTAAAACAGACACACAGGTTTGTTTAGCTAACATAATCACATAATGGTCAGTCACACCAATTTGATTTATAGGCAAGCAATCACTGCATAATAAAATAAAGATTTCTCAACACCTGGAATATTAAAGATAACATGCCATCATTGCTATCTGTTCAGTTTACCAGAGAAAGTAGAGTATTTAGCATATTGTAATATATTCTTGAATGTTGATGCCATCAGTTTGCAAACTGCCAAGATGGTGAAGTAAGAAATGTCGCTAAACTAGAAATTGTATTACGTTTCGTTCATTGTAATCCCAGAATTACTCCCGTTATTGTACACTAGCTACTGAAAGTTATCACAGCTGCTCATAAATAATTTATTCTTTGCAAAATGGTTGCGCTGTATATTTTTACTTTATGAAGAAAGTATAAACAACTTTTTCCCCATTTAATAAACAACACTTTATTTACCTAGTTTTACATAGGTAATTTACAAGTCCTAAACTTCTGAATACACACTTTTATAAATTTACATCACAAAATAATTGACATTGAACACACATTACTCCTTCAGAATACCAACACTTTTTTGAGTTACATCACAAAATAATTGGGCTCTGAACTCATAACTTCCTCTGAATATTAACAGTTTTAACATTTTATGTCGGAAAATTATGCAAATGTAACATACATAACTCCTGAATACCAACATTTTATAAGTTTACATCACAAAATAATTTATATTGAACATACATAACTCCTAAATCCGACACGTGCTTTGTTGTATGTCAGTAGGTACTTGTGAGTTAACCTTACATGTTCGTATGCGAAACTGTAACACCCCACATAAAGTAAAGGAGAAATTAAGGGGCGTCTGACTCACGTGGTATACACTGAAAGTGTTTCTACATGTATTTTCCATTAATTTCTCCTTTACTTTATGTGGGGTGTTACAGTTTCACATACGAACATGTAAGGTTAACTCACAAGTACCTACTGACATACAACAAAGCACGTGTCTATCGCAATCTGCTTTAGATTTGACGATGTCCAGTTCAGAAGAGCATTGCTCCCAGACATACATACATACATACATACATACATACATACATACATACATACATACATACATACATACATACATACATACATACATACATACATACATACATACATACATACATACATACATACATACATACATACATACATACATACATACATACATACATACATACATACATACATACATACATACATACATACATACATACATACATACATACATACATACATACATACATACATACATACATACATACATACATACATACATACATACATACATACATACATACATACATACATACATACATACATACATACATACATACATACATACATACATACATACATACATACATACATACATACATACATACATACATACATACATACATACATACATACATACATACATACATACATACATACATACATACATACATACATACATACATACATACATACATACATACATACATACATACATACATACATACATACATACAAACAAACATAGCACAGCAAATGCAGGAAGAGACGGAAATGTTGCCATATCAAGTTATCTAAATAAATCTAAACCAATATTATTTTGTAATTGTAATTTCAGAATTAGGTTTGTCTTTATATTCGCAACCTGAATCTGTAATTGTGGTCTTGCACAATGACTTTTAAGGGTTTGGATTCCATAAAGGAAATGTATTTTATAAAGCACATGTTCACTAGGCTGCGAAGCCTCATTGAATATTCAAATGTTATTGTTACAATTACGGACAAATATTTATTTAATTATATTATTTTAAAGTAACTTAAGATTTCCTATCTGTGACTTGCTTGTGATATTTTTGACAACGTTCGTAATGTCGTTTAATTTTTGACTTGTAAACACAAATCAACAGAGACTTCACATTTTCGCCATACGTACCCAAAATATTGTTATTTAATTACTCCACTTATATCCCCCCTTTAAGGGAACACTATACGATATTTTAGCAAGTTTGCTCAGAAAAATTGATTTTTGGAATTTTATTGAAAAAAATGTACCATACCTTAAAGAATATATTTGCGAAGTTTTAATCCCCTAGGGAGGTTGCCTTTTAAATGAGCCTCCGCACCCCTTCCATTTCATCTTTCTCTGAAACAATTCTTTGTTACTTTCTCATATTCAGAATGTACCTTCTTCCACAAAAATCTATCTACAGATGTAAAACTTTTTTCCAGTATAGGTAAGAATACGGGTACTAAAATAACCTTTTAAAATTGTGATACTGGTTATAATTAAAAAAAAAGAATATAATAATGCGTTGTATTTTTTGACATTTTTACTATTTGCATTATTACAAAATTTTTAAGAAAAAATATTCATCATATGAAAATGTCCATCCTTTAATTTGTTACAAAGGCAATAAGAGATATCATTTTAAAAAATAATCTTTGTAGGTCAACGCCTGTTGCAGGAGATAGATTTTGGTTACACCCAATAAAATTGATATAAATTAGTTAATATATTAGGAGTGTGTTTAAATATTGGAACAAAGTTTGATACACCCATTGCTTTTGTTGCTGGAAATGCCTGTGCAAATAATTAAGCCTCTATTTTCAATATTTTAGAAAATCACCTTTTTCAGTTGGGTGTACCCTTAACTCTAATGGTCATATCGGTGGACTTTACTTTGGAACATGTTGGAATACTGTTGACTGGTGTACAGTGGGCTTTGATTCTTTGGAGTTTTAAACATTAGAACACACACACACTCACACATTCACACCTCCACACTCTGGGGAGGTCAGGGAATAACCCTAGATAGAGAATCAGTTCCAACCCTCACACAGCAGAAAGATGCTCTATCGACTGAGCTAGCGGGCCAGTCCTCTTGGAATGGAAAGGTTCCTGTGGGTTTTCGTAGATTCGAAAGAGCCGTGTGGGTGCACCAAAGGTTGTTTACGTTTGAACGTATGTTGATTGAAGAGGAGAGGGTTGGAGGAGGCCTGCTATCGGTTTATCTTTGACTGTACAAGTAGGTCATGTTATCAGCCGATACAGATTTGCCGACCCTTGGCCTAATTCACCAAACATTGACTCGGTCTATCTACATATTTCTGAGGCGGAGCCCATGAACTTCGACCCAAATGACCTAGCTGTCGACGGGTCCATCCATTCCATCACTTTCGGTGGACATGAACTGAATAGCGTCCGCCACAGAACCGAACCGCGGACCTTCCTCACTAGAGCTAACTAACGGCAATGTTAAATGGCCTAACTTCATGACCTATGACCTCAAAAGCAGTTTAAGATACCAGAATGACATGGTATCGATGCACTGTTATTTCCTTAAATAAAACTTTATTAGCATTTATTAAATAACTAAGCATACATATTACTAATATTCAAGTACATCTAAATGAGCACGTAGGACTTGTTTTCAACATCCTCAAATTTATGAAATGTAATTTTGTTGTGTCCTTTTTCCATGGAAAATATAAGCAAGGCACGATATTATCCATGGTGATTAAGATTATGCAATTCTATGTTCATATACCTACAGTCATATTTTGGCTCTTTGTACCCTTTTTGTCATATTTCATATTATAGTCATATTTTCCCTTAAGTTTTCGTAGTTCAGTCATATTTTTATATTCCTATTCCAAATTTGGAATAAGTGCTTGCAGTCGTCCCAAAGACGATTTTTCAATTCTAACTCTTATCTGTAATATTACGGGGTCCTTTTCCCGTTACAATGTTATGTGCAAATAAAAGATAGTTTCTTTTTGAAAAGTTTAAAATGTCTTTAATATTACTTATTTATTACTGGATGTGCAAGAGTTTTAAAGTACATTTTCAATATAATGTTAATTTAAACAACATTAAGTTTTTGAAAATTTCGAAAATACACACAAAAATGTAGGTCACCTTTATCGCCATATCTTATAATTTTTTCGGTCATAAGTGCTTGTATATTTCTAACATTTCCGGGCCCTGTTCGTAAGTAAGTGTAGACTACGGTGTTTCTCCTGGCAGAAGTTAAGAAGCTGACCACATTACCTGTGCGTTAGGTGTGCTGCATACCTATCGGGCGATACCTCATGTCGATGTGTTCATGTTTTACCAGATTCGTCTACAAACCGGAGGCGCTGAAGCGAAACTGAGAGAGGGTCTGAAGGGCTACTCAACGTACACAACATTAGTGTCTTCAAAAGCATCTAGAAGCTCTTCTAAGTGTACAACATTTCAGATCGAAGACATTGATAGTAATCACGATCAATGTTATTTTCAACCGAAAAGTATCATTTTTATCTTGGCCATTGTGATTAAATATCATAATCACAGTTTCTGATCATAATTATGTTTGAATTTCTCATTAAAGTTCTTAATTCGTTGTATTTTGTATTATGTTTTGTTCCTTACCGATTCTACTAGTAATTCTACAATTTACTACGTAATTTCTTTACTGCACCAAAACCACCGAAACCTCGTTCTGGTATAGTGCAACTTTAGCTTTGATTAACTGTTAATAACTTGTTAATACGAGATTATCCGCTTGTAGGCGTAAGTAGGCGGAAATAAGCCACAAACAATAAAACCATGTAAACTAACATTTTCAAAACAATTATATATACAGGGTGGAAGGGACGTCATTACATTACTTTTAACTAGAGGTAGTTCTCGGTGTTTGGAACACATTTTGTGTTCGTACGTTTTTGTCTCTGACCATTTCCTGTGGAAATATTTTAGTTTTGTCGAAAACAAGCCTAGGTCTGTGCATAAACAAACACGCTTCGCTACCGCTACCACGTGTCACAAACAAGATACCTACCGTCTCCTTCCACGTTTACTGTGCAAGTGTAGGCCAATCACAATCGTCATCTCCCAAGACTTATTCCACTCTGCAACCGACCGACGTGTTTATATCCACAAACCAGATCAATTCCCTGACCAACCTCAACGCCACCTTGTCGACTTACTGCACGTGTGAAACAGCTGCTTGGAGTATTCCTTCACGTCTTTTAAGTGATTAATTATTTCGAAACCCTGTGTGATGTCACATAATTACTGCCGATGTAATCAACTCTACGCATCTTACAAGTAACAAACTGTTATATTCGTACATTCTTGTAGAATTACGCATCCAAGTTCGATCAAAAACCATTTATTTTTTCGAAATCGGCTGATCAAAGAACAAAATGCCATTATAATTTTTTGTTTGTAATGTTTCTATGAAGCACATATTACAAGTAATATAATGACTTCCCATCCACTCTGTATATAACCCTGGCACCTAATTTCCTAATCCAGGGCCGATATTCGAAATTTATCAACTAATTCAACAATTATAAAACAAACATTTATTATTTGCAGTTTATGCAATAAAATAAAAATTAACCATTATAAAGAATTTAAATAAAATAAAAATAAATAAAGTATACAATCGATACATATTAAATAAAAATACAATCCATAATATAGAAAGTTTAAACGAAACACAAGGTACAGACAGCAGGGAAGAAATATACATTGTATGTGGGCAGTGCAGAGCTGACGACACTGTGCAAAATGGTAATTACCTCGGAGCCTTTGTAATCAGGGACTGCAATGTGATGCATTTACACAACCAACATTCTTATTGCTTTTTCTTGACACGCTGCATTTGTTTTCAGAGGAGTGCTGCTACAGAATCAGGAGCGACTGGACGAGGCAATGTATCGATACAGAGTGGCAATACAATGTCGACCCCAACTCGCAGGTGAGAACAATCGATATCACATGATAGCTTTGGTTCTTACATCTTACTGCACACAGTGCCTTACCAAACAATTCCACTTCAATATGTTTCATTCACATTTTTTCTACTCATTGTCATTTTTACTTTCTCTACTACATACAGGTGGAAGCGAAATGATCCGCCAGACTTTAACAGCGAATTTCTCATGTTGTGAATAACAAGAAAGTCTAATACCGAAATGTTGAAAAGTTTATAGTTTTCTAGAAAAACATATTTTTATCACAAAAATGTATCATCACCTAGCTGAATTATTATTGACTGAAGGTTCTTGATTTATGGCTATATTCATACAAAATTGAATAAACTATAACTTTTCCTTTGGCGTATTTCAATACATTCAACGGTTTTTGTGTAAATTAAATTTGAAGGGACCCGTAATTTGTTGCCTTTTTGTTGCAATAAATTGTGGGTTTTTTAAATATGCAATGCATGGTTCGAACAAGGGATTTCTAAAGGCGGAGTAAGAACTTTTCCAACGCATGTTTGATTTTATATACATATAAACACACTGAACGTGCTTGAAGATTCATTTTTCATATTATTCTTCAGTTTATCTAAAGTTTTGCAGTTTCGCATTGATTCACAAGTACATACTGACGTCAACAGAGCATGCAGGTTTTATCAGTCAAATGCAATCTGCTTTTAGATTTTATAAACTTTATTTTAGACAAAAAATTGCTCAAACACACATTTTGGGCTAAACATAGCACTAATGTTCGCTGTATATTACTGAAGACGGAAATGTTGCTATATTCAGTTGTCTAAATAGATCTCAACCAACCTTATTTGTAACTGTGATTTCAAAGTTTGAATGTCTGTAAATTCACAACCTCAATTCGTAAATGTAGTTTTACTATATGAATGTCCACGTGAAAGGATTTACGAAAAGTTGAAAATCGTAGTTCATTGTTTTCATGTTAGAGACCCTTTTGAACTTTGCTAAATTACCTACATAAATGTGCAAGAAGATTCCTTTGCGTTTTCATGCTTTAGAAACACGTATATCGTATCGATGCGGTTTACACCACTGCTTGCGTACTTTTGAAGCCATGTTGTTTGAAGGAGGGAGGGTGAGCAGAGTGAAGTATTGAATTGCCCCTTACTGTGCTACACTGAAACCTCGTTTATCCTGATTAACTGCGACCAAAGGTAATCCGTATAATCCGGTTATATGACAAATGAGCAAAACAAAGTTCTTAAATTCTGAAATAAACAAAACAGCACATAGCAGGTATTGTTTACAAAAATTAATAAAATATAAAAATCATAATCACTTAACAACACATCATTTAACAAAGAATGCATCCAGAGTCTTCTACTTTAAGCGCCTGTGGCGTTCGAACGAAGTTTGAATAACACTCCCAAACACTTTGATAGGCACAAAAACAATCCGGTTGAAACACACAATAAAGTTAACGACACGTGCTGTTTCAAAACAATAGGAAAACTGAAGAGATGAAGGAGGTGCAGTGAAGGGTAGGGATCAAGGTCACAATTGATTCACGAGCCGTACATTGAATCAAACCAAAAATCGAATACTTGGCGTACTTATAGTTATGCTCTTGCTATCATAGTTATATTTATTACCCAATGTGAACATTGAATTAAAGAAGAAATCGAGGGCCAGATAAACGAGGTATCCCTATATGACGTCATATCAGCCGGCGCAGATTTGCTGGCCCCTGTTTTAGCCAAATATTAGGTGAATACAGGTGGAAGGGAAGTCATTACATTAATTTAACCCGGTCATTGATCTCGATATTTGGAACACATTTTGTATCTCACGTTTTTGTCTCTGACCATTTCCTACGGAGGTATTTTAGTTTCTCGAAAACAAGCTGGCAACACTGCAGATGTTGTGGGTGTCACTTTCCCTAGCTCAGTACATAAACACAGTAATGGTGCTTCTTGAGAACACAAACAAATACCGTGCCTTATCCTGTGTTTACTGCGCGAGTGTAGGCCAATCACAAGCGCTAGCTCCCAAAACATTAAAGTGAAATCGAAAGTGCCAGACGTGTTTATATTCACAAATTAGGTCAACTCCCTGACCAACCTCAACACAACGTTGTCGCTGCACATGTGAAATAGCTGCTCGAGTATTCCTTTACATTTTTTAAGTGATTAATTATTTCGAAACCCTGTGTGATGTCCCATAATTACTACCGAAGCTATGTCAGAAATAAGTTACTCTACGCATCTTACAAGTAACAAACTATTATCTTCGTACATTCTTGTGGAATTACGCATACAAGTTGCAACAAAAACCATTTATTCTTTCGAAATCGGCTGGTCAAAGAACAAAATGCCATTAGACTTTTTTGTTTGTAGTGTTTCTATGAAGCACATATTAGAAGGAATGTAATGACTTCCCTTCCACCCTGTATATAAGAAGAGAGATGAAGCCGAAGTGTGGATGTTGTAGTGGCACACCTGAACCTGGGGTTGGTGCTGTCCAAGGTCAACAAGCACGAAGAGTCACATGCTATACTGAGGGGGTGTGCTGACCTCGACAGTGAAGGGCTCCGGGATCCCCGAGGACACGAGATTGCCAGGGTAGCCTGTCTCTTCCACCTGGGGCGCCTGTCTATGGAGCAGGGCAATCTGCAGAAAGCCATCGAGGTCTTCCTAGAGGCCATCAACGACAGACCTCATTTCTACGCTCCACAGGTAGGTACCGCTCCTCAACACATTCCACTTATCACCGCTAACTACGCTTTCCATCTTATTTATTTGAAATTTTCTCAAAATGGCTCTAAAAGTTTGGAGTGAAATACCATATAACGTAACTAATGCAAATATGGCCACTTATATATTCATGGCTATGGTACTCAATAAAAGAAAAGCATATACTATGTCTGATTGGTTAGACATAAAAATGTGATGTGTTACACTCACATGACTTTCTCTACTCCTGTACTAACCATACTTACAAACTCTTATTCTTATATCTTCTTCATGTTAATACAGATATCTGATGTGTTACACTCACATGACTTTCTCTACTCTTGTACTAACCATTCTTACAAACTCTTATTGCAATATCTTCTTCATGTTAATACAGATATCTGATGTGTTACACTCACATGACTTTCTCTACTCTTGTACTAACCATTCTTACAAACTCTTATTCCTATATCTTCTTTACGTTAATACAGATGTCTGATGTGTTGCACTCACATGACTTTCTCTACTCTTGTACTAACCATTCTTACAAACTCTTATTACTATATCTTCTTTACGTTAATACAGATGTCTGATGTGTTGCACTCACATGACTTTCTCTACTCTTGTACTAACCATTCTTACAAACTCTTATTACTATATCTTCTTTACGTTAATACAGATGTCTGATGTGTTACACTCACATGACTTTCTCTACTCTTGTACTAACCATACTTACAAACCCTTATTACTATATCTTCTTCATGTTACTACAGATATCTGATGTGTTACACTCACATGACTTTCTCTACTCTTGTACTAACCATTCTTACAAACTCTTATTGCTATATCTTCTTCATGTTAATACAGATATCTGATGTGTTACACTCACATGACTTTCTCTACTCTTGTACTAACCATTCTTACAAACTCTTATTACTATATCTTCTTTACGTTAATACAGATGTCTGATGTGTTACACTCACATGACTTTCTCTACTCTTGTACTAACCATTCTTACAAACTCTTATTCCTATATCTTCTTCATGTTAATACAGATATCTGATGTGTTACACTCACATGACTTTCTCTACTCTTGTACTAACCATACTTACAAACTCTTATTACTATATCTTCTTCATGTTAATACAGATATCTGATGTGTTACACTCACATGACTTTCTCTACTCTTGTACTAACCATTCTTACAAACTCTTATTACTATATCTTCTTCATGTTAATACAGATATCTGATGTGTTACACTCACATGACTTTCTCTACTCTTGTACTAACCATTCTTACAAACCCTTATTACTATATCTTCTTCATGTTAATACAGATATCTGATGTGTTGCACTCACATGACTTTCTCTACTCTTGTACTAACCATTCTTACAACCCCTTATTACTATATCTTCTTCATGTTAATACAGTTATCTGATGTGTTACACTCACATGACTTTCTCTACTTACCATTCTTACAAACTCTTATTCCTATATCTGCACAAATTATCTTGTTATTTGTAGTCTTGTAGGTACACGGGCAATAATCTCAGCTATAGTCAAATCTAAACCTTTCAAATTCCATTCTTTACACACATAACAAGTTATATCTCTGAAATGATTTACTGTGCAAAAATTTATTTAGAAATAAATTGTGTTTTAGCAAGATCTACATTTTTTGTAGAGTGAGATTTGGTCTATCTCTTACGGTTTACCAGGAAGTCAAAAGTCGTCCAGAGTAAATATGATTACATAGGCTATAGCCAGAAAATTCAAGATATACATTTCATTTGCCATAAAGATGTCTCAAATATATGACATTTTAATCAAAATCGTTAGAGCCATTTTCAAGAAAATTTTCGAAAAATTTAACCATGTGAAGGATAGTTTAGGGTGGCGCTATTTTCTTCAAAATCTTCGTGTCGCATCCTTGAAGCACATTAAACCTAAATACCAACTTTGTTTTTTACCGACTTTTCGTTTTCGAGTTATGCTGTCCACAGACACACGCACACACGAACACACACACGCACGCACACACGAACACACACACACACGCACACGCACACACGAACACACACACACACACACACACACACACACACACGCACACGCACGCACACACAGACTTTTTTTGTAAAAATGCTGTTTTTGGATTCAGGGGGTTTCAAAACATATATTTCCGGTGAAGTCTCGACATGGAACTTTGGGTGCAATACAGTAGGTACTCGCACTTACTCTGCTTACCATACGTAGCAGAGAAAGTAAAAAAATGTAATGACTTGCTTTAAGCCCTGCTATTTTTAATTTCAATTTTTAAGAGCATCGCATTCTGTATGTAATATGCCCATGTGAACATAATATGGCCAACTTAAAAATGTATTATTGTAGGGAAAATATTTATTTTGATCTGAAATTAAGTACATATGTTACATATATGAGCACTGGATTAACACAAGCCTACATAGAAATTCTAGTAACATGACTTACAAATGAAACATGATGAACACAGAGTTGGAAAAATGATTCAACTATCAAAGTTGGAGCGTGGAAACACATCCAACTGCCCCTGCCCTCTTGTGAACCAAATTTTACTTTTGAAGCATTTTGAAGGATTTTCTTTTCCACGTAACCCACAGTCAGGGTTCTGGGAATTCTTTCAAAATATTTGTGCCGCAATGTTCTACACAGGCGAGCAGCTTTCTGCAAGTGCTTTTGCATTATTATTGTTGTGATTGTTGTTGTTGTTACTACTACTACTACTACTACTACTACTACTACTACTACTACTACTACTACTACTACTACTACTACTACTGCTACTACTACTACTGCTACTGCTACTACTACTACTGCTACTACTACTGCTGCTGCTGCTGCTGCTGCTGCTGCTGCTACTGCTACTGCTGCTACTGCTACTACTACTACTACTACTGCTACTACTACTACTGCTACTACTACTACTACTGCTACTACTACTACTGCTACTACTACTGCTGCTGCTGCTGCTGCTGCTGCTGCTGCTGCTGCTGCTGCTGCTGCTGCTGCTACTGCTACTGCTGCTACTGCTACTACTACTACTGCTACTGCTACTACTACTACTGCTACTACTACTACTGCTACTACTACTGCTGCTGCTGCTGCTGCTGCTGCTGCTGCTGCTGCTGCTACTGCTACTGCTACTACTACTACTACTACTACTACTACTACTACTACTACTACTACTACTACTACTACTGCTACTACTACTACTGCTGCTGCTGCTGCTGCTGCTGCTGCTGCTGCTGCTACTGCTACTGCTACTACTACTACTACTACTACTACTACTACTACTACTACTACTACTACTACTACTACTGCTACTACTACTACTGCTACTACTACTGCTGCTGCTGCTGCTGCTGCTGCTGCTGCTACTGCTACTGCTGCTGCTGCTGCTACTGCTACTACTACTACTACTACTACTACTACTACTACTACTACTACTACTACTACTACTACTACTACTACTACTACTGCTACTACTACTACTGCTACTACTACTGCTGCTGCTGCTGCTGCTGCTGCTACTGCTACTGCTACTACTACTACTACTACTACTACTACTACTACTGCTACTACTACTACTGCTACTACTACTGCTGCTGCTGCTGCTGCTGCTGCTGCTGCTACTGCTACTGCTACTACTACTACTACTACTACTGCTACTGCTACTACTACTGCTGCTGCTGCTGCTGCTGCTGCTGCTGCTGCTACTGCTACTACTACTACTACTACTACTACTGCTACTGCTACTGCTACTACTACTGCTGCTGCTGCTGCTGCTGCTGCTGCTGCTGCCGCCGCCGCCGCCGCCGCCGCCGCCGCCGCTGCCGCTGCCGCTGCCGCTGCCGCCGCCGCTATTATTACTACTATTACTATTAGATACTATTACTAGTAGATACTATTACTATTCAGGGTTTGTTATGAATGTGCATTTCCGCGGACATTTCAGTGTCGGATTTTGGAGGGAATAGAGTTTTCCCTTTAGAAGTGGTCACTATGGCCTTGCGTGGGCTTGAAAACCACGCGTCATTAAATATTGACAAACAAGTGACTGCGTGACTCGCAGTGCACAACAGATAGACAATAATGACAGCATTGCCTGCCCCCCCCCCCCTTTAGAACTATTTTGATACATTTTATGAAGCGATAAACGCGTTTGCTAAAGCATGGAGTCGATATGTGTGCGTGCATGTGACAAACCGTTATAACTTATAACTTTCACAGTTACACAGCGCTAACGGTTACATGTAACGGTTACCAGTAACGATCAGCTCTAACTGCGTTTCAATATGAAATGTTTCCATAGTTTGTTATTTGATGCAATCTAACAAGAGGTTTCCCAACACTTTTCTCACGCATAAAACGTAAATACAGCGTTCTTCATTTAAAACCTAACGGGCACATGACATTTCGCCTGTGTGCGATTGGGTGTGCCACAGCCGACTTTGCTCCTACATAAACTCCGCGTGTATAACACTCTCACCTTATAGAAGATGCTGGAAATGTCGTCCACCCTCACGAGACTAAACATGCATTATATCGGAAGAACACATTCTGATTAAGTTGGGACACTGTAATGTTTCCAAAAAAAATTGTAATATTTTTTTTTTTTTTTTAAGTTCTTCCAATGTATAAGGGTTTATCTCGTAAACTTTGTGTTTGAGGTTACTACCCCACACACAGTTAGATCGGCGGAGTGAGAGGGGAGGGACATACAAACACTTCCCTAAGTTTATTCATGGACTGTATGGGCAGTAGCACAATCATGTTGAAACCACCCACTATTTCTGTCAGTTCGTGATAAAATGTCAGTTCGGTACCTCTCTGCTCGTAGAATATTGGACCGATTATGTGTCAGCACACCAAACCCCAACTCTCGGATCATAATGAGGGATTTGTTGAACGCGATGTGTACTTTTAGGGGCCCAGTACCAACTGGCCTCGTGCACAACGCTAGCCGGTAGTGGGAGTATCCAGCAAGGTCGTGGGAGAGGTGAAACTCCGTGTGCGAAGTTAGGTTTTGAATCCGTCCCTATCAGTTTGAACCAAAAAACGGAAAAATCGCAGGGCGTTAGGTCGGGGGCCACAAATCTCTCTCTAATAATAATTATTCTGTCCTGAAACACACGTTCAATTGTTCTGATCGAAAGATTGGACGTGTCGGTTAATTCTCTAACAAAGAGGACAATTTGTGATCATATGTACGGGCTTCAACTGATGACTCGAGAACAATTGGACCTAATGAGTAACTTGGGGTAACTTAACACAAGGCGTACAAGACAGTAAAACACGGAAAGACTAAGGCTGTAAAGCACTCCAAACAAGACGCCAATTTCACAAATACGCACTATTTTAGCAAACAAAACAGTGGCGTTATTTTTTAAATTATTATTATTATTATTTTTTTTTTTTTAATTAACGTCCTCCAACATTGTGTCATATTGGACGAACAGTCGCGTTATCCTACACCTTGACCTTGTGTCTGTATACACTTGCAAGACAATGATTCACTAGTTCACACAGTACTGCCTCCTCACTGTAACACAACCTACAAGTATCATATGAACACTATCACTCCACGTCTGTAACTCACTGTGAGAAGAAACAAAACAGTCACGTTATACTACACCTTGACCTTGTGTCTGTATACACTTGCAAGACAATGATTCACTAGTTCACACAGTACTGCCTCCTCACTGTAACACAACCTACAAGTATCATATGAACACTATCACTCCACGTCTGTAACTCACTGTGAGAAGAAACAAAACAGTCACGTTATACTGCACCTTGACCATGTGTCTGTATACACTTGCAAGACAATGATTCACTAGTTCACACAGTACTACCTCCTCACTACAACACAACCTACAAGTATCATATGAACACTATCACTCCACGTCTGTAACTCACTGTGAGAAGAAACAAAACAGTCACGTTATACTACACCTTGACCTTGTGTCTGTATACACTTGCAAGACAGTGATTCACTAGTTCACACAGTACTACCTCCTCACTACAACACAACCTACAAGTATCATATGAACACTATCACTCCACGTCTGTAACTCACTGTGAGAAGAAACAAAACAGTCATGTTATACTACACCTTGACCTTGTGTCTGTGTACACTTGCAAGACAATGATTCACTAGTTCACACAGTACTACCTCCTCACTACAGCACAACCTACAAGTATCATATGAACACTATCACTCCACGTCTGTAACTCACTGTGAGAAGAAACAAAACAGTCACGTTATACTACACCTTGACCTTGTGTCTGTATACACTTGCAAGACAATGATTCACTAGTTCACACAGTACTACCTCCTCACTGTAACACAACCTACAAGTATCATATGAACACTATCGCTCCACGTGTGTAACTCACTGTGAGAAGAAACAAAACAGTCACGTTATACTACACCTTGACCTTGTGTCTGTATACACTTGCAAGACAATGATTCACTAGTTCACACAGTACTACCTCCTCACTGTAACACAACCTACAAGTATCATATGAACACTATCACTCCACGTCTGTAACTCACTGTGAGAAGAAACAAAACAGTCACGGTATACTGCACCTTGACCTTGTGTCTGTATACACTTGCAAGACAATGATTCACTAGTTCACACAGTACTACCTCCTCACTACAACACAACCTACAAGTATCATATGAACACTATCACTCCACGTCTGTAACTCACTGTGAGAAGAAACAAAACAGTCACGTTATACTACACCTTGACCTTGTGTCTGTATACACTTGCAAGACAATGATTCACTAGTTCACACAGTACTACCTCCTCACTACAACACAACCTACAAGTATCATATGAACACTATCACTCCACGTCTGTAACTCACTGTGAGAAGAAACAAAACAGTCACGTTATACTACACCTTGACCTTGTGTCTGTATACACTTGCAACACAATGATTCACTAGTTCACACAGTACTGCCTCCTCACTACAACACAACCTACAAGTATCATATGAACACTATCACTCCACGTCTGTAACTCACTGTGAGAAGAAACAAAACAGTCACGTTATACTACACCTTGACCTTGTGTCTGTATACACTTGCAACACAATGATTCACTAGTTCACAGAGTACTGCCTCCTCACTACAACACAACCTACAAGTATCATATGAACACTATCACTCCACGTCTGTAACTCACTGTGAGAAGAAACAAAACAGTCACGTTATACTACACCTTGACCTTGTGTCTGTATACACTTGCAACACAATGATTCACTAGTTCACACAGTACTGCCTCCTCACTACAACACAACCTACAAGTATCATATGAACACTATCACTCCACGTCTGTAACTCACTGTGAGAAGAAACAAAACAGTCACGTTATACTACACCTTGACCTTGTGTCTGTATACACTTGCAAGACAATGATTCACTAGTTCACAGAGTACTGCCTCCTCACTACAACACAACCTACAAGTATCATATGAACACTATCACTCCACGTCTGTAACTCACTGTGAGAAGAAACAAAACAGTCACGTTATACTACACCTTGACCTTGTGTCTGTATACACTTGCAACACAATGATTCACTAGTTCACACAGTACTGCCTCCTCACTACAACACAACCTACAAGTATCATATGAACACTATCACTCCACGTCTGTAACTCACTGTGAGAAGAAACAAAACAGTCACGTTATACTACACCTTGACCTTGTGTCTGTATACACTTGCAAGACAATGATTCACTAGTTCACAGAGTACTGCCTCCTCACTACAACACAACCTACAAGTATCATATGAACACTATCACTCCACGTCTGTAACTCACTGTGAGAAGAAACAAAACAGTCACGTTATACTACACCTTGACCTTGTGTCTGTATACACTTGCAACACAATGATTCACTAGTTCACACAGTACTGCCTCCTCACTACAACACAACCTACAAGTATCATATGAACACTATCACTCCACGTCTGTAACTCACTGTGAGAAGAAACAAAACAGTCACGTTATACTACACCTTGACCTTGTGTCTGTATACACTTGCAAGACAATGATTCACTAGTTCACACAGTACTACCTCCTCACTGTAACACAACCTACAAGTATCATATGAACACTATCACTCCACGTCTGTAACTCACTGTGAGAAGAAACAAAACAGTCACGGTATACTGCACCTTGACCTTGTGTCTGTATACACTTGCAAGACAATGATTCACTAGTTCACACAGTACTACCTCCTCACTGTAACACAACCTACAAGTATCATATGAACACTATCACTCCACGTCTGTAACTCACTGTGGGAAGAAACAAAACAGTCACGGTATACTGCACCTTGACCTTGTGTCTGTATACACTTGCAAGACAATGATTCACTAGTTCACACAGTACTACCTCCTCACTACAACACAACCTACAAGTATCATATGAACACTATCACTCCACGTCTGTAACTCACTGTGAGAAGAAACAAAACAGTCACGTTATACTACACCTTGACCTTGTGTCTGTATACACTTGCAACACAATGATTCACTAGTTCACACAGTACTGCCTCCTCACTACAACACAACCTACTAGTATCATATGAACACTATCACTCCACGTCTGTAACTCACTGTGAGAAGAAACAAAACAGTCACGTTATACTACACCTTGACCTTGTGTCTGTATACACTTGCAACACAATGATTCACTAGTTCACACAGTACTGCCTCCTCACTACAACACAACCTACAAGTATCATATGAACACTATCACTCCACGTCTGTAACTCACTGTGAGAAGAAACAAAACAGTCACGTTATACTACACCTTGACCTTGTGTCTGTATACACTTGCAAGACAATGATTCACTAGTTCACACAGTACTACCTCCTCACTGTAACACATCCTACAAGTATCATATGAACACTATCACTCCACGTCTGTAACTCACTGTGAGAAGAAACAAAACAGTCACGGTATACTGCACCTTGACCTTGTGTCTGTATACACTTGCAAGACAATGATTCACTAGTTCACACAGTACTACCTCCTCACTAAAACACAACCTACAAGTATCATATGAACACTATCACTCCACGTCTGTAACTCACTGTGAGAAGAAACACAACAGTCACGTTATACTACACCTTGACCTTGTGTCTGTATACACTTGCAACACAATGATTCACTAGTTCACACAGTACTGCCTCCTCACTACAACACAACCTACAAGTATCATATGAACACTATCACTCCACGTCTGTAACTCACTGTGAGAAGAAACAAAACAGTCACGTTATACTACACCTTGACCTTGTGTCTGTATACACTTGCAAGACAATGATTCACTAGTTCACACAGTACTACCTCCTCACTACAACACAACCTACAAGTATCATATGAACACTATCACTCCACGTCTGTAACTCACTGTGAGAAGAAACAAAACAGTCACGGTATACTGCACCTTGACCTTGTGTCTGTATACACTTGCAAGACAATGATTCACTAGTTCACACAGTACTACCTCCTCACTACAACACAACCTACAAGTATCATATGAACACTATCACTCCACGTGTGTAACTCACTGTGAGAAGAAACAAAACAGTCACGTTATACTACACCTTGACCTTGTGTCTGTATACACTTGCAAGACAATGATTCACTAGTTCACACAGTACTACCCCTCACTACAACACAACCTACAAGTATCATATGAACACTATCACTCCACGTCTGTAACTCACTGTGAGAAGAAACAAAACAGTCACGTTATACTACACCTTGACCTTGTGTCTGTATACACTTGCAAGACAATGATTCACTAGTTCACACAGTACTATCTCCTCACTACAACACAACCTACAAGTATCATATGAACACTATCACTCCACGTGTGTAACTCACTGTGAGAAGAAACAAAACAGTCACGTTATACTACACCTTGACCTTGTGTCTGTATACACTTGCAAGACAATGATTCACTAGTTCACACAGTACTACCTCCTCACTACAACACAACCTACAAGTATCATATGAACACTATCACTCCACGTCTGTAACTCACTGTGAGAAGAAACAAAACAGTCACGTTATACTACACCTTGACCTTGTGTCTGTGTACACTTGCAAGACAATGATTCACTAGTTCACACAGTACTACCTCCTCACTACAACACAACCTACAAGTATCATATGAACACTATCACTCCACGTGTGTAACTCACTGTGAGAAGAAACAAAACAGTCACGTTATACTGCACCTTGACCTTGTGTCTGTATACACTTGCAAGACAATGATTCACTAGTTCACACAGTACTACCTCCTCACTGTAACACAACCTACAAGTATCATATGAACACTATCACTCCACGTCTGTAACTCACTGTGAGAAGAAACAAAACAGTCACGTTATACTACACCTTGACCTTGTGTCTGTATACACTTGCAAGACAATGATTCACTAGTTCACACAGTACTACCTCCTCACTACAACACAACCTACAAGTATCATATGAACACTATCACTCCACGTCTGTAACTCACTGTGAGAAGAAACAAAACAGTCACGTTATACTACACCTTGACCTTGTGTCTGTGTACACTTGCAAGACAATGATTCACTAGTTCACACAGTACTACCTCCTCACTACAACACAACCTACAAGTATCATATGAACACTATCACTCCACGTCTGTAACTCACTGTGAGAAGAAACAAAACAGTCACGTTATACTACACCTTGACCTTGTGTCTGTATACACTTGCAAGACAATGATTCACTAGTTCACACAGTACTACCCCCTCACTACAACACAACCTACAAGTATCATATGAACACTATCACTCCACGTCTGTAACTCACTGTGAGAAGAAACAAAACAGTCACGTTATACTACACCTTGACCTTGTGTCTGTATACACTTGCAAGACAATGATTCACTAGTTCACACAGTACTACCTCCTCACTACAACACAACCTACAAGTATCATATGAACACTATCACTCCACGTCTGTAACTCACTGTGAGAAGAAACAAAACTGTCACGTTATACTACACCTTGACCTTGTGTCTGTATACACTTGCAAGACAATGATTCACTAGTTCACACAGTACTACCTCCTCACTACAACACAACCTACAAGTATCATATGAACACTATCACTCCACGTCTGTAACTCACTGTGAGAAGAAACAAAACAGTCACGTTATACTGCACCTTGACCTTGTGTCTGTATACACTTGCAAGACAATGATTCACTAGTTCACACAGTACTACCTCCTCACTGTAACACAACCTACAAGTATCATATGAACACTATCACTCCACGTGTGTAACTCACTGTGAGAAGAAACAAAACAGTCACGTTATACTACACCTTGACCTTGTGTCTGTATACACTTGCAAGACAATGATTCACTAGTTCACACAGTACTACCTCCTCACTGTAACACAACCTACAAGTATCATATGAACACTATCACTCCACGTCTGTAACTCACTGTGAGAAGAATCAAAACAGTCACGTTATACTACACCTTGACCTTGTGTCTGTATACACTTGCAAGACAATGATTCACTAGTTCACACAGTACTACCTGCTCACTACAACACAACCTACAAGTATCATATGAACACTATCACTCCACGTCTGTAACTCACTGTGAGAAGAAACAAAACAGTCACGTTATACTACACCTTGACCTTGTGTCTGTGTACACTTGCAAGACAATGATTCACTAGTTCACACAGTACTACCTCCTCACTACAACACAACCTACAAGTATCATATGAACACTATCACTCCACGTCTGTAACTCACTGTGAGAAGAAACAAAACAGTCACGTTATACTGCACCTTGACCTTGTGTCTGTATACACTTGCAAGACAATGATTCACTAGTTCACACAGTACTACCTCCTCACTACAACACAACCTACAAGTATCATATGAACACTATCACTCCACGTCTGTAACTCACTGTGAGAAGAAACAAAACAGTCACGTTATACTGCACCTTGACCTTGTGTCTGTATACACTTGCAAGACAATGATTCACTAGTTCACACAGTACTACCTCCTCACTACAACACAACCCACAAGTGTCATATGAACACTATCACTCCACGTCTGTAACTCACTGTGAGAAGAAACAAAACAGTCACGTTATACTACACCTTGACCTTGTGTCTGTATACACTTGCAAGACAATGATTCACTAGTACACAAAGACTATGTTACGTTGTTTTAGCTCTTGCTTCTGGTGGCAGTTCTTTGCACATTTGATTGTTGTACTTCTGACGTCATTCATACCCTACGTCCAACTAAGCTGTATCGCATGCGAGCGCACATCCCTCCGGCCTTTATTTACAAGATTATGAATCTTGCCAATCAATAATTCCAGTATGAAGATGAATTAGTTAATGAGTTTGAGTTGTATGTGCTATAACTATATTTAAGAATGGAGATTCGTATAACTTTCTTTAGCTGAATGTAAAGTGTCACAGCTAGTATGTAGATTAGTTCCTTGTTATGATGAGATACATAAACTTTAATGGCGGCTGATAGCTGAACATTACTATTATACAGAATGATTTATAAGAAACTGATACCTTTTTACTCTCTTAATTATTGGATTGAAAATTCACGTTCTTAACGTTAAATTTAGCAGGATGTTGGGCAGTTTCGATCCCTCGTAACGAGATGCGCAGATGTTTGTCTTATTGTTTTCTGTAGCTTTAAGGCTGCTCTCTTTGACGCCTTGACTGGGTGCACACTTTCTCCTGCAACAAGCATCTCAATGACTTTCGGGGTGACCTCTCTAGTCGTGCGCTTATGTGAAAATCAAGCATGGGCAGCCTCGATGAACCACGTTTGCCTTTTGGGTTCAACAAAGATGCAGATATTTCCAATTGGTTCACCAGGTCCAGTATTGTGTTTCTTTGGGGAAGATTGCAAACACCAAATTTTCTCTGGGGTGGCCTTCGAGTATCTGTAATTGAATCATTCGAAATGCAGTACTGCTTTATAAGAAAAAGCCGTTGGTTTAATGCGTACTCCATTTTCAGTGACTGGAGCAATATCGAAACAGTTATCAATAGGATAAAACAAGTATGAAGAATAAACATCTGCGCATCTCATTACAGAGAACCAAAAGTCCCAAACAGCCTCCTTAATTTGACGTTAGAAACTGCTCATTAAGTGAATTTCGAGGCAAATGATGAAATAAATAAATAAGTCACTTCTAAATAAATCACTATGCAAATAAATTATTTTACAGCGTGATTTCAGAGTATCTTTAAGTATACAACACCACAAGGTGTGGCAAGCCTATGATTGGATGTTGTGTTTTGTCTTCTGCCATTAAATTTTGCGTCAGCCATAGTGACGCGCACTCTGTTCTTATTCGTTTCTAGCTGGAGACGTTGGTGGTGTTGCAGAGCCTGTATAACATGCTGGGAGAAGCGTACAGCAGACTGGGCAAATACACTGAAGCCGAACCCTGGTTCCGAGCATCCCTATCCACACGCCCAAAGCACGTACCGGCGCATCTCACCTACGGCAAGCTACTGGCAAGAAATGTGAGTACCAGGAGGCATTCTGAGTTGCATTTATTAACACTATTTAACGAATGAATAGATGATATAGCCCATGGAATGTTATTTAAATGCTGTATTGTAATTACTAACCTCTGTAGCATGAATATATACTATTCTTACAAACTCTTATTCCTATATCTTCATGTTAATAGAGGTAAACATTTGTAAAAATTACCTCATTGCTAATTTTCTTGTAGGTACAAGGGGAATATGGGAATACAGTAGACTTTGAGTGATAATCAAATATTTTAAGGCTGGTCGCTATATGAAGGCTTTGAAATTCCGTTCTCTTTACATTGCCAAGACAAAAAAATTAATAATGACCTTCCATTGGAGAAAAGTGCAAATATTGTAAAACTCACGCAAGTAACAACGAATATCTCCGAAATGGTTCACTTACAAACAATTTATTGGGACAAAAATGTTGTATTTTAGCCAGATTTACATTTTTGTACAGTAAGATTTGGCCTATCTCTTACGGCTTACAGTTATGCGAAAGCCATCCAGAGTAAACAGGACCATAGTCTATAGACAGAGTATTCAAAATATGCATTTCATTTGTCAACAAAATACCTTAAACACATGGCATTTTAATCAAAATCATTAACTATTTTGGAGGTAATTTTCAAAATATTTTCCTTTGTAAAGGGTCGTTTAGGGTGGCGAAATTGTCTTCAAAAACTTTGTGTCGCATGCTTGAAATATATTAACCTTAAATACCAACTTTGGTTGTTAAACGACTTTTCCTTTTTGAGTTACGCTATTCACAGACACAGACAGACAGACACGGACCTTTTTCTATAAATGCTACTATTTTTGGAATCAGGGGACCTCAAAACATATTTACGGCGAAATCTGGACATTGAAATTTTGGGTCGGATACAATACTTTGGCTGCTTACTATACACAGTAGAGAAAGCCAAAATAACAAGGAGAGCAAGAGATCGGACTTTTCCTGTATTACCTACGTTTCTATTTGGAAGGGATTAAAACAGTCGACGAAACGTGTGAAGGTTGGTTTCAACTCGCAGTTGACTGCGTTGTTAATTTGAATGGAATGACGTCATCTATTGTGTGTGTGTGGGGGGGGGGGATGAGGTTGGAGTGCAGAAAAACAAACGGTTGGTCCGTGGTTGCGACAGATAAACTGTAATGTTTTGTTACAGAAAACAAGAGCTGCAGAGGCTGAACAGTGGTACTCCAAGGCTGAGAGTCTGGCGCCCAAGAACCCGGAAGTGTTCAGGCACTTCGGTGAGTAGCTTCTGTCTCTTTCCCACCTACACAAAGTGACAAGGAGGCGTGTGCGTTTTACCATACTGCACATAGACTTTACTGTTCTCGCTCGCGCAGCTTGACCATGACAAGCATCATAGACTAGTGGAACTGCACTTACGTGCTACTATAATATCGTCACGGAGTGCTTTACACTGGTTACAGTGTCCATTCATAAAGTATTAAATGTGAAATTCCGACGCCTATCAATGAAGCAGTTTTTAAATAGTCAAAAACTTCTTTCTACGTCACTCGATGTCAAAGGTGCAAATGTAAAGAGTTCCACTCTGTCGTCTGGCGTGTTTTCCTTCTTACTCATGTGCAAAATTCCACACATAGCTTGACAACCGACATTCAGCTTTCACGTTCTCGATACCTGGAACAAGAGGTATCCTGTTAATTGAATTAGCTGTGCCTTCTATTATGCTTATGTTCTTACACATTTCCAAACACGATTTTTCTAATTGCTTAATAGCTTCGGGCAACATCAGATAGTTCGTACGATATATTACACCTTGACCTTGCGTCTGTATACACTTGCAAGGCAATGCTTCACTAGTTCGCAGAGTACTACGTTACGTTGTTTTCGACACTTGTTTCTAGTGGCAGTTGTTTACACATTTGATGGCCGTGTTGTACTTCTGACGTCATTCATACTCTGCGTCCAACTAACCTGTATCGCATGCAAGCGCACATCCCTCCGGCCTTTATTTATAACCAATGACACGTCGGCACGAGAGGGAAGTATTGATTATCTCTGGTGGCTCGCTAAACCGTTACTCATTAAGCTACAGCTGTTGCTCGATTCACATACATGAGAAGCTGAACGTGGCCAGATTATTGCTCTATGGCAAGCTGGTTACACAGTTCGAGAAATTTCACAAATGCTGCAAATTCACACAAATGTAATTACAAGTTAATGCCACCCATTGCATAGTATTGGAAGAGAACCTTTCATTCGAAATCAGAAATTGTATTATGACAACGTAATAGACAAATTCACCATTTCGATGCGAATTTTAACTCCAGTATAAATATAGGGAGAGTTAGTAGAAGGATTAAACATTTTTACTTTTCTCATTATAATATTGCATTATGTTTACTACAAAGCGTTACACATTTTTGCGATTCTATGGACAATGGTACTTTTCTTATAACCCAGACTGCTTCTTTCAAGCAATATTTGCAACATTTTCCATAGTACTCATTAAGAATTTGGAGATAAATCAATAGTAACTTAAAGCGTGCCTTTTCTACAAGGCCGGGTGTATCTACGTCTCCACCTTTCCTTCCCCTCATTACAGCGCCACGCCTCTTGTCCCATATTGCAACTGCAACAGTTCATTGATTAGTAGGGCTCAGATTTTTAGGTGCTAAAAACTTGGAAAATATTTATTTTTATGTGCTGAATATGTCACAAATATACCTATGCCAAAACAAATGAAATATTTTGTATGATCTGTATCGCTGAGCTAATAGTCAGCAGACATTCTTCCTGGAAGGAAGGTAGGAAGGTATCACTGTGTACTATAGAGTTACTCTCTCCGACTGCATGTTTCCATGCCCAAAGATTGACGACTGTCATGAAGAACTGTCTTCAATTTCGAAAATGGTCACTTCACATGAAGTGAGTCTACCATGATCATAACATGCAATGTCACTCACTCACACATCAATAACTGCTTCATGTTGCCAATCCAACACATCTGAAGTTTTACACATTATGTTACATCCACTCTTATTTTCGAACACTTCCTTCCTTGCAGGATGAGAAAGAATATTCACTTACTTTCCCACTTCCTCAACTTCTCCCAAAGGCATTCCTACTGATTCCAGTTTCTTTATGGAATCACAAATTTCCGGAAATGTATGCTAAGTCATTTCTTAACACAGTGTCACACTGTGCGGGTTTGCCGCTACTTTTTTTTTTTTTTTTCTTTTTTTTGTGGTGGGGAAAAAGGCTACTTACGCCCTAACCGCATGCATGCATGCGAGTGTAAGACTCCTACCCTGGCTTCGAACCCGGGCAGCCTACTCACTAAAAAACCCCACCGGAAGTCTTGAGGTCAAGGCCTCTATGCTGCAGTACCGCATAAAGCACCTGCGCATTCTGTGGTGAGAGATGGAAGCTGCCTGCCAGTGGCAGTAACAGCGAGTATTACTGATGTTCCGGAGGGCAAACATGACATAAGCCCGGAGTGCCCCCTGGTAGTAGGTCGCTACTAACAAGTCGCACTAAAACATGTACAAAAATCTTACCTTATAGAAAATGCTGGAAATGTCGTGAACGATGGTTTAATCGATTTACAGCTTCTGTTCTTTTCAGATGAGGCGTGGTTTCATCTAAATGGTCACGTGAACACTCATAACAGTCCGTATTGGGCATTTCAAAATCCACATCGTGTTCAAGAAATCCCTCATTATGATCGGAGATTTGGAGTTTGGTGTGCTGTTAGCTGTTGGTCCAATAGTTTACGACCAGACTGTAAATAAAGAGAGGTACCGAAATGACATTTTGACCCCATTTTTTCGTGAACTGATAGAAGAAGAGAAATCATATGGGTGGTTTCAACAAGATTCTGCTGCTGCCCGTACAGACCATGAATAAAATGAGGGAAGTGGTTGAAGATAGAGTGATTAGTGCTGGTGTAAGACCCTCCCCTCTCGCTCCCCTGATTAACAGTGTGTGATTTTTACTTGTGGAGTAACCTGAAACACAAAGTTTACGCGAAAAATCCTCACACATTGGAAGAACTAAAACAAAATATTAGAAATAAAATCAGAGATATTACATAGCCCAACTTAATCATGTGAATCAGAATGTGTTTTCCTAATATAATGCCTGTATAGCGGCGGAGGGACGACATTTTCTATAATGTAAGATTTTTATACGTTTTACGTGCGGCTTGTTAGTAGCGGCAAACCCGGCCGCGGCAGCTTCAAACTCGCACAGATAGAAGGCCGTGCAGCGGTGAAGAACCGGTTCGAAAGCCCTGTACGTCATCGTAGCACTTGGGAAGGTAATGTTTTCTTAAAGTTGATTCACCAGGTGTGTTAATATTTGTATATCTTGTCAGGAATGTTTTAAACTGAGGTTGCTTCACTTTCGGAATGGGTATGTCCACTGAAACTACTGCTGTTTACAAATCCTTAAAATTTGGAAGGTCCTGCTCAAGTACTTAGCACTGGATCATTCATAAAAGATTGTTTTTCCTAAAGTGTGAAATAAATGCCTTATGTCTGTTACCACTTAAATGTAGTGGTATCACTTGTTAACGTTGCTTTACAACATGACTGGCAATACAGGATTTTACCACCACAACTTAAATTCCGCAACATATTGTTGCACAGAGTAACTTGCGCTACTTTTCTCTCTGGGCATATTTAATCCACTGCCAACACAACTAGGCTGTATATTCACAAATGACTAATTGACTATACAGTTTAACAAGCATCGGTGTGTATACTAGCCGAGCTGTGAACCGATAACAGGTACTCAGGTACATGGCAGTGGAGGAATTCCCGTTCCTACCTTGCGAGCCCATGTAGCTAAATAAAGCAGAATGTTGATATTTTCCTCAAACTCAAGGATACTAGCTGGCATGTGTAATTAACCATTAAAGTGACTTGTCAAAAATAATTCTGCTGTCACTTCTATATCATTTTCTGTAAATGTATGAAAATTATTTTAAAAAGGCTTCCTTTATGCGACTTCTGCGTAATTTATGTGAATATTCGAAAATATTTATTTACATAAAAAGTCAGAAAATATGCATTTTTATGTGCAATAAAGCTTAAAATATTTGGTCCATTGCAAATATCCAGAATATTAAACTCAGCTTCATGTTCATATTTGGGCGCAAACAAAATGTGTCTTTACCTAAAAATTTGAGCCCTAATTATTACTTTTTGTTACACTAAATTCAGCTTGAACTGTGTGCGGAAGTGAGAGCGAGCTCGGGCCTTGTTCACAACGCGGTTGCACCACCTGGCAATTCCACACGAATAAACGCTGAATTACTATAAAGTATTTAATTGGTAATATGTAGACGCGTTATAAAATAAATCTGAGCAAATAGAAACAAATTTTGCGAGTACCAGGAATCGAACCATGGGCCTCGCCAACTAGAGTTGCGAACGCTAGATGCAAGTGAAAGCTCTACTCCTAATATACAGCAAAGACCGAAACTTCATCAAATGTATTCGAAGAAAGGAAACAAAAGGGAAGAAAACGTAAAATCATATAATAACTTAAAATTAAACAGAAATGAGGACGCCGTGACATCTCACGGTTAATATTGGTACTACATTGGGTGCTGGGTACTAGGAACACCGTTAAACTGTCGTTTACTGCATATCGCAACATAGAAATCAGCAGCTGAAGGTAAGAAGGCGGGTAAAACTGTAGGAGACCGTCGTCACGTGGTTCATTGACGGTTCTATTATGTCACTGACCTACAACGGAAGAAGATGACGCTGCAAAGCAGAAATATCTGTTGCCAACTTAACATTGTACTACTCGCTAAAACTACCAACCACGCATCACAAAATGCCAAAATGATGTACTATTATTTATTAATATTGTTGTTGTTAATACTGCGTAATCTGTAATAACATTGCTGTATTACACAACCTCAATATTATTAATTACTTCATTATTATTGTTGCACTATTGCGTAATACTGCGTAATCTGTAATAAAATTATTTTATTATACAACCTCGACATTATTATTGTTATTGTTGTTAGTACTGCGTAATCTGTATAAAATTACCGTATTATACAATCTCAAATAAGGATTGTTGTACCTTTGATAAGTGTAGTCATCTGTGAAAATGCGCAACAAGTTCAAGTTTATTATTTATTTATGCCAACACAAACCGTGTGTGGGCAATGTTTGAGAGGTAGTACTAGAACTGAACAATTCAATACCACAGCTGGGATTTGAACCACAGACCCTCCACTTACTAGGCGGGTGCTCTGAGAGCATCCCTTCTCGGTTTACCGCCTTCTCTTGTGCCTGTTGTGGTAATTTTCATTTTTATATGCTTCGATTAGCCACAATATCTCTTCCTCAGTCAAATTTTTCATTTTCAAACGTATGTAGAATACAGATAAAAACCACAACCGCACCGCACAGAACTTAAGTCACATCACTTAATTACAAAACAATAACTCTAAATAACAACAACAAATAACGTTAACAAGTTGGTTGGCAACATTCACATACTTCCGCTAATTTCAATTTTCCAGCGTTGGCCATACATACGTCACCAACGAGTTAAAGGAAATGAACCTCATAACAACACTCTTCAGTCACAAACAACTGCCTATCGACCACGTGAGGACGGGCTCCTACAGGATAACCAAAAAAGGCGATTTATTTGTTACATCTAATATTTGCTTTGTTGAGAAGAGCGAAATTGATTGACTCTTGGTCTGATTACCAACATGCAAGTTTGTTACATCGCGCAGTTAATGGAAATGCTATTGGAGGTTATGGGACGTTCATATGACCTACTGGTCTGAACAGTTTATCAAGTTTGAGTGACTGCTTAACAAAAATGAGTGAATGCATAGTTGAAGAGTGATGGCGTGTTTAATCTAAGGCCAGAGGATATTCACATGACAAAGTTTTACGCACTCAAACAAAATGGTGCAGTTAGTTGATATTCGTAGGAAGCGGATATTGGTTATAAACGGTTACGTGGGAGTGTTGAATGTAGCTGAAAGGTAAGGGAACGCACGCTCTCTTGCTATGGTGTTACCACTACTTGCTAGTTAGTATAAAACCTAACCTAACCTCACCTAACCTCGCCTCGCCTCCCCTCCCCTCCCCTCCCCTCCCCTCCCCTCCTGTGTAAAAGGGCGAACCGCTGTAGGTAACCAGAAGGCAAACTGAGAGAAGCAAACCATTCTCATGGGTTTCGGTGCTGGCAGTGAAAGAAAATGTACTTTGTTGACATTACAAGGTAAGGTTATGGGATTCAGGGTTGCCAATAATTAAAAGTAAAATTATCGTACTGTCCACTCAAAATTATAGATTTGGATTCAAAATTATCGAACACATCGTAAACCAAATAGTACAACAATAAATGTATCAGCATAACACTCATGAACATGTAATAGTATTGGTGTTTATGGTATCCACTTACAAGATTCATAACCTCAATCAGTATTACTACTTAAGCACTTATGTTTCTCGCATTATTCATCTGAAAGTTCATCATCTTCCTCAACTGTTGTAGCGTTATACAAACTTGTTGTTGATATAAACTGTAACATCTTCTCGGTGACTTGCAGATTTTCGGACCCACCACATTCTTTCATAAGCTGAGACGACAGAATAAGTCCATTTACCGTATCTAGTGCCAATATGTTTCTAACTTTGGTTTTTATTAAATCCAGTTTAGAAAAAACTCTTTCACAAGAAGTGTTTCTGTGGGACAGTGAAATCACTGATAATGCAACCTCCGCCAGTTGTTAGAAATCAGTATTTCCACCAAGGTGACACGTGTGTTTAACACCACTCCACAAACTCTCAGGTTCTTTATTTCACACGCAATATCACGTATTCCGAGTTTTCTCCATTGATCATCAATTTTCTGAACAGTACCTCCTTCATTGAGATTACCAGATCTGGGCACACTGGCAATAAGAGGATAAAGGGTAGAAGGATTAGTAGCATATGAAATGGTTGCCTTAGAGGGGTGTAGACAGACCATGAGGGCAAAAGTGGTGTTGCCATTTGTAATTAGTTTCATTTCGCTGGTGTGACAAACCAGTGAAAATGATATTTCGCCGGTATCGAACTATCATACATTAAAATTATCGTATGCCCCCATAATTATCGTACGAGTTGGCATGTGTACAAACATTAAAATTATCGTACGCCCCATAATTATCGTACGAGTTGGCATGTGTACAAACATTAAAATTATCGTACGCCCCATAATTATTGTACAAGTTGGCATGTGTACAAGCATTAAAATTATCGTACGCCCCATAATTATTGCACGAGTTGGCATGTGTACAAATATTAAAATTATCGTACGCCCCATAATTATTGTACGAGTTGGCATGTGTACAAACATTAAAATTATCGTACGGCCCATAATTATTGTACGAGTTGGCATGTGTACAAGCATTAAAATTATCGTATGCCCCCATAATTATCGTACGAGTTGGCATGTGTACAAACATTAAAATTATCGTACGCCCCATAATTGTCGTACGAGTTGGCATGTGTACAAACATTAAAATTATCGTACGCCCTATAATTATCGTACGAGTTGGCATGTGTACAAACATTAAAATTATCGTACGCCCCATAATTATTGTACCAGTTGGCATGTGTACAAACATTAAAATTATCGTACGCCCCATAATTATTGTACGAGTTGGCATGTGTACAAACATTAAAATTATCGTATGCCCCCATAATTATCGTACGACTTGGCAACCCTGATGGGGTTCGAAGGGAGTACTGCTGATAGATTACCTGCCCATGGGACCACGATGACAGCTGCTTGCTATTGTGAGGTGCAGAGAAAACTCAAAAGGGCGATTCAGAACAAAAGGAGAGGAAATTTGAGCAAAACGCTTTCTCTGTTCCACGATAACGCTCGCCCGCACGATGCTCGTGAAACTCAAGCCCTGTTTGAACAGTTTCGTAAATGACGAAGAGTTAAAACAAAAAGTGCACAGATGGCAAGAGGGTGGTTTGACACAGGATTAAAAGAAACTGTTATCTCGGTACCAAAAATGCTGTCACATTCAAGGAGATCATATAGAAAAATAACTACTGAATGTAGCTTTCAGAATATAGCCTTTCTAAATTATTTAAGCGTTTTGTTATTTTTTTAAAGTAGTGTATTTTAGTTTTGAGACACCCCTCGTATAAAGATATTGTAATGGCTTTTACCTGATAATAGTTACTGATGAGTAGGGCTCGGGTTTTTAGATGCTAAAAGCTTGGGAAATACTTATCTTTGACGTCCTAAAAATGTCAAAAATTTGTGCCAAAACAAATAAAATAGTTTTTACGATCTGAATGGCTGAACTAATATAAATGTACATGGTGCCTACGAGGCACCATTCCTGGAAGGGGTCATCAAATACTCTAGAGTTAGAGCATACGACCATATCAATGGGGCCCAAATGACCCAGCTGTCGACGGGCCCTTAAACTCCACACTCCACTCCACTCCATTCCACGACCACATCAAAGTTTAAAGACCATGTTCAATCCACTATTATTTTTGAACACTTCCTTGCATTTGCTTTTTAATTTTGTGCTACAGCATCAAAAAGAGCCTTCTCTCCAAATTGTGAACTATTACAACTGCTTCTCCCAAAATATTCCTACTGATTCTAGCTTCTTTATGAAAGATTTGCGGGAAAGTATGCCAAGTCATATCTTAGCACAGTGCACTATACTGTTGCACTTGCACTACGTGTTCAATCCACTGTCAACTCAAAACTATCCATATGTAATTTCCCAACACAATCTCTGTGGATTCTTACAATAAGAATTGGTTTTAACATATGGACATTATTCATTGCAATTACCTATTTATCTATCCATCCATTCGTTCGTCCATTGAACCATCCATCATCTGCTGTCTACATTGCAAACGGGCTCGAACTGTGTACCTCCTACATCATTGCAGAGCCTATATCGGCGGTGAACATGACCCATGTCTTTGGAGATTTTCAATCGCTCCGTGGACTCGAGCTATAAGGTCCTCCGCTGACGTTACTCTTCATACAACTCCACAGAAAATAGTCAGAGGTGTCAGATTTGGCCATGGAATTGGTTCACCTCTACCCGTCGATCGATATGCATATGCGACAGTGATTCCGCACATTTACATTAAAGTGTGCTGGAG